>CM035424.1:57286771-57306771 GCA_020310875.1 Ceratopteris richardii | reverse complement strand
ATATGCATACATAATGCACATGCATATGCATACATACATACTTACATGCATACACACACATACACACACATACACACACGTACACACATACACACACATATATCCATACAAAAACACATAGAGAGACATACACACACATACACATACACATACATTCACTCTCCCTCCCTCTGGCTACATCTCTCTCTCACACACACACACAAGCACACACACTCTCTCTCTCTCTTTCCCTCATGTCTCTCTGTCTCTCTCCCTCTCTCTTTCTCTCCATGTCTTTACTCCCATTTTCCCTTTCCTGTTTCCCACCTTTTTCTACTATGTTTTCCTTCTTTATTGTTATATTCGAGAGATGTACCTGTCTAGAGGAACGAGAAGTTCCTTGCTCAGAGGATAGTCAAGGCAAAAAGACAGAGAGTTCATATGAGGTACATACTCATGATGGCCAGACGATTAGAGTGAGTTTAGATAGAACTCTATATGGTGACTAGATGAGGTCTATAATTAGGCTTGGAGGCGAGTCCCAAGCATCTGATTCTCCACTTCTCACATTTGGTATCAAAGCATGGTAGAAAGATCAGTCGAGGGGAAGGTAGGATGAAGATGGAGTCTCTTCTCTTGCAAAAAGGAAGAAGAATGACCCGTGGCAGGAGGCTCCATAAGGGGACAATCAGATGAGCTGATCCATCTCAAACATCATGGAGAGAACGCACAACATCGACCGACAAAAAGAGAATGAACAACATCATGAAGCACAACCCACGATGTTACTCGGGATTAAAGGTAAGTATTAACACCTAAATCTCAAAAGGGAGACACATCAAAAGGGGTGTATCGTAGGGTAATGATAAATTACAAAAGAGAGTTAGAGAGAAAAAGATGAAAGAACTTGAAGGAGAAAGAAAAAGGATGAAACAAACGAAAGAGAGAAGAAAAAGAAAATCCAAGTTGAGATAAAGAGAAGAGAGATTAGAGAGAGAGAGAAGAAAAAAGAAGGACAAAAGAAAAAGGCAAGAAGTAAGACAAAGACATTGAGAAAGACAAAAAGAGAAAAGAGAGAATAAGTAAGGAGGGAATCAAGAGAATGAGTGAGAAAAAGGAAGAGAAATAGAGAAAGGGATGGAGAGAGGAGAACAACAGAAAGATAAGAGTTTAGAAAAAAGAGAACATAGTAGTAAATGAGAGATAGAAAGAGAGAGAAATAGAGAGAAGTGGAATTATAGAGAGAGGATATGGAAGAGAGATTTGGACACATGTCATATGCATGGATCAATATATGCGTGCACATATACACCCATTCAAATGCATATGTGGATGCACACACATGATAACTTATGCATTTGCATATATATATACTATATATATATATATATATATATATATATATATATATATATATATATATATATATATATATATATATATATATATATATATATATATATATATATGTGTGTGTGTGTGTGTGTGTGTGTGTGTGTGTGTATGTGTGTGTATATGTGTGTGTGTATGTATATACATTAATGTATACACTTAGGTGCATAGCTAGTTATCTACGTGTTTTAGATCAAGCATAACTTCCTAGTCCAAGATCATACTAGACTGTTTTTTATTGCTATACAATCCACACTTCAAGATTTTTAGAATGAGTGGCTAGAAGGTCTATTTAGATTAGCTTTAGAATCCTTTTGAGGGCACTTAGTTTGATTTTGTTCAAAGAGGGACGTTCTACCCATGTACCTAGGTATACTATAGCTATCTATTGAGTGTTCATGTGTCATATTTTATAGCTTTTATCCTACATCTGCATAAGGTTTTAATTGGCTTTTGACTAGTGAGGAGTGCATTTGAAATGAAATTCATGATCAATTTTGATGCTTATCACTTTCTAATCATATTTAGCATCACTTAGGAATCGAATGCATTCATTATTGCGTCTTTTTGCACATGATTTCATTTATGAATATTCTTAAATAAAATCATGCATAGGTTTCATGTTGTGTTTTCATATTTTATTTTGCTGGTGTCGAAGCAAGAAGAATCAATTTCAAAAAAAAAAGAATGTTGCAATCATGAGAGTGTATAGTGCCCAACAACATATTTTGTGCGTATTTATTAATTGCAAGTCATGGAGTGAAACAAAAGTTTCTTACCCACCACTAGGCTTATGCCTTTTTAGTGGTTATTTATTTTTGTTTTATTTCCTTTTAACTAGGGAAATGATGCCCAAAGTTTTGTAATCTTATGGCACTATATGCCATGATAAAATTAAAGAGATATCATCTTAGAGGGAGGAAATCTTATGTGTCTTTCTAAACACTACAAGAATAAATGGGGCATAGCATTTCCCCAATTGAAAAAGGATAGTGGGCATAGTCTCTTATGCGATGCTCGTGTTAGGTAGTGTCGCATAAGTGCCATTGCAAAACAAAAATAAATCAAAAAAATCGTGAGTGTTGCATAAGCAATGAAGAGCGTTGCATACGTAATAGTTATAATTACCATTGTTATGAGCATCGAAACTTAGTGACATGCCTAACAATGATCGCAAAATAGTTGTGATGCTTTAGCATCGCATAAGTGATGCCCTGTGATTTGAAAAAGAACTTTTATTTCTCCCAAAACATTTGTTCCCGATCAAGCGAGAGAGCGAGAGGGAACAAGAGAGGGAGTGCCGGAATGACCAAAGGAGCAACCCAACGAGCAAAGCAAAGTGAAGGAGCAACTCATCGAGTGAAGTAGTGATGGAACAACCAAAGGCACATGCACATACATACGCACATGCATACACACACAACCACGTACATATACACATATGCACACACACACATGCACACATATACACACATATACACACACACACATAAATATACACATATTCAAACAAAATCATACATATACATAGACATATACAAATACACATACACATATAGATACTTGCACATACACATACACACACATCTACACACCCATGCATATATACACACATGCATACATGTGCCTATGCATACATACATAGACACATACATACACACATATGCACATACATACACACATATGCATACACACACATACACACATATAAACATATATACACATACATACAAACATATACACACATAGAGAAAAGCACACATATGCATAGATAGACATATACATATAGATACTTGCACATATACACATATACAGACACACATATACAAATTGATACTTGCACATATACATACACACACATAGACACACACACACATACACTTACATGGATACATACACGCATATGCATACACATGCATATGCATAAATACATTGATATATGTATACACACACAGGCACATACATACATACATGTGCATACACACACATGTTTATATATACACAGACATAGATATGCACACATACACTCAGATGCATTCATATACACACATGCATATGCATACATATAAGCACACATGCATATGTATATAGAAATAAATACAAGCACATACACACACATATGCACACACACACACATACATGCACAAATACTTACACACACACACACACATAGATACACATATACACTCACACATACACATACACATATAGATACTTACACATACATACACACACATAGACACACACATGAACATGCACATGCACTTATAGATACTTATACATAAATACACACACATAGACACACATATACATATACACATACACAAAGAGATACTTACACATACATACACACAGATAGATTTACAAACACTCAATTGCATACATATACGCATATGGATAGATACACACACATGTATACACATGTATATGTATACACATGTATATGTATACATACATACACATGTATATGCATACATACATACACACATGCATACACACACATGTCCACATACACACAAACACACTCACATGGATACATAAACAAACATGCATACATAAACACACATGCATACATACATAGACACATGCATAAGCACAGATGCACATATATACATACATACATACATACATATGCATACACACACATAGATGCATACACACATATACACACATACACAAATGCTCACATATGTATACACACACATACACATATGCACATACACATATAGAAACTTGCATACATACATACACACAGATAGACACACACACATACACTCACATGCATATGCATACATACATAGGCATATGTATAAAGTGACCACACATGCATATACATACACACATATGCAAACACATGCATACATACACACATATGCACATATACACACACAAACACACTATAAAAACACATGCATACACACATTAACATACAAACACACGCATACACACACATACAAATTTATGCATACAAACAAATATACACATGTATACTCACACACATACATAAACATACATATACATACACACACATGTGCATACATACACACATGTGCATACATACACACATGTGCATACATACTCAATGCATTCATAAACACACATGCATATGTATACATACATAAACACAAGCACATACACACACATATGCATTGATCACACAAATACACATATAAACATACATATACAAATACTTACATATACATACATGCACATAGACACACATATACAATCACATGCATATATACAGATACATGCATACATACATATACACACATAGACACACATATAGATACTTACAAAAACATGGACACAGACATAGATACACACATGCATATACACATATAGACACTTACACATACATACACACATAGACACACACACATACATGCACATTCTCACATACACTAACATGCATACATACACTCACATGCATACATACATGCACATGCATACATACATGCACATGCATACATACATACACACTTGCATACACATACATTCACATACACATACATTCACATACACATACATTTACATACACACACATATGCATTTATACACACACATACACTCACATGCATACACACAGATACAAACACATGCATACACACATGTATATACACACAAGCATATACATACACATACATATACATACACACATGTACATAGATACACATGTATGTATAAATACTCATATGCATTCCTATACATACATACATGCATGCATACATACACTCATGCATACATACACGCACATATACACAACACACATACATACATCCATATATATATATATATATGTGTGTGTGTGTGTAGCACCCCTCTTTTTCCCTTCTTTCTCTTTCCCCCTCTCTCTCGGTCTCTCACTCTCTCCCCCTCTCTCTCTTTCTCACTCTCCATCTCTCTCTCACTCTCTCCCTCTCTCTCTCTTTCTCACTCTCCATCTCTCTCTCTCTCTCTCTCTCTCTCTCTCTCTCTCTCTCTCTCTCTCTCTCTCTCTCTCTCTCTCTCTCTCTCTCTCTCTCTCTCTCTCCTCCCCTCTCCTCCACCCTCCCCCCTCCGTGTTAAAAGTCAAGCTTCAAGCTAAAAATTCGTGGGGAATCTTTTATGGACATGTGGAGCAATCAAAGGAAGCCAAAAGCCACGAGATTCCATCAAGAAAAGTCACTCAACCACTCCCCAAGTCATCTCAACTAATTCCTCCAAGTTAGGAGGCTGATTTGGAAAGGTAGTTCCTAGATTTTAGGGGCACACCTCTCACTATAAAAGGAGCATGTATCCCGACTTCTTTTGGGCCATCTTCTTGGAGTTTTAGCTCATGTAAAGTGAGCATTAAGTGCTGGAGTTCTGATAAGCAAGCCCCTTGCTTAAGCAACCCCCTTGCTTGCTTGTTTGTTTTCTTTTAGTAGGCATATCTATGTGTGTGCGTAGGCAGTGTTGCAACTCTCTACCCCTGAGTTGTTAGCATTGGTTCTCCCTCATATGGTGTCCATTTGATGTAATTCTTGTCTCATTGGATAGCTATAAGAGTCTATTGTATGCTTACCAATTCTCTCGAGCATTCTCTGAGTAAGCTGGGAGCAACATTCATTTTAGTTAAGTTGTGTGATTGATATCTCTCTCTTTGTGTAGGCTCTATTGGAAATATTTTGCTCTCTGTTGTAAGGGATGGTTCTCCTTCTCTATGTATCCATTTGCTATGATTTTGGTGTCATTGGGTAGCTATTAGAGTGCTCTAAAGGTGACTCAAGTTGGAGATTCATTCTCTCTATATTCTCTGAGAAAGGTTTGTTGGAGTGAAGTGAGGTCTCTGCATGACTAGCAGTTGTGAGCATTCAACTAGCTCATGTTGTAGACATTGTTTCTCTTTGTGTAAGCATCCATTTCAAGTGAAATTTGATTTGTTGGAAAGCCCTTGGTGTCTACTACAGGTCTACAAAAGCTCACTAGAGTTCTCTGCATAAGCTCTGAGTAAGAGCATTTTTGGTGTGCAGAGGTCAAAGAAGGATACCTGTGGAGGTCATTCGCGCTTCGTCGTTGCTTAGGGGTTGAGATACTTCCCCCATCAGTGGTATCAAAGCATTTGGGCATCTTGGAGGTATCACATACAAGCAAGAAGACCTCTTGGAGTTGGTGGTTGAAGAGTTGCATCAACAAAAGCTTCTTGGAGGTAGCTCACATCAAGGGGGAGCTATTCTACTCAAATTTGCAAGAGCACAAGGTGTCCATCTAAGGAAAGCTTTGGATTGAGGTAACCTCAGAGCCTCATTTTCATTTTACACACATTGGAGCATTATCCAAGGGCTAGGTCAAGTATCAAAGACTAGATATGGGAGACTTCAACACTCAAATTGAAAAGCTAGACAAAGGTAACTATCAACCATGGAGATTTAGGGTCTCCAACTATCTTATGGGCAAGGGCCTTTGGGGGTTGATTAGTGGAAGTGAACCAAGACCTAGGTTGGATGAGAATCCCACCAATGACCAGAGAAGGGCCTTTAGGGAATGGAATGAAAGAGACAAGAGGGTTATCTTTATTCTTTCCCAACACATTAGCAATAGCATGATCGGCCATATCCAAGACCTGGATTCAAGCATGAAGGTATGGGAAACACTTGAAAGGCTTTATTCAACAAGCACCAAAGCAAGGAAGATCCAACTCAAGAATGAGCTCAACAACCTTAGGAAGAGCTCAGGGAGTAGCATAAATGACTACATACTTAAGGTCAAGGAGTTATCAGATGCATTGGGATCCATTGGAAGCCACGTAGACGATGACGATCTTGTGGCTTATACTCTCAATGGTTTGAGAGATGATGAGAAGTGGAAACCCTTTACCACTTCAGTTTATGTAAGGGATAATCTTCCCGATTTTGAGCAATTGGTTGCTCTCATGGTCACCGAAGAAATGAACATAGGTGGAAGTTCAACTAAAAGCAAAGATGCACAAGTTTTCTATGCAGGTAATCAAAGGGGCAAAGGAAGACAAGGACAAGGAAGGGGCAAAGGAAGGTTTGGAGGAAGGCAAGGCCACTCAAGAAATCAAGGACATGACCAAGGCACCTCATCACAAAGAGGGAGAGGAAGATCAAGAGGAAGAGGAGGACGACATCAACAAAACAGGAATCAAGATGGCGAAGGATGTTACATATGTGGCAAGTTTGGCCACTATGCTAGAGATTGCTACCAAGGAGGAAACCAAAGGAACTATAATCAAGGTTCTTCATACAAAGGCCAAGGTAATTATGCTTCTACAAGTTTAGAAAATGACAATCTCTTGATGATGCACATGAATGGGAATTCAAGCAAAGTAGATAACACTTGGTATATTGATAGTGGATGTAGCAACCATATGAGTTGCAATGCTTCTTGGTTTACTAATCTACATGTTCCCAAAGGTAAAGGACATGTAGAAACAGGTGATGATACAGCCCATGAGATCTCCCATGTTGGAGATGTAGCTTTGGATGACAAGGAGGAAGGAAGATGTCTCAAGGATGTCTTGCATGTACCTACCATCACAAAGAACTTGGTGTCCGTTGGGCAAATGGTTGAAAGAGGCTATCAAGTAAGGTTCAACAAAGGTGGATGCTTTGTGGAGAACCCTAAGCAAGGTTACAAGGTCATAGCAAGAGGAAAGAAGCAAGGGAGACTCTTCACTTTGGAGGTAAATTCTCATTCTACTCAACATGTCTACTTCACATATGGAAACAAGAGGATTTCGGAGTTGGACTTGTGGCACAAGAGGATAGGTCACATCAACATACAAAGAATGAAGGAAATGCAATTCAAGAGGCTGGTTGAAGGTCTTCCCAACTTCCAAGCACAAGGTATGAAGCATTTATGTGAATCTTGTCAACTAGGGAAGCAAGCGAGACTTCCATTCAAGAAGAGTGGCTACATAAGCCAACATCCATTGGAGTTGATACATACAGATGTGTGGGGGCCAACGAAAGAGCAATCCATTGGAGGTAACAAGTACTTTGTCACTTTTATAGATGATTGCACAAGGATGGTTTGGGTTTATTTCATCAAAAACAAATCAGATGTGTTTACATGTTTCAAAGCATTCAAGGCAATGGTAGAGAAGGAAACAGGTACATATATCAAGAAGCTAAGGTCCGATGGAGGGGGAGAATATTTCTCAAATGAGTTTTCTGATTTTTTAATGGATCAAGGCATCAAGAGGCAAGTAACATGCAGGTACACACCCCAACAAAATGGAGTAGCAGAGAGAAAGAATAGATACATTGCCGAGATCGCTAGAGCAATGCTTAATGAGATGAATGTACCTAACATGTTTTGGAGTGATGCAGCAAATACCGCCGTGTATCTAATGAATAGGGCTCCTACCTCAGGGATCCATGGCTTGACACCATATCAAGCCTATTATGGTAAGAAACCTGATCTTTCCCACTTGAAGATATTTGGATGTACTTGTTATGTACATGTGCCAAGTGAATTGAGGCACAAGCTACAACCAAAGGCAGAAAAGTGTGTGTTTCTAGGATATTCAAATGATCATAAAGGTTACAGGTGCTTCAACCCAAACACAAAGGACTTGAGGATATCAAGGGATGTAGCATTTGATGAGCTACTCCCTTGGTATAAGAAGTATGATTGTATGCAGGACTATGAAGAAGAAAAGCATGGACATGATGAAGAACAAATCGACCTAGAGCTAAGCGGCCCAAGGTGTTCCATCAATGAAGATAGTTCAAGCATGAACTCACCATGGAGGGGGAGATCTTCATCAAGCTATGAAGCACAATCAATCAACAAAGGCAAAGCAACATTGGTGGAGTTGGATGAAGAAGGTAATGAAGTTGAAGATGATGAAGGACACATGATGGAGAAAGAAGCCACGTCAAAGAAAGAGATCAAGTTCCCAAGGCAAAGGAGGTTTATTCCTATAAAAGGTGAAGAAAGGAAGTCTTCTAGAGTTAAGTATCCAACTCAAAGGTTTACTTATGATTCATACATGGCAACACATTATGCATATATGAACAAAGTAGTAGAAGATCATGAGCCCGATTGCTATGAAGATGCAAGCAGGTACACCGAATGGAAAGAGGCAATGCAAGAAGAGATCGACGCACTTGAGGAAAATCAAACATGGACTCTAGTGCCCAAGAAGGAGAACATGAAGGTAATAGGTAATAAGTGGGTGTATAAAGTAAAGAGGAATTCAGATGGATCTATTTCTAGGTTCAAAGCAAGATTGGTGGCCAAGGGTTTTGCACAAACCTATGGAGTGGACTTTGAAGAGACATTCAGCCCCGTGGCAGAGATGAGCACCATTAGGACACTCATTGCAATGGCTGCTAGCAAAGGATGGAAGCTCTTCCAATTGGATATCAAGAATGCCTTTCTCAATGGAGACTTGGAAGAAGAGGTATACATGGAGCAACCACTAGGTTTTGTTCATAAAGAGTTTCCACATCATGTTTGTAGGTTGAAGAAGGCACTTTATGGCCTAAAGCAAGCTCCAAGGGCTTGGAACCAAAGATTGGTGGACTATTTGATCAAATGTGGTTACAATCAATGCAAGGCGGATCCATCTCTCTTCATCAAACAAAGAGGAGAACTTGTGGTCTACATGTGTGTGTATGTAGATGATCTTATCATTACAGGTAATGATACAAAGGGCATTGAGGAGATCAAGGCAAAGCTTGGAAAGGAGTTTAGGATCTCTGATCTTGGAGATCTTAGGTATTTTCTTGGCATTGAAGTTGTATACAAAGAAGAAGGTATTATGCTCATACAAAGGAAGTATATTCTAGACCTACTTGAGAGGTTTGGGATGCTACATTGCAAGCCTATTTCAAATCCCATGGAAGTTAATGTAAAGCTAAGCTCCATTGATGGAGAGCCATTAGAGGATGTAACTTTGTATCGATCTATTGTAGGCTCTTTCAATTATGCCACAATAACCAGGCCCGACATAGCATATGGAGTTGGAGTGTTATCACAATTTATGCATAGTCCAAGGACTACACACTTGCAAGCTGCAAGAAGAATGTTGCGATATCTCAAAGCCACTATAAATGAAGGATTGTTCTACTCATTTGATGATGATATGCAGGTCAAAGCTTATTCCGATGCCGATTGGGCCGGTTCGAAGGAAGATAGAAGGAGTACAAGTGGTTACCTAGTCATGCTAGGTAGCAAGATCATCTCATGGATTTCAAAGAAGCAAACCACGGTGGCATTATCTTCCACCGAGGCTGAGTATAGAGCTTTGGCTCAAGTCACATGTGAGCTAATGTGGATTAAGAAGTTATTTATGGAGCTTAATTTGCAGGTTGACACATATCCAATTTTTTGTGACAACATGAGTAGCATTCATCTAGCATCGAACCCTGTCTATCATGCTAGAACCAAGCATATTGAAGTGCACTATCACTTCATAAGGGAAAAGGTGATATCCAAGGAAGTTTCAGTACATCATATTGGTACCAAGGACCAAGTTGCGGACATGTTTACAAAGGCTTTGGATGGGATGAAGATTTCAAAATTCAAGCAATGCATCAACATGAAGGAGCTTGGATGAGGATGAAGAATTGAAGCTTGAGGGGGAGTGTTAAAAGTCAAGCTTCAAGCTAAAAATTCGTGGGGAATCTTTTATGGACATGTGGAGCAATCAAAGGAAGCCAAAAGCCACGAGATTCCATCAAGAAAAGTCACTCAACCACTCCCCAAGTCATCTCAACTAATTCCTCCAAGTTAGGAGGCTGATTTGGAAAGGTAGTTCCTAGATTTTAGGGGCACACCTCTCACTATAAAAGGAGCATGTATCCCGACTTCTTTTGGGCCATCTTCTTGGAGTTTTAGCTCATGTAAAGTGAGCACTAAGTGCTGGAGTTGTGATAAGCAAGCCCCTTGCTTAAGCAACCCCCTTGCTTGCTTGTTTGTTTTCTTTTAGTAGGCATATCTATGTGTGTGCGTAGGCAGTGTTGCAACTCTCTACCCCTGAGTTGTTAGCATTGGTTCTCCCTCATATGGTGTCCATTTGATGTAATTCTTGTCTCATTGGATAGCTATAAGAGTCTATTTTATGCTTACCAATTCTCTGGAGCATTCTCTGAGTAAGCTGGGAGCAACATTCATTTTAGTTAAGTTGTGTGATTGATATCTCTCTCTTTGTGTAGGCTCTATTGGAAATATTTTGCTCTCCGTTGTAAGGGCTGGTTATCCTTCTCTATGTATCCATTTGCTATGTTTTTGGTGTCATTGGGTAGCTATTAGAGTGCTCTAAAGTTGACTCAAGTTGGAGATTCATTCTCTCTATAATCTCTGAGAAAAGTGTGTTGGAGTGAAGTGAGGTCTCTGCATGACTAGCAGTTGTGAGCATTCAACTAGCTCATGTTGTAGACATTGTTTCTCTTTGTGTAAGCATCCATTTCAAGTGAAATTTGATTTGTTGGAAAGCCCTTGGTGTCTACTACAGGTCTACAAAAGCTCACTGGAGTTCTCTGCATAAGCTCTGAGTAAGAGCATTTTTGGTGTGCAGAGGTCAAAGAAGGATACCTGTGGAGGTCATTCGCGCTTCGTCGTTGCTTAGGGGTTGAGATACTTCCCCCATCACTCCGCATGCCTCTTCCCCTCACCTCTCTCCTCCACCCTCGCCCTCCCCTATCCTCCGCCCTCCGCCCTCCCCTCACCTCCGCCCTCCGCCCTCTCCTCACCTCCACCCTCCCCTCACCTCCGCCCTCCGCACTCCCCTCACCTCCGCCCTCCGCACTCCCCTCACCTCCGCCCTCCGCCCTCCCCTCACCTCCGCCCTCCGCCCTCCCCTCACCTCCGCCCTCCCCTCACCTCCGCCCTCCCCTCACCTCCGCCCTCCCCTCACCTCCGCCCTCCGCACTCCCCTCACCTCCGCCCTCCGCACTCCCCTCACCTCCGCCCTCCGCCCTCCCCTCACCTCCGCCCTCCCCTCACCTCCGCCCTCCCCTCACCTCCGCCCTCCCCTCACCTCCGCCCTCTGCACTCCCCTCACCTCCGCCCTCCACACTCCCCTCACCTCCGCCCTCCGCACTCCCCTCACCTCCGCCCTCCGCCCTCCCCTCACCTGCGCCCTCCGCCCTCCCCTCATCTCCGCCCTCCCCTCACCTCCGCCCTCCGCACTCCCCTCCGCCCTCCCCTCTCCTCCACCCTCCCCTTCCGCATGCCTCCTCCCCTCTCTCCTCCACCCCCCCTTCCGCCATGGCCTCCGCCCCACCCCGCCTCATCCCTCAAAACCCCCTCTCACCTCCCCGTGGCCCTCCTTGCCCCCTCACGCACCCACTCCCACATATACACAACCACATACATGCACTCACACACACACACACACTCACACATATACAAACACATGCATACACTCACACACATTCACACTCACATACACACAAATGCACACACACACACTTTCACACATATACACCCACACCCACTCATCCACACATACACAGGCACACACCCACACACACCTCCACCCCCTCAGAACCCACAAGCCTACCCCTGGCCGGGTCTCGGCCTCTGGGAATTACATTGCGATCAATAACAGTGGACATGAAGATGCTTGCAATGGGAGCTACTGACACGAACATCAGAAGTTTGGAAGGCCCTTCCTGGTGTTCCTCACAGGTTGAGATTGGCAATGTCTGAATTTGAAGGACCTATCACTAGTTTAAGCATGGATGACTCAAGAATTTGCAATGGATCGGGGGACATGGCGATGAAAATGTGGATCGTGCTAGCCTTACAGAACAGGTCTTTTCTTTGGAGTACAAGAGCTTACTAGAATTGAGGCTACCCCACCTGTCATCCCAATTTCTTGAACTACATAATTGAAGGGCTTCAAATTGCAAAGTAATAAGGTGAAAGGTAAAAAATGGAGCTGCCACCAACCAGTCACGGCGACTACCTATTTTTTGTGGATCTAATTCAAATGAAGGGAATATTCGACCTACTCCTCCAATTTTGGGTGATCAACCGGCGCGTGATCAGTGGACGTGAAGATTCGGCAAGGCTCTCTTAGCCTATTGAGACCTATAAAAACAATGGATTTGTGCTCATTTGGGGTACAAGTTTTAGAGATACAAGTGGTTCGTACATACGTGTAGAAGTCTTCTCTTGCACTTGGTGGTTTCAAGTCTACTGTGGGTGCTACTCTGTAGCGTGTATACAGAGGGTAGGCCTCTCAGTGAAAGGCTATGAGCACTATAGTGTAAAAGAGTAGCTTGGATTCTTCTTCTTTTCCGTGAGTCAGTGTGGTTGATTGTGTTCTATTCTCTTGAGAAGACCTTATCATTTGTATTGTTCTGAGTTAGTCTGCATATCAGTGGTCCTTATGAATGAAACTGTTGTATTGAAGTATTTACTTTTCAGGTGGTTTGTTAGCCCTAAGCTTGTGGCTTGTTAGTCCTAAATTTGCACCTTAGGCATAATTTGCCCTACTTTGTAACCATCTGATTTGAATCAAGCAGTGTACGGTCTTTCTTGGTCATTTGTTGTCCATATTTCCGAAGTATTTACCACACTGTGCAATCCGTGTTATCTACCTGCTCACAGAAATGTTAAAGGGTATACTTCCCTAAAGAGAACCCCCCTTGAGTAGGCGACGTACTGGAAGTGTTAATCTTTAATCTTTACTCTTGTTAAAAGCGGATACCCCAGTACCTCCTCTACAGTTTGGCACGCCCGGTGGGACCTTTGCATTTCTGTGAGAGGTATTTTTGCCGTATTACATTTGCAAGTAGGTACATGACCCATACACGGGCAGATAAGGAGTCTCTGCGTGTTCGGAGAAGCCTTAACAAGTTAGCTATAACCACGACTAGTGAGTCTACCTCCCCTCTGTCTTCCCTAAATTTGTCCATTGACTTGGGAGCGACACCATTGTCAAAAGAAGGGTATAGGAGAACTCTAGATTTCTCCTCAGATACGTCAGAAGAGACACCGGTCCAAATGGAGGATCTTTCTCATTTGCTCTCCAGGCTCAACATCAAGTTCCCTACCTTCAAGGGACATGCATATGAGGATGCTGATGATCATGTGAGAAGATTCATCTCTTTATGCCGTGGGCGAGGTCTGCAGAATAGGGAAGATGCAATGCTAGCACTTTTTCCATCCACATTGGAGGGTCTTGCAGATAAATGGTACAGTCAGTATGCAGATGGCCATTTCACTACATGGGAGGCTTTGAAGGCGGCTTTCTCACAAACATTTAGACCGAGTGATTCTTCGGAAAGAGCTCTAGATCAGCTAGAGAATTTGAAGCTAAGACCAGGTGAATCTTTTCATGAACTTCACACTAGAACAAAAGCACTTGTTGCACGTCTGCCACATGCTCCAGGTGACTTTTTGGTTAAAAAGTGGATTGAGAAGGCCCTGCCAAGGTCATCTCAGCAGAAGCTTCGGGAGTCTCTTAGATTGGATGCCACCCTCAATGATTTTGTTGCAGCGGCATCACGCATTGAAGAAGCAAGGCAACATTTTGAGGGGGATACACAAGAAAGTATGCTGCAGATCTGGATCCTATTGAGCAAGTAAGGAGGGAACTGGAAGCATTGAAGATGCAACAAAATCAACAAGAAGAGAAGGTCTTTCCACCACTGCGTCGCACTGATGATGAAGTAGCTCAACTTCGCCATGAGTTAGAAGATTTGAGGACCACTCAAGATATAAGGAGACAAATTTGGTGCACGATCTGTAACAACAATGGACATTCCAATGCTAATTGTCCCAATAAGGTAAGCTGTCAATTTTGTGGGAAGGATGGGCATGAAGCCAGAGATTGCTATTACCTCAAGGGTACACAGCAGAGAGGTAACCCTCAAACTTTGGATTCATACTATGCTAGCACTTCAAATACATCTAATAGAGAGGAGAATAGGCTTGCAAAGCCTAGATATAATAGACCCTTGATGTGCTATCGTTGTGGTGAATATGGTCACATGCAAAATAGGTGTTCCCTCCCAGAAGATGCACCTCCTTGTCAACATTGTCCAGAGGCCAAGGATCATTATACCAAAGATTGCCCAAGAGGTCGTCCTGCTCCAATTCACATGATTGCAGTCTCTCCACATGAAGAAGGAAAAACCACTCAGACTTATGCTGTTTCATCCTCTGCTATGCCCATGATGACTAGAGCTAGGCAAGCAGCTGCAACCCAGAGAGATGAACGACAAAGATTTCAGGATAAAGAGGAAGAAAAGAAGTTTGGATGGAAGGACCAAGTGGAAATTGAAGGAGCTTATGAAGAAATGACTACTTCTCTAAAGGGCCAACCAACAAGACTACAAGAAAACACTCAGGAGGTAAACATTGAACAGATCTTGAAAGGTATTCATCACAAGGTTAGTCTATATGAACTTATAAGGATGGATTCAAAAATAATAAGTGACTTACTGAAGATTATACACTCTGCTCACTTGGTCCAATCACCTAGTATAGATGGTTTCATGGTTGATTTTCCCCCTGCACCCTTAGCAGACTACCAAAGCTCAAGATTATCTGTTTGTATAAAGGATGAAACTCTCACAGGTGTGATCATAGATGGAGGCTCTGGTATCAATTTAATGCCAGATTTTACAATGAAGAAGCTGAAATTGAACCCCACCAAGTTGGCACCATTCACGGTTACATTGGCAGATCAACATCGGGTTGCACCTCTTGGCATTATTGAAAAGGTACGGATGATAGTACAGGGTTGCCACTTTGTGTTGGATTTTGTTGTTATTGCACTTCCACAGGAGACTTCCTATCCTTTGCTCCTAGGGAGACCTTGGCTGAGACAAGCAAAAGCTTTGCAAGATTGGGGAAAAAATAAACTATGGATTTCAACAAATACCAATAGCCAACTGCAACTACATTTGGAAGAAGGATTCGACTCAGGAAAAACTACTGGATATACTGTGGATACTCAGGTAATGCCCTCTCTACCCCAAGAAGATGATACATTGTTAAATTGGATGATGGGAAGTGCACAGTGTTGCACAGTGGAGATAAATGAAATTGAGGAAGAAGTTGCAGATAAGGAATTACAGAAAAGGGCAATGAAGACCACAAGGTGTTGGAGAATGAGCAACTGAAGGAAAATACAATCTTTGAAGAGGATACCAATATAAAAGTATCAGAGAGGGAAAATTATGATTCTAAGCGCAGAGAAGATCTCCCTTTTGCAGATATACCTCAAGGTTGGATGAAAGAACATGTTGTAGAATATAAATTAAAATCCACTCCTGCATATAGTGGAGATGATTTCTCAAGCAAGACCAATTCTGAAACATTGGTTCAAGAAGTAAATTTAGGGGATGAAGAGAACCCTCAAATAATTCACTTGGCATCCTGGTTGTGGCATTATCCTCCTTTGCTACAAAAGGTAACTTCTTTGCTTTTTACTTACAAAAGTGTCTTCGCATGGTCCTACAAAGATTTAACAGGAATACCAGAAGAGCTTGGGTTACATCGGATACCCTTAGTTGAGAGAGCCGCGCCAGTAAGAAGTAGGCCATATCGACTCACTCCGAAGTATGCAGAGGCGGTAAAGGCAGAGATTACAAAACTAGAGGAAGCAGGAATAATTGTGCCAGTAGAACATTCCAGGTGGCTCTCCTCTATGGTTATTGTGCCCAAGAAAAATAAAGGAAAAATAAGAGTATGTGTTGATTTCCGTGCCTTGAATAAAGTGACTATTCAAGATGGATTTCCTCAGCCCTTCACAGAGCAAGTGCTTGAGGAAGTAGCTGGTCACACTTTGTATAGTTTCTTGGATGGTTTTAGTGGCTACAATCAGATAGTAATTCATCCTGATGATAGGGACAAAACAGCCTTTGTTACTCCCTGGGGCACTTATGTCTATACTCGAATGGCTTTTGGTTTGAAGAATGCACCGGCTTCATTTAATAGAACGATGTATCTGATATTGGGCAAATGGTTAACAAACTTTCTACGCATTTTCATGGATGACTTTTCAGTATTTTCAGGTACAGATAGAAGGGCAGCAGTTCAAGATTTCCATGACCATTTGGAAAATCTAAAAGAAATTTTTGAGCAATGTCTCAAAACAAGTTTGAAATTGAATCCTGATAAATGTCACTTTTTGGTCACTAAGGGTACTCTTCTTGGTCACATAGTATCTGCTGAAGGAATAACTGTTGACCCTGCAAAGGTTACAACTATTCTTTCCATGCCAATTCCACAAAGCCCAAAGGAAGTGCAAAGTCTCTTGGGTCATGCAGGGTATCACAGAAGATTCATTAGGATGTATTCGGAAATTGCTAAGCCCTTGTCAAGGCTTACCAGCAAAAAGATCCCTTTCTCATGGAGTGCTGAAGCTGACAAAGCATTTTGTGAACTAAAGTTGAGGCTATGTACTGCTCCACTTTTAAGTGTTCCTAATTGGTCATTAGAATTTCATGTACATACAGATGCTAGTCTTCATGCTGTTGGTGCAGTTCTAGCTCAACCATCATCTCACAAAGTGGATAGACCTATCTCTTATGCAAGCAGACTACTCAACCAAGCTGAAAGAAATTACAGTACAACGGAAAGAGAAGGTTTGGCTATCGTATTTGCTCTTCAGAAGTTTAGACATTATCTCCTTGGTGTACATTTCATTGTTATCTCTGATCATCAGCCCTTGAAGTATTTGATAAACAAACCTAGAGTAGCTGGAAGGATTTGGAGATGGTTACTCCTATTTGAGGAATTTAATTTTGATATTCATATTAAGCCAGGAAAAGAGCACTACATGGCAGATCAAGTGTCCAGGACGGCAATGAGCGAAAAGGCAACAGGTATTAATGATGAATTGGTGGATAGCAATCTTTTTCTAGTAGCAATTCGGATTGGTTGTTATGATGAAATTCTCCATATTCTTACTACTGGAAAGATCCCAGAACACTTGACACTTGTAGAAAAGAGAAGATTGCTCCTGAAAACCAAAGCATATTCTCTTATAAATGGAAATTTATATAAATACTATCAGGATGATATATTGAGAAGGTGTGTCTATCCAGAGGAGGTAAATCTTCTGTTAGAGGCTGCACACAATGAAGGACATCTAAAGGGGGAAGAATTGGCTCATAGAATCATCCACAAAGGTTTATGGTGGCCTCATATTTTCAAGGATGCAATCAAGTTTTCTAAAGAATGCCACATCTGCCAGAGGTGTGCTCCCGCGCCAACTAGATTGAATTTCCAACCATTGGTCATATCTACAGGATGGCTCCCATTTGAACGATGGGGTCTTGATTTCATAGGGCCAATTAGCCCAACTGGGCAACCAGGAGGTAAAAAGTATATTTTGATGGCCACATGCTATGCCACTAAATGGATAGAGGCTAAAGCTACTGTGGACTGCACGGCTTTAACAGTGGGTAAATTTATGTATAAACGTATTTTCTTAAGATTTGGTTGCCCATTGGAAATTACTAGTGATAGGGGCACACATTTTGTAAATCAATTGCTCCAGTTTATATTTGACAGGTACAAAATCTTCCATAAAAAGTCTTGTGCCTACTACCCCAGGGCAAATGGCCAAGCAGAGAGTTCCAATAAGATTTTGATCGGATTGCTTCGCAAATTATCTTATGATCATCAAAGCTCTTGGCCACTAGCACTAATTGGTGCAATTTGGGCTTTCAGAACCACGAAGAGGGGAACCACTGGCAAAACTCCATTTCGCTTAGTATATGGAAAAGAGGCATTGGCCCCATTCGAGTTCATTATCAGAAAGGAAATAGAAATCAAAACCATTGGAATTGAACCCCCCATTCAGAGATTGGTGGCGTTAGAAGAATACAGAGAAGGAGCAATGCAAAAACTTCAGGTAACACAAGAAGAGCGCAAAAGACTGCATGACAGGTATCTGAGGTCCAATGAAGTACAGGAAGGGTCCATGGTTTTAGTGCATCAAATTCCACCAATTCAAACTAAATTGGCACCCAAATGGGCAGGACCATATAAGGTTATCAAGGTGTTACCACATGGTGCAGTACATCTAGAAGATTTACAGGGTAAAAGGATTCCCTTGGTCAACATCTCCAGGGTGAAAAGGTACCTAAACTAAGTCAGCTTGGAAGAATTTCAATCATTGTACATACCACATGTCATTCAACTATTTGCCATTTTTTTTATTCAATAAGAAGATGAGAAGGAAATTGCACCGAGGCGGTGCAAAATCTTGGTGTGGGGGTCTGTAGCACCCCTCTTTTTCCCTTCTTTCTCTTTCCCCCTCTCTCTCGGTCTCTCACTCTCTCCCCCTCTCTCTCTTTCTCACTCTCCATCTCTCTCTCACTCTCTCCCTCTCTCTCTCTTTCTCACTCTCCATCTCTCTCTCTCTCTCTCTCTCTCTCTCTCTCTCTCTCTCTCTCTCTCTCTCTCTCTCTCTCTCTCTCTCTCTCTCTCTCTCTCTCTCTCTCTCTCTCTCCTCCCCTCTCCTCCACCCTCCCCCCTCCGCATGCCTCTTCCCCTCACCTCTCTCCTCCACCCTCCGCCCTCCCCTATCCTCCGCCCTCCGCCCTCCCCTCACCTCCGCCCTCCGCCCTCCCCTCACCTCCGCCCTCCCCTCACCTCCGCCCTCCGCACTCCCCTCACCTCCGCCCTCCGCACTCCCCTCACCTCCGCCCTCCGCGCTCCCC
>CM035424.1:57276771-57281771 GCA_020310875.1 Ceratopteris richardii | reverse complement strand
CCGCCTCCCACCCCGTGACCCCCCTCCTCTCCCCACCCTGCCAGCCCCCACCCCCCCCATCCATGCCTCGCAGCCTCCTCCCCTCTCTCTCTCTCTATCTATCTCTCTCCTCCCTCTCTCTCTTCCCCGCCTGCCCACCACCCCCCCCGTGCCCCAGCACCTCCCACCCCATGACCCCCCCTCCTCTCCCCACCCCGCCAGCCCCCACCCCGCCCCTCCATGCCCCGCAGCCTCCTCCTCCCTCTCTCTCTCTCTCTCCCTCTCTCTCTTCCCCCTCCACCCCTCCCACCCCACTGCCCCCGCCGCCCCCTCCCCTCAGCCTCTCTCCCTCTTCCCCCTCTGCCCCCCGCACCCCACTGCCCCCGCCGCCCCCTCCCCTCAACCTCTCTCCCTCTTCCCCCTCCGCTCCCTGCATCCCACCTGGCCCCTCCATCCTACAACCCCGCCTCTCCATCCCCACACCCCTGCCCCCTGCCCTGCGACCTCCCTTGTGACTTGCCAAAGGGAATGGCCAAACAGTTGCTCTCAATGAAGATATCTGCAGGTGAAGTGGTTGAAGCTCTGGATAAGCTCCCAAGAATTGTGGATGACACATTTCGACCTGGAGGATTTGGAGGTGGATTTGGCAGAGGTGGATGTAGAGGTCCCAGCCGTTTCAACTCTGGGGGCCTATTGACCTCGGTCAACGTGGATCAAGTTGGGGTTTGTTGTTTTTTGGGATTTAGTGCATTATGATCAGTACTCATTGTTGCCATTCAATATCTATGAGCATTATACATGGAGAAGAGGCAGATTGCATGGACAGGCTGCTTTAGCCACTTCTAAGACTGAGAAGAGTAGTTGAAGTTTGAGATTATACTATATACGGATTATTCCAGAATGGATGCAATAATGTGTTCCCTGACATAGTGTAATTCATTATGACCCTCCTTCGAGCCCCACCACCCTACCCCTCTCTCCATGTTTCTTTTGGTCACCTCAAATTTCCCTTTAGTGATCTCACTCATTGCTCTAATGTCACATGAAGACTTCAAAAGGAGGAGTTGACTATGTGAAGGAACTATCATATGAGGGGTTGAGGCATCCTAGCATTGAGATTATTCTTTGAATCACCATCCATCAAATGTAAGGAATGTGCTTCTTAGGATCATTCAAGTATCTCGAGCGGCACAAAATGTGGATCTCAACTTGCATACAAAAAGGTCAGTAAAAGTGTAGATGGTAAAAGTGGAAGCGGAGAAATAACTGTTGCCGCCAACCATTCATGATGACTAAGTATTTGTGAGGACCCAATTCAATGTACTGACCTACCCCTTCAATTTTGGGCAATCAATCGGCGCATGATCAGTGGACGTGAGGAATCGGCAAGGCCCCTCTTGGTCTATTGGAGCCTATAAAAGCAATGGACTTGTGTTCATTTGGGATACATTCAGATACACACATATACTTACATGCGTACAGGGGTCCTGTCTTTGCACTCTGTGGTTACAAGCCTACTGTAGGAAGTCACTCTGCGGTGTGGATACAGAGTGTGGGCTTCTCAGTGGAGGGCTAATAGCACTATAGTGTGAAGAGAGTGGTCTGGCCTTGTCTTTCAGTGTGAGTTAGTGGTATTTTTATGCTCTTTTCCTTAGAGCATTTCTTCACACTTTGTATTGATCAGAGCTAATCTAGATCTAGCTGTGTTCATTGTATGGATTGGACGAATCTCTTGTAATGAATGTGTTTAGTTTTGGAGTGGCATGCTAGCCCAGAGCATCAACTTTAGTGCGTTTCTCTTGCCTATGTTGTAATCATCTGTTCAAACTAAGGAGTGATTGGTCTTCCTTCATTGTCAGTTGTCATTAATATTTTCTTGAGTATTCACAACTCTGTGCAATCATTGATATTTGCCTGCTCAGAGAAGTGTTCAAGGGTATATTTCCCTAAGGAGAACCTCCCTTGAGTAGGTGAAGTACTTGAGTGCTTGCTGCATGCTCCTGTTAAAAGTAGATACCCCAGTACTCCTCTACAATTTGGCACGCACGGTGGGACCCTTGCATTTCTATGAGAGGCCCTGAGGATAGTAAATAGTCCCTTGTTCGGTATTTTTGCCCTATTGCATTCGCAAGTAGGTACATGGCCCATACGCGAGCAGATAAGGAGCCTCTTCGTGTACGAAGGAGCCTTAACAAATTAGCTATAACCTCAACTAGTGAGTCTACCTCCCCTCTACCCTCCTTGAATTTATCTATTGATTTGGGTGTTACCCCATTATCAAAGGAGAAGCATAGGAGAACCTTAGACTTCTCCTCAGATACGTCAGAAGAAAAACCAGTGCAAATGGAGGATCTTTCTCATTTCCTCTCCAAACTCAACATCAAGTTCCCTACTTTCAAGGGACAAGCTTATGAGGATGCTGATGATCATGTGAGGAGATTCATCTCCTTATGCTGTGGATGAGGTCTGCAGAATAGAGAGGATGCAATGCTAGTACTCTCTCCATCCACATTGGAAGGCCTTGCGGATAAATGATATAGCCAATATGCAGATGGCCATTTTGCTACATGGGAGGCTCTGAAGATGGCGTTCTCACAGACATTTCGACCTAGTGATTCTTCGGAAAGAGCTCTAGACCAGCTAGAGAACCTAAAGTTAAGATCAGGTGAATCCTTTCATGAACTTCACACTAGGACAAAAGCACTTGTTGCACGTCTACCACATGCTGCAGGTGATTTCTTGGTTAAGAAATGGATAGAAAAGGCTCTGCCCAGGTCATCTCAGCAGAAGCTCCGTGAGTCTCTTAGATTGGATGCAACCCTCAATGATTTTGTTGCAGCAGCATCACACATTGAAGAAGCTAGGCAATATTTTGAAGGGGACACAAAATCGAATTATGCTGGAGAACTAGACCCTATTCGGCAACTGAGGAAGGAACCGGAGACATTGAGAATGCAACAAAATCAACAAGAAGAGAAGGTCTTGCCACCATTGCGTCGCACTGATGATGAAGTAGCCCAACTTCGCCATGAGTTAGAAGATTTGCGGACCACTCAGGATATAAGAAGGCAGATTTGGTGTACAATATGTAACAACAATGGACATTCCAATGCTAATTGCCCTAACAAGGTAAGCTCTCAATTTTGTGGAAAGGATGGTCATGAAGCTAGAGACTGTTACTACCTCAAGGGTACACAACAACGAACTAACCCTCAAGCTTTGGATTCATATTATGCTAGTAATGCACCTAATGGATAGGAAAATCGTATGCAAAAGCCTAGATATAATAGACCGTTGATGTGTTATCGTTGTGGTGAGTATGGCCATATGCAAAATAGGTGTTCCCTTCCAGAAGATGCACCTCCTTGTCAACATTGTCCAGAGGCCAAGGATCACTATACCAAAGACTGCCCAAGAAGCTGTCCTGCTCCAATCCACATGATTGCAGTCTCTCCACAAGAAGAAGGTATGAGCACTCAGTCTTATGTTGTTTCATCCTCTACAATGCCCATGATGACTAGAGCGAGACAAGCAATAGCTATCCATAGAGAGGAACAACAAGGATTCTAGGATAAAGAGGAGGAAAAGAAGTCTGGGTGGAAGGGCCAAGCAGAAATTAAAGGAGCTTATGAAAGGATGGCTACTTCTCTAAGGGACCAACCAACAAGTCTACAAGAAGACGTTCATGAGATAAACATCGAACAGATCTTGAAAGGTATTCATCACAAGGTTAGTCTCTACGAACTTATAAGGATGGATTCAAAAATAAGAAGTGACTTATTGAAGATTATACACTCTGCTCACTTGATCCAATCACCCAGTATAGATGGTTTCATGGTTGATTTTCCCCCTGCACCATTGGTAGACTACCAAAGCTTAAGATTATCTATTTGTATAAAGGATGAAGCTCTCACAGGAATGATCATAGATGGAGGCTCTGGTATCAATTTGATGCCAGATTTCACAATGATGAAACTGAATTTGAACCCGAACAAGATGGCACCATTCACAGTTACACTAGCGGATCAACATCCAGTTGCGCCTCTTGGCATTATTGAAAAGGTACTGATGATAGTACAGGGTTGCCACTTTGTTCTAGATTTTGTTGTTATTGCACTTCCACAGGAGACTTCTTACCCTTTACTCCTGGGGAGACCTTGGCTGAGGCAAGCAAAAGCTTTGCAAGATTCGGGGAAAAACAAACTATGGATTTCAATAGGCACCAATAGCCAGCTGCAATAACATTTGGAAGAAGGATTCGACTCAGGGAAAACTACTTGGTATAATGTGGACACTCAGGTAATGCCCTCTCTACCCCAAGAAGAAGATACATTATTGAATTGGATGATGGAAAGCGTAGAATGTTGCACGGTGGAAATCAATGAAATAGAGGAAGAAGTTGCAGATGAGAAGTTGTAGGAAAAGGCCATGAGGTTCACGAGGAGATGAAGAATGAGAGCTTGCAGGAGATTATGAATGTTGAAGAGGCAACAACTATAGAGGTTTCAGAACAGGAAGGTTATGAGCCTGAATGTAGAAAAGATCTTCCTTTTACGGATATACCTCAAGAATGGACCACAGAACATATTGCAGAATATAAGTTAAAGTCCACTCCTGCATCTAGTGGAGATGATTTATCAAACAAGGTTAGTCCTGAAACACTGGTGCAAGAAGTAAATCTAGGGAATGAAGAGAACCCTCAAGTAGTCCACTTGGCCTCTTGGCTGTGGCATTATCCTCCTTTACTACACAAGGTAACTTCTTTACTTTTTGCTTACAAAAATGTCTTCGCATGGTCCTACAAAGATCTAATAGGGATACCAAAGGAGCTTGGATTACATTGGATACCCTTAGTTGAGGGAGCCGCGCCTGCAAGAAGTAGGCCATATCGACTCAATCCAAAGTATGCAGAGGCAGTAAAAGTGGAAATTACAAAACTAGAAGAAGCAGGTATAATTGCTCCAGTAGAACATTCCAGGTGGCTTTCTTCTATGGTTATTGTGCCCAAGAAAAGTAGTGGT
>CM035424.1:57131771-57271771 GCA_020310875.1 Ceratopteris richardii | reverse complement strand
TTCAGTGTGAGTCAGTGGTATTTTTATGCTCTTTTCCTTAGAGCAATTCTTCAGACTTTGTATTGATTAGGGCTAATCTGCATCCAGCGGTGTTCATTGTATGGATTGGAGGAATCTCTTGTAATGAATGTGTTTAGTTCTGGAGTGGCATGCTAGCCCAGAGCATCAACTTTAGAGCATTTCTCTTGCCTATGTTGTAATCATCCGTTCGAACTAAGGAGTGATTGGTCTTCCTTCATTGTGAGTTGTCATTAATATTTTCTTGAGTATTCACAACTCTGTGCAATCATTGATATCTGCCTGCTCACAGAAGTGTTAAAGGGTATATTTCCCTAAGGAGAACCTCCCTTGAGTATGTTGGTGCAATTCAAGCCTTCACAATTTGGCTTGGATACTATCTTGAAGACTCTACATGAAGCAAGATCATAGGAACACTAGCTTATGAGTTATTACCTCTTTACCCATTGTAAAAGTCTATATGACTTGGCATCTTATGTAATCACACCTACTTGATTAAGTCGTGGAAAAATTGATTGATTGATTGAGGGAATATCTTAATCAACTTTTTGTTGGAGCAAGTCTATGACAAGCCTAAGTATTGGCTTGAGTCTCACAAAGTCATTGAAGAAGCTTCAAAATGAAGACTATGTAAAGTTCACTTGTGAACTACCTCTTGTAACTTTTGAAGAGTTTACTTAATGTAAAAGTAAGAGAATCTTAAGTGGTTGAGCCCACATGATCAAGAATGGAAAGAGGAGCCACGAATTCGTGATTTGTGGTAGGTAGAGAATCAAATCAATCATTGATTGATTGGAGAGTGATTGAGGGAAGTTAGCCTCCCAAACTCAACTATAAATAGATGGCAGTTTTAGTCGTGGTTAGAGAGACCTATGTGAAGACCTCCAAGAGCTGAGCTTTATGCCATTTCAAGGTGTGATTACAAAGCACACATATGTATCAGTAAGTCATTGTATTGTACAAGCAATATAGTTTCATTTTTATGATTATTTGAGGTCATCTTTCCATGTTCTTGTGATGTGTACTACTCACTGCCATTACTTCAGTTTTTCTCAGTCAGCTTGCAGAGATTGTTTCTCTGCACTTGGTTTATCATTTTCAGTGATTTAACTTGGTAAAATTAGCTCTATAAGTCTAATATATGCTCACAAATTTTCATGTCATTTGGATGTTGGAATCTTCAGTTATGGTCATTTGAAGTCAACAGGGTATGTTCATCTTCACTTCTCTGTCAGGTACCCGACTTTTTCAGTCATCTTGTCAGAGTCATTTCTCAGTGGTTACTCATCCAAATTCAGTGATTTAAAGCTTGTTGGATTCAGCGTACGGTCTAGTATAAGCATATAAATTTTCATGATCATTGGATTCTTACATCTTGAGTTATGTTACTTTTTCTACTCACTGGTCTATTTCTGTAGCAGCCCGTGAAAATCGGGATGATGTCATCACTTGTTAAAAGTCATTCTCAGTGTGTGGTTTGTTATTTTTGATGCGATTACTCTCTAAAGTTAGCTCTTTAAGCTACATAGCCTTCCCCAAGAGGAATTAATCTAATTGCTGCTGTGCTCAGAGAATTATGTAAAACACTGGACAGGTGTATCAACCAAGAATAGCAAGTTTTCACCTCTGAGCTAACTCCAACTTATCTGTTTTGATCTATCTTTTTGAGAGTGATCTTCCAAGGTACATAGGGTGTCTAATACATCCATTGGCAAGCTGAAAGGGCCCACCATCTACTCCTGGAGTTCATTTGGCTGGTGTAGAGCAAAGATTTTGCAACACCTCTTCATCTTCAACACATACCTATCCATCTCTTCACACTTTTTAGGTGAAAGATTCAAGGAGATTGATTTGAATTCTAATTCAAATCTACACTCAACTCCTATAAAAAGCTACAAGGAAAAAGTCACGTTCAGTCCTTCACTTTTCCCGAGGCTCATACCTTTGATCATTGAGTGTGTGAGTGCTACTCCATAGCCTACACCTCTGAGTACCATTGAGCTATGTTTATCATGCCAATGGGAATGTACATTTACATGATCTAATACAAATACTTACATTCATCTACTCTGTAATTCTCTAAGTATACTACTCCAAGTCAGTCAACTTCAACAAGGCATATCTCAGGCTCTACTTATCCAAATAAAGTGATTCAAAGCACATTGGATTCAGCTCAAAGTCTTCTACACGCCTACAAATTTGGAAGTCAATTTATTCAGCCATTGCAGAGAAATCTCAGTCGAAGTGCTTACTGGTCTGTGTCTGCAAAGCTCCTAAAATATTGGGGGTAAACTTTATTTTGCTAAAGTAATTTCTCAGAGTATAGCTCATCATTTCTTCTCATTCCACTTGCAAATGGTAGCTTGTTAAGCTAATTTAATATGTCCAGAAGGAATTTGATCAATTGTAAGTGTGCTGGTCATACTGAGTGAAAGACTGAGCAGGTGTCATTACAGAAATAGCAAGTTTTCTTGGACTTTTGAAGTCTCAAGTAGTCTGTTTTGATTTGATCATTACACATATCATTTGCAAAGTACATATATGCTTTCTTGGTATCATTTGAAAGCTAATCAAGTGTACTAAGCATTCCTGGAGTCAAAGAGGGCTGGTGTGAAGCAGGTCTAGCAGCACCTACTCAATCTCTGAGTGCATCCAACCATCCTCTCCCAACAGTGGTATCAGAGCAAATAAGGTAACATGGGAGATGGTTTTCCTTCATTCATTGACAAATTAGACAGGAACAATTACCAAGCTTGGTCTCTAAGGATGAAGACCTATCTAAAAGGAAGAAGCTTATTTGGATTCATCTCAGGAGATGAGGAATTGCCCTCATTCAAAGCAAGAGGACTACCCACCAAGGATGAACAAGAAAGGCTCAACACATGGTGTGCAAAAGATGCATTGGCAAGGTCTTACCCTCTTAACTCTATATCTGATTTCCTTTTACCTCACATAAGGAATTGCATGACTTCCCAAGAAACTTGGGAAACCTTGTCAACATATTTTTCATCAAGTACAAGGGCCAGAAAGAATCAACTATGGATTGAATTCACTACTCTTAGGAAGCAATCAAAGCAATCAGTTTCAGACTTTGTCACTAGGGTCAAAGATATTGCAGACCAGCTTGCAAGTATTGGAGAGGAGATTGAAGAGGAACAAATAGTAAGGCACGTAATCAATGGACTAAAAGCTGATGACAAATGGGAGAGCTTTACCACAGCAATGGACCTACACATGGACATACATGCTCCTGATCTAACAACTCTGATTGGTCAACTCTTCACACATGAAGCAAAGCTTACAAGGAATGGAGAGCAATCAAAAGGTAACAACCCCTTTGCTTTATACACTGATAAGAAGGTTAAAGATAAAGGTAAAAGTAAGAAGGTTGATGAAGAAGGCTCTACCTCCCAAGCAAACTATGCAGGGAGAGGTAGATCTTCAAGAGGAAGAGGCAGAGGAGGTAAGCCAGGTAGGGGGAGATCCTACAATTCATCACCATGCAATATATGTGGTCTGTCTAATCATACTACAGATGAGCGCTACAGAAACTACAAAAATCAGAGAGGAAGAGGCCATCAAAGAGGTGGATACTCTCAAGGTAGAGGCAGATTCAACCAACACCAAGGCTACAATGGATACAACAATCAGTACAACAACAATTACAACCAAAACCACAATAGTAACTACCAAGGTGGATTCAGAAATAGAAGGGATTACAACAACTACACAGAGGAGCAAGATGACTCCCTATTGATCATGAATATGACCTCCAAGGCAGGTACAAATGATGATCATTTATTTTATATTGATTTAGGGTGTTCTAACCATGTAGCTGGTAATGTGGCACTACTCTCTGATTTGGAAGAACCCAAGGGCAAACATCAGGTACAGACAGGTGATGATACTAAACATTCTGTTATAAAGATTGGAAATGTGAAAACTTGTGATGGTAACCAAAACCTATTGAGCAGGGTACTTTATGTACCAACCATTACCAAGAACCTAATGAGTGTAGGTCAGATTGTGGAAAAAGGTTTACAGGTTAGGTTCACTCAACATGGAGCATATGTGGAGGACCCAAGACATGGATTCAGAAGGATAGCCAAGGGAGAAAAATCAGGTAGATTGTTTACTTTTGAGCTAGAAGACACAAAGAACATTGCTTTATACAATTAGGATCAAACACTTTCAGAATTAGAAATATGGCACAAGAGGTTAGGTTACACTGGTGAAAGGACCTTAAAACAAATATGCAAGGATCAATGTGTGCTTGGAATACCTAATGTATCCAAGCACCACATGATTTACAAGTGTGGTGCTTGTCAATTTGGTTAGTCACATAGATTACCCTATTCGAAGAAAGGTTTTATGCATGAACACTATCTGGAATTGGTGCACACAGATGTTTGGGGACCTAGCAAGGAACCATCCATTTCAGGTTCAAGGTACTATGTGTCCTTCATTGATGATTATAGCACATGGACTGTGTTATACTTTATGAAGCATAAGGATGACGTATTTAATTGTTTCAAAAGATATCTTGCACTAGTTGAAAATCAAACAGGTAGAAACTTGAAAAGACTAAGGTCCGATGGAGGAGGTGAATACTTCTCCAATGAATTTGAAGACTTCTTGCAGGAAAGAGGCATCAAGAGGGAGATAACTACAAGGTACTCACCTGAACAAAATGGGGTAGCTGAAAGAAGGAATAGACTCATTGTAGAAACAGCTAGGTCTATGCTTAATGAAAAGAAGTTGCCAAATTATCTTTGGGCAGAGAGTGTATCTACTACCACCTATCTCATTAACAGGTTGCCATCAAAGTCACTTGATGGAATGACACCTTATGAAGCTTGGCATGGTAAGAGACCATCATTGGATCATTGCAAAATCTTTGGTTGTATTGCATATGTGCATATTCCCTCACAGGTAAGGGGAAAGCTAGACCCTAAAGCTGAAAAATGTATCTTCATTGGTTATGACTTGAACTAGAAAGGGTACAGATTCTACAACCCCTCAAACAAAGGTTTCAAGGTAAGCAGAGATGTCATCTTTGATGAGAATGACTCATGGTATGAAAATGAATGCAGGAAGGTTAGTCTACCTTATGACATGGAAGAAGACTTCCCAAAGCTCACCAAGGAGGAACCAATCCAGAAAGAAGACTCAAGTTCAGATGATGATGACACAATTAACCTTGAGGAATTCAAGGCATGGAAGTCCAAAGGGAAGATGAAAATGAAGAAGCTAGAGGATATACCAGAATTCTCAACTCAAGCTATGAGGAGATCTCAGAGAGAAAGTAAGAAGCCTATCAGATATGGGTATGACACTTCTCTTGTAACTAAGCATTCTGTATATCTTGCAAAGGATTTGTTGAAGAAGAACCAGGTTCATATGAGGAGGCAATCACAAAAACAGAATGGAAAGAAGCTATGGATGAAGAAATAGAGGCTCTCAAGGAGAGTGACACATGGGACTTGGTACCCAAGAAGGATTCTATGAAGGTGATAGGATCTAGATGGATCTACAAGCTAAAGAGGAACTCTGATGGAACAATCAATGCCTTGGGTTTGTGCAAATGGATTGAAGCAGGCACCTAGAGCATGGAACTACAGGTTGACAACATATCTCCAAGACCAAGGATTTGTGATGAGTAAGGCAGACACATCTCTATTCATAAAGAGTAGTACAGAGGTAATCTACTTGTGTGTTTATGTTGATGACATCATCATTATAGGTAATGATGTCCAAGGAATCAGAAGCATCAAAAATCAGATGATGAAGGAGTTCAAGATCAATGATCTTGGATTATTAAAATACTTCTTACGTCTTGAATTGATTTATACTAATTCAGGATATGTTGAAGTACGTTCAGGATATGTTGAAGAAATTTAATTTGCAGGAAGCTAAAGTCTCAAGCACTCTTATGGAAGTCAACCTAAAGCTTAGTGCTCATGAAGGTGATGAAGTCCAAGACATTACAGGATACCAAAGTATGGTTGGTAGTTTGAATTATGCTACCTTAACCAGAATTGACATAGCATATGGAGTAAGTGTGCTAAGCCAATTCGTGCACAAACCAAGGGTACCTCACCTAGAGGCAGCAAAGAAGATCTTGAAGTATCTAAAAGGAACTCAGAACCATGGTTTGTACTTTCCTTATACATCAGATATTGATATTAAAGTATATTCAGATGCAGATTGGGCAGGATGCAAGGATGATAGGAGAAGCACATCAGGATACATATGTTTTGCAGGTGATAAACCTATTTCTTGGTCAGCCAAGAAACAACCTACAGTAGCTTTGTCATCTACTGAAGTAGAGTATAGAGGGCTAGCCAATGCCACTCAAGAAGCTATTTGGTTAAAACTTTTGTATACAGAGTTAGGCCTATATACAAGGCCACCAATTATCTTTGGACATAACACAAGTTCACTTCACCTTGCAGCTAATCCAATATATCATGCTAGGACAAAACACATAGAGGTTCATTACCACTATGTGAGAGAAAAGTTGCTAAGCAAAGACATTCAGTTGACTTATGTGTCTACTAACATGCAATGTGCAGATTTACTTACAAAAGCTTTGGATGGAAACAAGTTATGCAGATTCAAGTCCATGATTGGATTACAGGATGTGATTGAAGATTGAAGATGAAGACTTAAGCCAAAATGTTTGGCTTGAGGGGGAGCTGTTGGTGCAATTCAAGCCTTCACAATTTGGCTTGGATACTATCTTGAAGACTCTACATGAAGCAAGGATCATAGGAACACTAGCTTATGAGTTATTACCTCTTTACCCATTGTAAAGGTCTATATGACTTGGCATCTTATGTAATCACACCTACTTGATTAAGTCGTGGAAAAATTGATTGATTGATTGAGGGAATATCTCAATCAACTTTTTAGGTGAAAGATTCAAGGAGATTGATTTGAATTCTAATTCAAATCTACACTCAACTCCTATAAAAAGCTACAAGGAAAAAGTCGCGTTCAGTCCTTCACTTTTCCCGAGGCTTATACCTTTGATCATTGAGTGTGTGAGTGCTACTCCATAGCCTACACCTCTGAGTACCATTGAGCTATGTTTATCATGCCAATGGGAATGTACATTTACATGATCTAATACAAATACTTACATTCATCTACTCTGTAATTCTCTAAGTATAGTACTCCAAGTCAGTCACCTTCAACAAGGCATATCTCAGGATCTACTTATCCAAATCAAGTGATTCAAAGCACATTGGATTCAGGTCAAAGTCTTCTACACGCCTACAAATTTGGAAGTCAATTTATTCAGCCATTGCAGAGAAATCTCAGTCGAAGTGCTTACTGGTCTGTGTCTGCAAAGCTCCTAAAATATTGGGGGTAAACTTTATTTTGCTAAAGTAATTTCTCAGAGTATAGCTCATCATTTCTTCTCATTCCACTTGCAAATGGTAGCTTGTTAAGCTAATTTAATATGTCCAGAAGGAATTTGATCAATTGTAAGTGTGCTGGTCATACTGAGTGAAAGACTGAGCAGGTGTCATTACAGAAATAGCAAGTTTTCTTGGACTTTTGAAGTCTCAAGTAGTCTGTTTTGATTTGATCATTACACATATCATTTGCAAAGTACATATATGCTTTCTTGGTATCATTTGAAAGCTAATCAAGTGTACTAAGCATTCCTGGAGTCAAAGAGGGCTGGTGTGAAGCAGGTCTAGCAGCACCTACTCAATCTCTGAGTGCATCCAACCATCCTCTCCCAACAGAGTAGGTGAAGTACTGGAGTGCTTATTGCATGCTCCTGTTAAAATTAGATACCCCAGTACCTCCTCTACACCGTTTGTATGAGGATGATCACCACTAATCATTTTTAGTGAGACTTTCAGTTTGTCAAATACAAACTTCCAGAAATGTCCTATAAATCTAACATCCCTATCTGAGACTATGGATGTAGGTAACCCATGCAATCTAAAGACATGCTCGATAAACAACTCCCCTACCTATGGAGCTTCTATTGTCTCCTACATAGGTATAAAATGAGCCATCTTGCTCAGTCTATCTACCACAACTAGGATTGTATCCCGCTTCCTTTGGGTCCCCGGTAAGCCCACTATGAAGTCCATGGATATATTATCCTAATTATGATCTGGAACTTGTAAAGGATGTAAAAGACCTAGTGTTTTTACCCTTTCTGCTTTGTTGACTTGGCACATAAAACATTGTTGAACATAAGTATGGATATCTTTGGCTAATCCAAACCACCAAAATGTTCTTCTAACAAGCTGTATTGTCTTGTGAACACCAGGATGTCCTGCACAGGGAACATCATGGTTATCATGCATGACTTTCTTTCACAAATCCTGGGAATCTAGCACACAAACCTTTCGTTTCTGCTTTACTATTCCATTCTCGTGTGAGAAATTGAATACGGAATGGACTTGTTTGCTTTAGTAGAAGAAGAAACAGTTGGAACTGTCCCATCTCCTAAAATAGAGTCATCACTAATGGTTCTAACTATCTGTAACAAATGTGGATCTTCCACCTCTGCTTCCTTAATTTCTTGAAGCAATAAGCTTTCTAAGACTGTAAAGCTCATTTGATACATTATACGAGATAATGAATCAGCTACTATATTCTCTTTGCCTCTTCTATACAAGATTTCCATGTGTGATTCCTGCATGAGCTCAGGCCAACGAGCCTGTCGGCCTTGAAGATCTGGCTGACTACAAAAATACTTGAGTGTACAATGATCTGTGAATACCTTAAAGTCTGCACCATAAAGAAAGTGTCTCCAAACTTTAAGTGCATGCACCACCGCATACAACTCTTGTTCATGCCCCGACCAATTGCGTTGTGCACTATTTAACTTCTTACTTTCAAAAGCTATTGGCCTTCCATCTTGACTCAAGACTACTCCTATGGCTATGCCGCTAGCATTTGTTTCTAACTCAAATGGTTTCTGAGGATCCACCACTTTGAGTATAAGAGCCTCTGGAACCGCTTGTTTCAGGGTATCAAAACTCTTTTGCTGCTCTTGCTTCCATGCAAATGGAATTTTTCCTTGAAGCAAGTTTGTCATAGATGCCGCTATCGACGAATATAAAGAGATGAATTTTCGATAGAAAGCAGAAAGTCCTAAGAATGATCGTAACTTCCCCTCATCCTGAGGAGTAGGCCATGCTAAAATGACTGATACCTTCTTGGGATCCATCTAAACCTAATAGGATGAAATCACATGCCCTAGATACTCTATCCTCAGAAGAAACAATTGTGCCTTCTCTGGATTTACATAGAGTTGATTTTCTTTTAAAATATTCAACACAAATCTTAAATGATTTTCATGCTCATGCATAGTCCCACTATACACTAGCAAATCATCCACAAAATCAACAACACACTTTCCTGTGAAAGATCATAATATATCATTCATTAACATCATAAATGTAGCTAGAGCATTTATGAAACCAAAGGGCATGACCAAATACTCATAATGACCAAAACGAGTCCTGAAAGATGGCTTATGTACATCATGATCTTTCACTCTAATCTGATGATAGCTACTCTTTAAATCTATCTTACTAAACACAATAGCTCCACCAAGAGCATCCAAAAGATCATCAATCTCGGGCATGGGATATCTATGTTTAATAGTGATCTTATTGAGTGCTCCATAATCGACACACATCCTATAAGATCCATCCTTCTTCTTCACAAGAAGAACTGGTGCGGCAAAGGGTGAATAGCTGGGTCTAATCAGCCCTTTTTGAAGATACTCGTCCACGACCTTGCAGACTTCATTTTCTTCCTGCAAACTCATTCGAAATGGTGGCCGAGCGATCGAACTCGCTCCTGGTACCAATTCGATTCTATGCTCTATATTCCTGCAAGGAGGCAAACCTGATGGTAATTTCTTTAAAAACAGCTCTTGGAATTCTCCTCTCACTTTAGCAAAAAGTGCTAGAGCATTCCAACTTGAGTCTCCATGACTACATGAATCCATCTCAACATACGACAAATACATGAAATAAAGAAAATAGATATACTTACAATCAATTTTGAGCAACTTGGTAGCAGTCACCAATCACGTCTCTTGAAGATCTAGTTCTCCACGGATCAGTAATCTCCTTCCCTCATGCTCAAAGTGATACACATGCGAAGCAAAATCAATGACTGGTTTCTTCCTCGCATGCCACTTCTTACTAGAACTATGTCGAATCGAGCTAGTCTCGTTATCTCAAAGTCCAATCTGTCCTCATAAGACTAGATTTTAATAGGAAGATCAACTACTCGTCTATCCCAAGTCTCAGTTCCCTTCTCGTCGGCTATCTCTATGGTATAAGTATAATCTATCAGTACCATATCCAAGCATAATCTCTTGACTAATCGGGAACTTATAACATTATGAGTCAAACCTGTGTCAAAGAGTACCTTGACAGGCTATCCTGTCATGACTCCTCTCATGACAATAAGCTCAGTATCTGGGAACCGGTATCCTTTTTGTGCCACTGATGAAAGCACAGCATCTGGCATAGTCGGAACCCTTTTAGTGACCGTTAGGGCCACTACAGGAGATGATAATGGAGATGGGAAATCCCCAAACTCATCCTCACTCCCACCCCTTGCCTGAGTCGGATTTATGACTATGGTGGCTGCTATTTTTTTCTTTTTAGGAAAATCCTTATACAAGTGCTACCCTAAGCAACCATAGCACAAACCCTCTTTCATTGCTTTCTCTTTCTTCTGAGGGGTAAGAATAGAACAGTTATATGCCCTCTCAGCAAGAGCAGACACTTTGCTCTTTCCTCCTGAGACTGTCTGGATCATGTGCACTTGCTTAGCCTCCCTAGAAGGCTATGCACTGACCGAACCAGGAGTCGAAGAATGGAAAGGTTGACTAACCCTAGTCCATGGGGACCTGTGATCCTATGGCCGTCCTCATAAACCAAGGCCATCTCTATGGCCTCTGCAAAAGACTGACACCGCTCCTTCCTCACTAAAGGTCGGATAGTTTCTCTGAGTCCCAAAACAAACTTGTGGACTAGAAGAAATTTTGGAATGGTATCAGGTATTTTAAGAAGCACCTCTCTATACCTATCTGCATATTCCTGAACTGATTGATTCTTCTGAGTGATGAAGAACTAGGTGTCTAATGCTCTAGACCTTTCATCAAGTGGTACAAAATTGTTATAAAATAGGATTTTAAATTGATCCTATGTCATGGGCTCCTTCTTATCCTGCTCTATCTTACGCCATCACCTATGTGTGACATCCATAAGGTTATAAGTGGCCTCCTGAATCTTGTGCCTATCATCAATGATATGACACAAGTGGAAGCACTCTTCCAACTTGCTAAGCCATTCCTCAACCGCATCAGCAGTCCTAGCGCTAGTTGAGCCATGATATCTTGGCGGCTTAAGATCCTTAAGCTTCCATCTGGCTTCTCTAACTAAGAGGCTATCTCTAGGGACTTCTAAAGTTTGATGCTCATCTGGAGCATCTACCTCCATCTCTGGCAAATCAGAATCAAGCGGCTCTTCTTCTTTCTTGGAACCACGTACGTGTTCCAAGTCTTGAAGAGAACTCTCTAAGAATGAAATTCTATTATTCATGGCTTGGATTGGATCAACTGAAGGTTCTGGCATAAAGGTATCTGTCCTAGCAGGTGATGATGGTTCCGGTTCCATGCTAGAACTAAAGGCAAGTAACTTTTCCTTTTGGTTTTCTCCCTTTTCTCTTTTGTTTTTTAAATATACTAATCAATCATATATACTAGTGGCAAGCGGAAAAAGAACCAATCAAAGCTTTTGCTTAACATAAAAAAAAACAAAAGAAAGAAACTTTAATATGTTTCCTAAACTTCAATGCACATGCATGCTAATATTTTAGAAATTTCAGCAGCCTAACGGTGTCACTTTGAAATCGGAAATAATTTCGAAAAGCATCAAGCATTCAACAAAATCAAATCATCAGTGCCGACAGGCACGATCTACTTTGTCTTCTCAACGAACACCTGCAATTTAGAACTTTTCCAAGTATGTTGTTGGGCTCTACAGGCCCTCAATCAATTATATATATATATATATATATATATATATATATATATATATATATATATATATATATATATATATATATATATATATATTTTTTTTTTTTTTTTTTTTTTTTTTTTTTTCTTTTCGATACCTGCCGATACTGACCACGTGCAAGAAAAGCTCAAGCATCCATCATATATCGTTACTTATGTCATTCTACACGTAATACAGGAATACTTCTGACATGCACAATCAACAAATTAATCAACCAAATATTGAGTAAATACTTATCTCAGATTTATTCACTCCCTTTGTTTCATGGATCGCATAGGTTGTCCGTTGATGCTGCTCGATGAAGAACAATCCTACAACTAGCTATTGAGAGTTCTTCCCTGTTCTTCAGACCATCTGACCCATAAATCCATCCGCGCCATGCATCGTGAGCCCAAGAATAATCTCTGATGTGGAGAACCCTGTCTGTTCAGCTCAGCAACACAAAATTCCGTCCCCTTCCTTCTTTGAGAGTGTGACCAAGGCTTTAAGAATCCCTATCGATCCCTTCAGACAAGCGCTCACCTCTTTGATTTCCTCTAGGACGACAGCCACCTCCTCATTTTTGTCGCGTGCTTCGTCCTCCTTTTTTGTGAACTAGCGAGGAGTAATTACCAAATATTCAAGCCATCCACGTTGTTGACAATGATTCAGATCTGAGCGATGATACACTTTGTATGATTCGTGAATCATTGATATACGCAATCATCTGTTTCTCCTAGTCGACAGAAGTTGAATTCCGATTGTATATGTATATGCACACACTTGCGTGAGATTGTCAGAACTTTGAAATTACAGAGATTCGATTTAAACCGCTCAGATCAAAATGTTGTCCTCCTGAGATGTTCAGATTGTGCAGAATATCGCTTGTTGGCTGACACACGTCTAATGATGACGTGATCTCTGAGTTTGTCAGAACTTTGCGTGAGATTGTGAGAGAGAAAGTGACAAACTTTGCGTGACGAAGTGACACACCTTCAATGACAAAATGATCTATGAGTTTGATGAGGGAATATCTGTGACGCAGATCGTTTTCATTTGATACCTCTAGACAGCTGCGTCGCCTATCCCACTTTTCTACGAAAATTTGGTTGCATGCATAAAAGTAGGTACATGCAGGAGTCGAAGCATGGAGGTGGAGGGAGCTACCGAAAAAAAACAAGAGGATCTGCTTGCTCTGATACCAAGTGTGAGAATTTCCTCAGAAAAGACATGTGAATGATGTGTATGCCACTCTCCTCCCATCCATTTATATCCTCTTGTATCTAAAATAGCAGTGATCTGGAATGTTCTAGTGTTTCCATGTGGCCAGCATGCAACACTCATCCCCACTAACCATCAAATACCTTAGGATATACCCCCGGGCTTAGGACCTTGGATAACTAGCCCTTGTCCCACACACACATGGAATGGTCTCTATAGACCAATGTCTGACACATACATACATATACACACATTGTATATATACACATACACATATATATACATAGGCATACACACATATACTTGTTTTAGGGTGTGAAGCATTAGGATTAGAGTTTTAGGGTTTTTACTCATGCATACATATATGTATACATATACACATATAATACATATGCATACACACATGCATACACACATACACATGTTTTAGGTCTAGGTCCTTAGGATTAGCCTTTTTGGTTTTATACATATATATGATCAAACATATTAAAAAAAGAGTTTTAGGGTTTTTTAATTAAATTATTTTACATAAGAAAAAAATTAAGAAATAAATTAATAAGAAAAATTATGATTTTAATATATATATATATATATATATATATATATATATATATAAAGAAAAAAGGAAAGAGCATGTGTTTTAAAATACATAAATTAAATATGTATAACGAAATATAGAAAACTAGGGTGTTAGAGTGTCTTTATTGAATTAAATATATATAAAAATAGAGTTCTAATCTTAATATTAACATATATATAATCATATATATACACATGCATACACACATAAACATGTTTTAAGTCTAGGTCATTAAAATTATGGTTTTTAGGTTTAATAAGAAAAATTGGGTTTTTAGAACTAAATTTTCTAACATCTCTACATGGTATGAGATGGCATCTTTGGATCTAGAGGAGAGAATGGCATGTCCTTGCACTTAGTGCAAGTATCAAATTTATCGAAAACAAAAGATATGTATTTCACATGTTAGAGAATATGGATCCTTTGATAAAAATAAATTACAAAACCTAAGCTACCATTTAGATGTTCCTCCTAGTGAGCAAGTGGATCCAAATGACATTGCACTGGTAACCTCTCCTAGAAAGATGAGAACAAAGTTGTGGTTAGACGTGCAAGGTACTAGTAGCATTACACAAAATAAACACATTGAAGAAATGCTCAAAGCTAGTTGATGTTGTAGCCTCCATTGTATCTTCCTCTATTTAATCCATAGCCACCTCTATTGAGTCCTCTTCCTCTTGAGTTCCTCGGGTTCCTGAAACATTCTTCACTAGTATGACTAGATAAGCCACATATATTGCAAGGTTGAGAGGATTGGAATCTCCCCCTACCTTTCTTTCCACCTCTTTCTCTAGCTCTTCCTCTACCTGCAAAGTTTGCTTGGAAAGAGCTACCTTCATCTTCATTTCTCTTATTCTTTCACTTGTCCTTGATCTTAGCTTTATGAGAATATATGGCAGAAGTTTGATTACCTCTTGAGGAATCACCACCTTTCCTAATATTTCCTTCATGAGTGAAGAGATGGCCCATGAATGTGTGGAGGTCGGGTACGTGCATATTCATGTACAAAATTATGGATGTTGTGAAGGAATCCCACTTGTCATCTACTTTGATTCTATTTATGATTTGTCCAATAACTTGTTCCTCTTCAATTACCTCTTCAATGCTCCCATGTTGATCTAAATCTCCTTCATCGTTTTGACATAATCAGTCACACTCTGCTTGGGGCTTTTCTTCATTGTTGTGAACTCCATCCACAATTGGTTTTTTCTTGCTTGAGTGTTGGAGGAGAAGAAAGAAGCAAGTGCATTCCAAGTCTCTCTTGATGTCTTTCATCCCTTGACATGAGGTAAACAAAAATCATAGATTGCGTTTAGAATATAGGACCTTGCAAGTGCAACCTTTGAACACCAATTTGAAAGTCTTTCCTCTTCTTCATGTGATTGTTTCCCTTTCTTCCTCAACGTTGCCATAACTTCATCTCCAGAGGTGTATCGAAATAGATTTCTCCCTTGAAGATAAGCCTCCTTCCTTAGAGACCATGCTCGGTAGTTATGTCTATACAATCTGTCAATTGTTGCTGGAAATCCATTTCCCATGTTGATTGACTATGCTCTGGTACCACTATGAAGAGATATGGTGAATGCAACCAGAAGATGAAATAGTCCTCCTACAACCAGCTTCACACTAGCCATATGAGTAGATTAGATAGTAAATCCTACTATAGCTATTGATCAATAACCTGAATCATTTGAATCGATATCAGATACAGTATTCTTCTTTATTCAACTAGAATATCGATGAAACCTACTATAGAGATGAAATCATGTTCTTTTAAGTTAGAACATGAAGCTCAGGGGTATGCCTAAAATTTTATAGATAGCTTTATCTTCAATGAGCAAATTTTTGTCATGTATGTATGCATATGTGTGTGTATTCATGTGTATTATATGTATAGATGTGTTAGTATGCACATATATATATGTTTCATGTATATGTATGTGTGTGCATGTGTGTAATACATGTATACGTGTGTTGGTATGCACACGTGTATATATGCATATGCATTTGTGTATTATATGCAAGTGTGTTTATAATTGTGTATGCATGTACAAGTATACATGTGTGCATGTACGCATGTATATGTTGTGTACATGTATATATGTGTATGTATATATGAATAATGTGTACATGTAAATATGTATGCATGTATATGTATACATGTGTGCATATAGGAACGTATGTGTGATGCATAATGTATATACTCCATTTTATATTTATGTATGTGTATCTACATGATGTGTATGTATCTTTACATATATTATGATCCTCGTTGATTCGAGTAGCTATATATAGAGGCATAAGGTTGGGAGGAGAGACATCTCTCTAGTAGGTGGTCAGATGAATAGATGCAATGTGTACATATACTTCAATCATATGGCTAAAATGCTGAATTAGGGTTTCTAAATAAGGATTTGAAAATCCTTAATATCAAGATTATTGTTTCCTGGGTTTTTAAAATACGATTTCTGAATTAGAATTTTTGAAACCAAATATATATATATATATATATATATATATATATATATCTATAAAATTAGATATATATACTATTATTTATATATTTCTAATAGTGTAAATCTATGTGTGTGTAAATCTATGTGTATGTGTGTGTGTGAATACGTGTGTATGTGTGTGTGGTATGTGTGTGTGTCTATGTGTGTATGTGTATGCATGTGTGTATGTGTATGCATGTGTGTTTGTATGTGTATGTGTGTCTATGTGTGTATATGTGTGTGTATATGTGTGTGTCTATGTGTGTATCTGTGTGTCTATGTGTGTGTGTCTATGTGTGTATGTGTGTGTATGTAGATGTGTGAGTATGTGTGGGTGTATGTGTCTATGTGTTTATGTTTGTATATATATGTGTGTGTATGCATGTGTATGTGTGTGTAAATCTATGTATCTGTGTGTATGCGTGTGTCTGTGTGTCCATGTGTCTATATGTGTATGGGTGTGTGTGTCTATGTGCGTATGTGTGTGTCTGTGTGTATGTCTGTGTGTCTATGTGTATATGTGTGTGTGTCTATGTGTGTATATGTGTGTCTATGTGTGTATATCTATGTATGTATGCATGGGTATATGTGTGTGTGTAAATCTATGTGTGTGTTTGAGCATACCTTCTTGCTTCTTTGATTTTCGGTAGCTAGGAGGTTGTGTGCACGTGCTCTCTCTCTCTCTCTCTCTCTCTCTCTCTCTCTCTCTCTCTCTCTGGTCTCAATCCTGGCACAAATGTTCTTGGAGGAATCAGAATTTCTTTTTAACATTCTATGCATGTCGCTTATGCAACACTCCTCAATTTTTTCGGTAGGAGCGTTGCTGAATAGCGATGCTTTTTATGATGGTCATATTTAGCATCGCATAAGCGACGCTTTGCATCACTTATGCGATGCGATTTCTTATCTTTTTGAATAAAAAAGAGTTTCCTTGCTTATGCAACACTTTGGTAGCATAACGGATGAAATCCGCTTTTTTGCAATGCCATGCCCCTTTTTTTCTAGTAATGCATGACTGTGGATGAGGTCTACGATTCCCTAGCAATGTTTCACCTCTATTTGGAATCTATGATCATGTAGTAAGGTGCCTAGTTTATCACAAAAACTGAAATTTGTAGCTCAACACTCCTTTCTATTTTTGCAACAGCATTAATTGTGAATCCTAGGAACTGCATGTAGTTTATTGTTTGTGGCACGAACACTATATAATGAGAGGTGGAATCATATGAGCATACATTCATGGGAGGAAAACCGTTATAGATGATATTGTTTAAGTTTTTTAATTAGCACATTAAATCTTTCAGCCGTAGTTGAAGAGAATGTTTTTAGTTAGCAGGATGAAGAGAGAAAAATCCAGCAACATTACTATTTTTCAGATGCACTATATTAAAATCAGCAAATATCCTATAAGTTTAATGGTCTACCTTCTTTATGTTGGGATTTAAAAATATACTTTTATACACGTAGAAGATCTGTAACAGTTTTAAGATCTATCTTCTTTATGTTTGGGCTTTAATAGCTATAATCTTATTGGTCTATCTTCTTTATGCTTCGGCTTAAAACGATACTTTTATAACATGTTCCTACAAAAGAAAATCCATGCATAAAGTTTGACCATATGAAAATCTTGACATCATGCATAAAGTTCTGAATCTGAACATATGAGAATCCATGCAACCTTCCGTGCCTTTGTATAGATTGGCTCTGTGAATTATGATCGTAATAAAATTTCTTAATCTTTATTTGTGAATAAGCATGAACCCTTTTCTACCAATTTTGTGCCCATTGCCTGTTCTTCTTTTCAATTATCTTTCTACTCATTGAAAAGACTGTAAGTGATTTTGTGCATGAGTGCATAATCATCTTGGCCATTTTTTCAAAAAGCATTTTCGAGGGAGGAGACAATGGTTTTGAGAGTGCAATATCACTTTTTTCGATGTACTACATATTTTTTCAATCCCTTTTTCCTCTTGATCTTGAAAAGGAAACTTGAAAATCTACTCTTCAGCCCATTATCGATACTTTAACCGAGTCTAATCTTTATCTTGAAAGAAGAAACTAGAAAATCTACTCCTCACACTATAACCAAATGGAGACACATACACACACACATATACACATACACACACATACAAACACATATACACATAGATTTACACACACATATACACACAAATTTACACACACATACACATGCATACACACACATACACACATAGACACACACACACATACACACACACATACACACATATACACATAATGCATATGCATACATACATACTTACATGCATACACACACATACACACAAAGATGCATATATATGCATAAATAATGCACATGCATATGCATACATACATGCATACACATACACAAATAGACACATACACATACATAGACACATGCACGCACATAAACACATACACACTCATAGACACATACACACTTACATACACACACATCGAGACACATTTACACACACACATACACATGCATACAGACACATATATATAGATACACACATATATACACACATAGACACACACACACATACACACATAGACACACACACACACACATACACATTCACACACACATATAGACACACACACATACACACATCCACACACATTTACACACACACATACACATGCATACAGACACATATATATAGATACACATGTATATACACACATAGACACACATAGAATTACACACACACATACACACATAGACACACACACATACACACACATATAGACACATACACACACATATAGACACATACACACACATATATGCATACACACACACATGTAGAGAGACATACATACACACATACACATACATGCATACATATGCATACATAATGCATATGCATATGCATACATACATACTTAGATGCATACACACACATACACACACATGCATACATATGCATACCTAATGCACATGCATGTGAATACGTATGTGCTTAAATTCATACACACACATACACACGCATACACACATACACATACACATACACATACACACATATATATATGCATACACACACACATAAATAGACATACACACATATACACATACATGCATACATATGCATATATTATGCATGTGCATATATTATGCATATGCATATGCATATATTATGCATATGCATATGCATATATTATGCATATGCATACATACATGCATACACACACATAGACACACATATGCATACATAATGCACATGCATATGCATAGATACATGCATACACATACACACACATACACACATACACACACATACACACACATATACACATAGATTTACACACACACACACATGCATACATACACATACACACATAGGCACACACACATAGAGACACACACATAGACACACACACACACATACACACACATACACACATAGAAACATACACACATAATGCATATGCATATGAATACATACATAATTACATGCATACACACACATATACACACATGCATACATATGCATACACACATACACACGTACAGAGACATACACACACATACACACACATGTATACAAATGCATACATAATGCACATGCATATGCATACATACATGCTTATATGCATACACACACATAAAAACACATACATATACACACAAAGACGCACACACACATAGAGAGAGACCCACACACATACACACATATATATGCATACACACACACACGTGTAAAGAGACATACACACACATAAACATATATGCATACATATGCATACTTAGTGCATATGCATACATACATACTTGCATGCATACACATACATACACACACATACACACACATACACACACATATGCATACATATGCATACATAATGCACATGAATATGCATAGATACATGTTAAAAGTCAAGCTTCAAGCTACAAGTTCGTGGGGAATCTTTTATGGACATGTGGAGCAATCAAAGGAAGCCAAAAGCCATGAGATTCCATCAAGAAAACTCACTCAACCACTCCCCAATTCATCTCAACTAAATCCTCCAAGTTAGGAGGCTGATTTGGAAAGGTAGTTCCTAGATTTTAGGGGCACACTTCTCACTATAAAAGGAGCATGTATCCCGACTTCTTTTGGGCCATCTTCTTGGAGTTTTAGCTCATGTAAAGTGAGCACTAAGTGCTGGAGTTGTGATAAGCAAGCCCCTTGCTTAAGCTAGCCCCTTTCTTGCTTATTTGTTTTCTTTTAGTAGGCATATCTATGTGTGTGCGCAGGCAGTGTTGCAACTCTCTACCCCTGAGTTGTTACCATTGGTTCTCCCTCGTATTGTATCCATTTGATGTAATTCTTGTCTGATTGGATAGCTATTAGAGTCTATTTTATGCTCACAAATTCCCTCGAGCATTCTCTGTGTAATGTGGGAGCAACATTCATTTTAGTGAAGTTGTGTGATTAATATCTCTCTCTGTGTGTAGGCTCTGTTAGAAATATTTTGCTCTCTATTGTAAGGGCTGGTTCTAATTTTCTATTTATCCATTTGCTATGCTTTTGGTGTCATTGGGTAGCTATTAGAGAGCTCTAAAGTTTACTCAAGTTTGAGATTCATTATCTATATAATCTCTGGGAAAAGCTTGCTGGAGTGAAGTGAGGTCTCTGCTTTACTAGCAGTTGTGAGCATTCAACTAGCTCATGTTGTAGACACTGTTTCTCTTTGTGTAAGCATCCATTTGAAGTAAACTTTGACTTGTTGGAAAGCTCTTGGTGTCTACTACAGGTCTACAAAAGCTCACTGAAGTTCTTTGCATAAGCTCTGAGTAAGAGCACTTTTGGTGTGCAGAGGTCAAAGAAGGATCCCTGTGGAGGTCATTCTCGCTTCGCCGTTGCTTAGGGGTTGAGATACTTCCCCCATCAGTGGTATCAGAGCATTTGGGCATCTTGGAGGCATCACATACAAGCAAGAAGACCTCTTGGAGTTGGTGGTTGAATATTTGCATCAACAAAAGCTTCTTGGAGGTAGCTCACATCAAGGGGGAGCTATTCTACTCAAAGTTTCAAGAGCACAAGGTGTCCATCTAAGGAAAGCTTTGGATTGAGGTAACCTCAGAGCCTCATTTTCATTTTACACACATTGGAGCATTAGCCAAGGGATAGGTCAAGTATCAAAGACTAGATATGGGAGACTTCAACACTCAAATTGAAAAGCTAGACAAAGGGAACTATTGATGGAGAGTGTTAATCTCCAAAAGAACAAGTTGACCTTGAATTTAGACCACCTCTATATCAAGAACAACTTCAGACTCCACCAAATTTAGAGAACATTCACCAACTTATCAGAAAATTAACTATTCTGAAGGATTCAACTTCTGAGAAAAGTCTGCTGCAGATTAATCCTTGATTAATGACTAATCATTTGTGTAAAGTTTTTGATAAAACTTTGTAGATTGCTTCGCCTTAAGGTTGCGCACCTTCTCTAACTTAAATCTCTGCAAATGATTCAGTATACTCTGAGAACTCACACAAACAATTTACCTATGTGTAAATCACCTTCTCTGTAGTAGCGACTTTGACACCTGCAACTTCTTAGCTATAGTTCTCCCAATGTCGAACCCGTTTGGTCAAATACTTTTAGATGCAGATAGCTTATCTCTCAACTTAGATTTTGAGCTATCACATGTGTAAAACTTTACACTGTCCACTGAGCATTGTCCATTTCATTGAACTCAAAATTTGCGCCTGTTTCAGGAGACTGTGAACATTATTTACATATGAATGTTCCTACACACAATTCTCTCAACCAGATCCCAATTAGATTCTCAAACTCTAGCCATAGATTGATTAACTATGGACTTAGACATCTCCAAAAGGAATTCACAAAAGATCTACCACACGAGGAGAAAACACAGAAACATCGGGCGCAATTTTTCTTCTATTTCTCAGAGATTTACAACTGAGTGAGGATTGAGAATTCAACTAACTTCTAAGAGACTTAATAACTCTTACAACTCCTCAATACACTATTCTCATGATCTCCTATTGTCTCCTCTTGTCTCTCTTCTTTGCCCCGACATTTTTCCAAAGTTTTTATAGGCAAATATGTATAGGCTTATGTCAAATCATAAGTATAAGTAACCTATGTCTTAACTAATGTACATATGTGTACATGTCTTTCACTCTTTGAATGTATCCATCTTCTATGCTTCAAGAATTGTTCTTATCTCCATTCTTTGTCTTTCAAATCTCCAATTGGTGATTGGTCTGCACCAATAGCTCCCCCTCAATCATCAATTGAGGTTTCTCTAACCTTCTTTATGCCTGCCATGTCTTTAAACCTCGGTAACTTTGGTCCATCCAAGCTCTTTGTAAGCATATCAGCTATCTGATCTTTTGTTGAAGTATGTATGACTTCAATCTCCTTATCCATCACCTTCTCTCTTAGAAAGTGATACTGTATCTCAATGTGTTTGGTCCTGGCATGAAAAACAGGATTAGCAGCTAGATATAATGAACTCATGTTATCACCATAAATGATAGGTATGCTCTGTATAGTGTCAAAACTCTTCATGAGAGTCTTAAGCCAAATCACTTCTTTTGCAACTTCAACCATGCCTTTGTACTCTGCTTCTGTAGATGACAAAGCAACTGTATGTTGCTTCTTTGAGCACTAAGAGATTAGCTTATCTCCCACATAACACATGTATCCATAGGTTGACCTTCTATCATCTGGATTACCTGCCCAATCTACATCACTATAGATCTTGATATTTGTATCTGATGTAAAACCATAATACAAACCTTCTTTGAGTGTACCCTTAATGTAACTCAACACTCTTTGACCTGCAATCCAATGCTCTTTCCTAGGACAATGCATAAATTGAGACAAAACCCCAACTGCATATGATAAATCAGGTCTAGTTAATGTAGCATAGATAAGACTACCAACCAAACTCTGATATTGCTTCATGTCCTTGAACTCTTCACCTCCAAATCTGCTTAATTTGTGATTCACCTCCATTGGAATAGGTGCTACCCTGCAATCATCCATTTTAAACTTGATTAACAAGTTCCTCAAATACCTTTTCTTGAGTCACATACACTCCATGTTGAGTGTATGAAATCTCCATGCCCAAGAAGTATGACAAGTCTCCCAAATCACTGATTTTGAACTCTTTCTCCATTTGCTTCTTTAAGCTTTGAATGCCTTTCTCATCTGTACCTGTAAGTATGATATCATCAACATATATGCACATGTAAATAAATCCATCATCACTTGCTTTGACAAGCAAGCTACTATCAGCTTTTGATACTTGAAATCCAAGTTCTTTTAGGAACTTCACAAGTCTATAGTTCCATGCCCTTGGGGCCTGCTTCAAGCCATATAAAGCTCTCTTGAGCTTACACACATAATCTGGATATCTTCCATCTCTGAATCCTTGAGGTTGCTCCATGAAAACTTCATCTGAAATGTAACCATTCAAAAAAGCATTCTTCACATCTAATTGACACAATTTCCAACCTTTACATGCAGCAATTGCTATAAGTGTCCTGATGGTTGTCATCTTTGCCACTGGACTATAAGTCTCATCATAGTCAACACCATATGTCTGAGCAAACCCTTTAACAACAAGTCTAGCTTTGTACCTAGACACACTTCAATTTGCAAATCTTTTTGTCTTATAAACCCACTTACATCCAATGATCTTCTGACTATTTGGTTTTGGAACCAAATCCCATGTTTGATTCTCCATCAATGCATCATATTCTTCCTGCATAGCTTTCTCCCAATTTTCTTTACCTTTTGCCTCTTCATATGTAGAAGGGTCTTCATCTGCTTTAATCATGTAAGCATAATCTTTGGTAGCCAAAAATGAAGTATCATAGCTATACCTTGTCGGTTGCCATTTGTTCCTTGTAGACCTCCTAAGTTCTCCACTTCTTGAGGTTTCTGGTTCTTCATATTCAGGATCAAATCTTGGTGTTTCTTCCTTTTCAACCTGCACTTCATTATTCTCTTGCTCATCAAATATCTGAACCTTTGATTTACCTTTCCTTTGGCTCACAATTTCTTCATCATCTGTATTAATATTGATAATACCTGCATACCAAGTACCTTGCTCATCAAATGTAATATCTTTTGATACAAGAAAATGTTTTGTGGATGGATTCCACAACCTGTATTCCATCTGCTTATCATCATAACCAATAAACACATATTTTTCAGCTTTAGGTTCCAATTTGTGCCTTAATTGTGATGGCACATATGCATAGGCCAAACATCCAAATACTTTGCAATGGTCTAGTGTAGGTCTCTTACCCCACCATGCCTCATAAGGTGTCATTTCCTGCAAAGCTTTACAAGGTAGCCTATTGACCAAATAAGTAGCTGTATTTACAGCCTCAGCCCACAAACAATTTGGGCAATTTTTCTCCTTCATCATGGACCTTGCAAACTCAACAAGAGTCCTATTCCTCCTTTCTGCTACACCATTTTGTTGAGGAGAGTACCTGCAAGTAACCTCTCTTTTTATACCTGCATTCCACAAGTAATCACTGAACTCATTAGAGAAATACTCTCCCCCTCCATCTGATCTTAGTCTCTTCAACTTATGTCCTGTAATTCTCTCTGCATACATATGATAATGTTTGAAAGTATTGAATACTTCTGACTTATCTTTGATCACATAAATAGTGATCCATCTGGTAGCATCATCAACATAAATCACATAATACCTTGAACCATTGATACTGAAATCCTTTGATGGTCCCCACACATCTGTGTGTACCAATTCAAGTTTCTCTGAATACATAAACCCATGCTTAGAATAGGGTTGCTTATGAGCCTTACCTAATTGACATGCCTCACATCTGTATGTCATATGTTGACCTGCAACATTAGGCAATCCAAGCACTGAGCCATTATTAATCATGTCTTTAATACCTCTTTCATTGAAATGTCCAAGTCTCTTGTGCCAAAGATCTAACTCAGAGATCTTATGTCCTCCATAGGTGAACAAGGCATGACCAACATTACCTTGAATCTTCAATGTGAACAATCTTCCTTCTTTCTTCCCTACAACCTCTGCCTCTGAAATTACCTCTTTGATTTCTGCCTCCTCTTCCTCTTGAATTATAGTTCTGATTGTATCCTCCATTACTTTGATTATTATGCCAACAATCATTAGCTAAATGATTTGTCTTACCACAAATCCAGCATGCTTTGGCTCCATCTTTGTTGTTCCTGCCTCTTCCTCTACCTTTACCACCTCCTCTACCTCTTAGGAAGTTGGCTTGACTAGTTGTGCCTTCATCTTCACCTGATTGTTGCTTTCCTTTATTAGCTTTCTTCTTGTCCTTTGAGTACATTGCATGACCTGTACTTTTTTCACCATCTCCTTTAACATCCTGCTCAAATGTTAGCATATGACCTAGCAACTCATTTAAATCAGGAGTGAAATGACCAAGTGATAATTCTGTAGACAAAATGAATGGCTTCCATTTGTCATCACCTCTTAAACCTGTAAGGATTTGCCTTACCAATTTATCCTCCTCAATATCCTCATCAACAGCTCCTAATGCATCTGCAATGTCTTTCATCCTTGTTACATAGTCTGAAATGGATTGAGAGGCCTTCTTCTTGAAAGTTGTAAATTCTGCCCATAAAGATGCCTTCCTTGACTTTGTGGTGTTTTGGAAATGCTCTTCCAAGGCATTCCATATATCACTTGCACTTTCAAGACCTCTAATGTGAGGTAGCAAGTAATCATTGACTGCCATATAAATGATACTCCTAGCTTGAGCATCTTTCTTCATCCAATTCTTCAAATCTGTTAATTCTTCCCTAGTTGGAATACTAGGATCTCTGAATTGTGGTTTTTCTTCTTCACCTGTAATGTAAGCTATCAAATCTTTGCTCATTAGATGAGCTTCCATCCTCATTGACCATGCAGGATAGTTTTCTCTATCCAACTTCTCTATTTGAAGAGAATCTCCCATCTTCCTTCACCTGTATTAAGAAATCTTTAAGCTTTATGAGGAATAAATGTACCTTGACTTTGAATATTACTTCTTCTGATCCTTTTGACAACTTCAATGTGTCTTCCTTCAAGCTTTCTTCAATCTTTGTCCTTTTGATCCTTCAAGATGTAAAGTTTGTATTTCTACGGTAGTCGGAGTCTCCCTTTCCTTGATTCTGATGCTTCCTGCTCTGATACCACTGATGGAGAGTGTTAATCTCCAAAAGAACAAGTTGACCTTGAATTTAGACCACCTATATATCAAGAACAACTTCAGACTCCACCAAATTTAGAGAACATTCACCAACTTATCAGAAAATTAACTATTCTGAAGGATTCAACTTCTGAGAAAAGTCTGCTGCAGATTAATCCTTGATTGACTAATCATTTGTGTAAAGTTTTTGATAAAACTTTGTAGATTGCTTCGTCTTAAGGTTGCGCACCTTCTCTAACTTAAATCTCTGCAAATGATTCAGTATACTCTGAGAAATCACACAAACAATTTACCTATGTGTAAATCACCTTCTCTATAGTAGCGACTTTGACACCTACAACTTCTTAGCTATAGTTCTCCCAATGTCGAACCCGTTTGGTCAAATACTTTTAGATGTAGATAGCTTATCTCTCAACTTAGATTTTGAGCTATCACATGTGTAAAAATTTACACTGTGCATTGAGCATTGTCCATTTCATTGAACTCGACATTTGCGCCTGTTTCAGGAGACTGTGAACATTCTTTACATATGAATGTTCCTACACACAATTCTCTCAACCTGATCACAATTAGATTCTCAAACTCTAGCCATAGATTTATTAACTATGGACTTAGACATCTCCAAAAGGAATTCACAAAAGATCTACCACACGAGGAGAAAACACAGAAACATCGGGCGTAATTTTTCTTCTATTTCTCAGAGATTTACAACTGAGTGAGGATTGAGAATTCAACTAACTTCTAAGAGACTTAATAACTCTTACAACTCCTCAATACACTATTCTCATGATCTCCTATTGTCTCCTCTTGTCTCTCTTCTTTGCCTCGACATTTTTCCAAAGTTTTTATAGGCAAATATGTACAGGCTTATGTCAAATCATAAGTATAAGTAACCTATGTCTTAACTAATGTACATATGTGTACATGTCTTTCACTCTTTGAATGTATCCATCTTCTATGCCTCAAGAATTGTTCTTATCTCCATTCTTTGTCTTTCAAATCTTCAATTGGTGATTGGTCTGCACCAACAACTATCAACCATGGAGATTTAGGGTCTCTAACTATCTTATGGGCAAGGGCCTTTGGGGGTTGATTAGTGGAAGTGAACCAAGACATAGGTTGGATGAGAATTCAACCAATGACCAGAGAAGGCCCTTTAGGGAATCAAATGAAAGAGACAAGAGGGTTATCTTTATCCTTTCCCAACACATCAGCAATAGCATGATCGACCATATCCAAGACTTGGATTCAAGCATGAAGGTATGGGAGACACTTGAAAGGCTTTATTCAACAAGCACCGAAGCAAGGAAGATCGAGCTCAAGAATGAGCTCAACAACCTTAGGAAAAGCTCAGGGAGTAGCATAAATGACTACATACTTAAGGTCAAGGAGTTATCAGATGCATTGGGATCCATTGGAAGCCACATAGATGATGACGATCTTGTGGCTTATACTCTCAATGGTTTGAGAGATGATGAATAGTGGAAACCCTTTACCACTTCAGTTTATGTAAGGGATAATCTTCCCGATTTTGAGCAATTGGTTGCTCTCATGGTCACCGAAGAAATGAACATAGGTGGAAGTTCAACTAAAAGCAAGGATGCACAAGTTTTCTATGCAGGTAATCAAAGGGGCAAAGGAAGACGAGGACAAGGAAGGGGCAAAGGAAAGTTTGGAGGAAGGCAAGGCCACTCAAGCAATCAAGGACATGCCCAAGGCACCTCATCACAAAGAGGGAGAGAAAGAACAAGAGGAAGAGGAGGACGACATCAACAAAACAGGAATCAAGATGGTGAAGGATGTTACATATGTGGCAAGTTTGGCCACTATGCTAGAGATTGCTACCAAGGAGGAAACCAAAGGAGCTATAATCAAGGTTCTTCATACAAAGGCCAAGGTAGTTATGCTTCTACAAGCTCAGAAAATGACAATCTCTTGATGATGCACATGAATGGAAATTCAAGCAAAGTAGATAACACTTGGTATATTGATAGTGGATGTAGCAACCATATGAGTTGCAATTCTTCTTGGTTTACTAATCTACATGTTCCCAAAGGTAAAGGACATGTAGAAACAGGTGATGATACAACCCATGAGATCTCCCATGTTGGAGATGTAGCTTTGGATGACAAGGAGGAAGGAAGATGTCTCAAGGATGTCTTGCATGTACCTACCATCACAAAGAACTTGGTGTCCGTTGGGCAAATGGTTGAAAGAGGCTATCAAGTAAGGTTCAACAAAGGTGGATGCTTTGTGGAGAACCCTAAGCAAGGTTACAAGGTCATAGCAAGAGGAAAGAAGCAAGGGAGACTCTTCACTTTGGAGGTAAATTCTCATTCCACTCAACATGTCTACTTCACATATGGAAACAAGAGGATTTCGGAGTTGGACTTGTGGCACAAGAGGATAGGTCACATCAACATACAAAGAATGAAGGAAATGCAATTCAAGAGGCTGGTTGAAGGTCTTCCCAACTTCCAAGGACAAGGTATGAAGCATTTATGTGAATCTTGTCAACTAGGGAAGCAAGCGAGACTTCCATTCAAGAAGAGTGGCTACATAAGCCAACATCCATTGGAGTTGATACATACAGATGTGTGGGGGCCAACCAAAGAGCAATCCATTGGAGGTAACAAGTACTTTGTCACTTTTATAGATGATTGCACAAGGATGGTTTGGGTTTATTTCATCAAAAAAAAATCAGATGTGTTTACATGTTTCAAAGCATTCAAGGCAATGGTAGAAAAGGAAACAGGTACATATATCAAGAAGCTAAGGTCCGATGGAGGGGGAGAATATTTCTCCAATGCGTTTTCTGATTTTTTAATGGATCAAGGCATCAAGAGGAAAGTAACATGCAAGTACACACCCCAACAAAATGGAGTAGCAGAGAGAAAGAATAGATACATTGCCGAGATCGCTAGAGCAATGCTTAATGAGATGAATGTACCTAACATGTTTTGGAGTGATGCAGCAAATACCGCCGTGTATCTTATGAATAGGGCTCCTACCTCAGGGATCCATGGCTTTAAACCATATCATGCCTATTATGGTAAGAAACCTGATCTTTCCCACTTGAAGATATTTGGATGTACTTGTTATGTACATGTGTCAAGTGAATTGAGGCACAAGCTACAACCAAAGGCAGAAAAGTGTGTGTTTCTAGGATATTCAAATGATCATAAAGGTTACAGGTGCTTGAACCCAAACACAAAGGACTTGAGGATATCAAGGGATGTAGCATTTGATGAGCTACTCCCTTGGTATAAGAAGTATGATTGTATGCAAGACTATGAAGAAGAAAAGCATGGATAGATGAAGAACAAATCGACCTAGAGCTAAGCGGCCCAAGGTGTTCCATCAATGAAGATAGTTCAAGCATGAACTCACCATGGAGGGGGAGATCTTCATCAATCTATGGAGCACAATCAATCAACAAAGGCAAAGCAACATTGGTGGAGTTGGACGAAGAAGGTAATGAAGTTGAAGATGATGAAGGACACATGATGGAGAAAGAAGCTACGTCAAAGAAAGAGATCAAGTTCCCAAGGCAAAGGAGGTTTATTCCTCCAAAAGGTGAAGAAAGGAAGTCTTCTAGAGTTAAGTATCCAACTCAAAGGTTTACTTATGATTCATACATGGCAACACATTATGCATATATGAACAAAGTAGTAGAAGATCATGAGCCCGATTGCTATGAAGATGCAAGCAGGTACACCGAATGGAAAGAGGCAATGCAAGAAGAGATCGACGCACTTGAGGAAAATCAAACATGGACTCTAGTGCCCAAGAAGGAGAACATGAAGGTAATAGGTAATTAGTGGGTGTATAAAGTAAAGAGGAATTCAGATGGATCTATTTCTAGGTTCAAAGCAAGATTGGTGGCCAAGGGTTTTGCACAAACCTATGGAGTGGACTTTGAAGAGACATTCAGCCCTGTGGCAAAGACGAGAACCATTAGGACACTCATTGCAATGGCTGCTAGCAAAGGATGGAAGCTTTTCCAATTGGATATCAAGAATGCCTTTCTCAATGGAGACTTGGAAGAAGAGGTATACATGGAGCAACCACTAGGTTTTGTTCATAAAGAGTTTCCACATCATGTTTGTAGGTTGAAGAAGGCACTTTATGGCCTAAAGCAAGCTCCAAGGGCTTGGAACCAAAGATTGGTGGACTATTTGATCAAATGTGGTTACAATCAATGCAAGGCGGATCCATCTCTCTTCATCAAACAAAGAGGAGAACTTGTAGTCTACATGTGTGTGTATGTAGATGATCTTATCATTACGGGTAATGATACAAAGGGCATTGAGGAGATCAAGGCAAAGCTTGGAAAGGAGTTTAGGATATCTGATCTTGGAGATCTTAGGTATTTTCTTGGCATTGAAGTTGTATACAAAGAAAAAGGTATTATGCTCATACAAAGGAAGTATATTCTAGACCTACTTGAGAGGTTTGGGATGCTACATTGCAAGCCTATTTCAAATCCCATGGAAGTTAATGTAAAGCTAAGCTCCATTGATGGAGAGCCATTAGAGGATGTAACTTTATATCGCTCTATTGTAGGCTCTTTCAATTATGCCACAATAACTAGGCCTGACATAGCATATGGAGTTGGAGTGTTATCACAATTTATGCATAGTCCAAGGACTACACACTTGCAAGCTGCAAGAAGAATGTTACGATATCTCAAGGCCACTATAAATGAAGGATTGTTCTATTCATTTGATGATGATATGCAGGTTAAAGCTTATTCTGATGCGGATTGGGCCGGTTCCAAGGAGGATAGAAGAAGTACAAGTGGTTACCTAGTCATGCTAGGTAGCAAGATCATCTCATGGATTTCAAAGAAGCAACCCACGGTGGCATTATCTTCCACCGAGGCTGAGTATAGAGCATTGGCTCAAGTCACATGTGAGCTAATGTGGATTAAGAAGTTATTTATGGAGCTTAATTTGCAGGTTGACACATATCCAATTTTTTGTGACAATATGAGTAGCATTCATCTAGCATCGAATCCTGTCTATCATTCTAGAACCAAGCATATTGAAGTGCACTATCACTTCATAAGGGAAAAGGTGATATCGAAAGAAGTTTCAGTACATCATATTGGTACCAAGGACCAAGTTGCCGACATGTTTACAAAGGCTTCGGATGGAATGAAGATTTCAAAATTCAAGCAAAGCATCAACATGAATTAGCTTGGATGAGGATGAAGAATTGAAGCTTGAGGGGGAGTGTTAAAAGTCAAGCTTCAAGCTACAAATTCGTGGGGAATCTTTTATGGACATGTGGAGCAATCAAAGGAAGCCAAAAGCCACGAGATTCCATCAAGAAAAGTCTCTCAACCACTCCCCAATTCATCTCAACTAAATCCTCCAAGTTAGGAGGCTGATTTGGAAAGGTAGTTCCTAGATTTTAGGGGCACACTTCTCACTATAAAAGGAGCATGTATCCCGACTTCTTTTGGGCCAACTTCTTGGAGTTTTAGCTCATGTAAAGTGAGCACTAAGTGCTGGAGTTGTGATAAGCAAGCCCCTTGCTTGCTTATTTGTTTTCTTTTAGTAGGCATATCTATGTGTGTGCGCAGGCAGTGTTGCAACTCTCTACCCCTGAGTTGTTAGTATTGGTTCTCCCTCATATTGTATCCATTTGATGTAATTCTTGTCTCATTGGATAGCTATTAAAGTCTATTTTATGCGCACAAATTACCTAGAGCATTCTCTGAGTAATCTGGGAGCAACATTCATTTTAGTGAAGTTGTGTGATTAATATCTCTCTCTGTGTGTAGGCTCTGTTAGAAATATTTTGCTTTCTGTTGTAAGGGCTGGTTCTCCTTTTCTATTTATCCATTTGCTATGATTTTGGAGTCATTCGGTAGTTATTAGAGTGCTCTAAAGTTTACTCAAGTTTGAGATTCATTCTCTGTATAATCTTGGAGAAAAGCTTGCTGGAGTGAAGTGAGGTCTCTGCTTGACTAGCAGTTGTGAGCATTCAACTAGCTCATGTTGTAGACATTGTTTGTCTTTGTGTAAGCATCCATTTGAAGTAAAATTTGTCTTGTTGGAAAGCTCTTGGTGTCTACTACAGGTCTACAAAAGCTCACTGGAGTTCTTTGCATAAGCTTTGAGTAAGAGCACTTTTGGTTTGCAGAGGTCAAAGAAGTATCCCTGTGGAGGTCATTCGCGCTTCGTCGTTGCTTAGGGGTTGAGATACTTCCCCCATCAATCGTGCTTACATGCATACACTTAGACATATAGACACATACACACACATAGATAAATACACACAACTGGACACATACACACATATACACATAGATTTAATCACACACATAGACACACACACACACATACATACAGAGACACACTTACACATGCATACACACAGAAGTACACACATAGACACACATGCACACTTACACACATAGACACACACACTTACACTAGACACATACAAGCTTACACACACACACACAGAGATACACACACATATATAAATACACACATACACACGTAGACACATACAAACTTACACACACACACACATACATATATCCACACACATTTACACTTACACATGTGTACATACATATATACATAGATACACACGTATATACACACATAGACACACACATACACAGACACAAACACAGTTACACACACACATACACACACACATACACACACACACATCCACACACATTTACACACATACATATACATGTATATAGACACATGTATACAGATACACTCATATATACACACATAGACACACACATAGACACACACACACACATGGGCACACACACACACATAAACACACATGCACACATACACACACATATATGCATAGAGAGACACATAGAGACATACACACATATATATGCATACACACACATAGAGACACATACACACACATACACACGCATGCATACATAATGCATATGCATATGCATACATACATACTTACATGCATACACACACACACATAGACACACATGCATACATTTTCATACATAATGCACATGCATATGCATACATACATGCTTACATGCGTACATACACTCACATATACACCTACATACACATATAAACACATAGATATGTACACATATATATATTGAATTCTAACCCATTTTGTTTTATATGTACAGGTATTATGGATCTTAGAAGAGAGAAAAAGGCAAAACTCACTCTCATAAAAAGTCTTATGAGAGCAAGAGTTCCGCTTGATACTCTAGGGATCTTCATTCATGAGTACTTAGAGATAGCTGATGATGAGATGGATTATATGATCCAGATGCTTACCGAGTGATCAGAGGAGGGCTCTTCTATGGCTCCACATGCAAGAAGACAACTTTGTGCTCATAGGTATGTTTTTTTTCACAATTTCTTTAATGATATTATAAGATATATATTTATTTATTTTTATCTATCTAATTTACGACACCTATACCACCTCCAAATCATGATAGCAGAGCATGGGTACCTATGAGGACATGCATAGGCACCTTAGGGCTAGATTGCAATATAGAGCCATAGGGGAACATTGTGTACATAGGGAATGGATTGGAGTTTAAGAAAAGAATGCGAGCATTATGCGACTCTTACTTGTGCATTGTCCACTTACAATGGATGTAAGTTCAAATTTTACATATAAATTGAAATAAATATCTTATGTTTTATTTACATGAGCATCATTAGAATCAGCATGTAGAGTATTATCCTCTTCATCAAATAGGTTAGTATCATTATCACCTATAATGATTCTAATTTCTCTTTAAGATGTTGATGTATCACTATCTGATGGTGAATCATCAAGAGGAATTTCTTCGATCTCTCTAACAATAAACTGTTCAAACAATGACCTACCTCTAGGTTCAGCATGAATGACTTGCCACCAAGGGTGAGCATCTGGGTTTTCATAAAAAAATGCTTGTTCAATATGCCTAGGGAGAATATGTGGTTCTTTAGTAGATCGCATTACCTTGGAAGAATCAATTTCCCAAAACCCAAAAAATTCCTTTCTTAATGTGGAACTACTACCTTTATACTCGACTCAAAACTAGTCAACCTTGAAAATGACCTATCAAAATATATAAAAACAAAAACCCACTATTCGATGCTTAAAGAAATTACTAACTCTATCATAAAAAATATAGACTTTGTTCTACTTGTTTGAATGTTGAAATGATATTTCATAGATATCAACAATAGTTCCCACATAACCAAGTTCACCATCTATAAGGTTTGTGTCTTTTGAGCTAACACATGATAGTTTCTTGAAAAACAATACTAGAATCCTCAGTTTTACGTAAAGGATCAATGGCCTTGATTCTAATATGTTGTTTACAAAACCACATATTAGTGAACATTCGAGCCTCCAAAAGAAATTAACTTAGTAAATAGACACTAAAACACAAAATATTACAGCATGTATACATTGATAATCTATACCAAGATTATTGATTAAATATACATTTCATCATGTGAGGTAGGAAGAATATTCTGACTTGGTAAAAACTTTTTAGATAATAACCTGTAAGTTCATTAAAAATATATATATTAATAAAAAATAAATTTAATAGACACACACACACACACATATATATATATATATATGTATATATATATATATATATATATATATATATATATGCATATAATTTTATATATGTGTATGCTTATGTGTATTTGTATGTGGATGTGTATATGCATGCGCATGCGTATACATATGCATATGTGTATATGTATGTATGTGTGTATACATTTTTTATAGGTGTATATGTATGTATATATAGGTATGCATATGTGTATGCATATATGTATCTGTATGTGTGTATATATGTGTATGTATGTATGTATTTATGTATGTATGAATGTGTATGTATTTATGTATATGTATGTACGTATACATGTGTAGCTGTGTATATTTGATTTTGTGTTTAATTTTTTTTGTATATTGTGGTTTGCAGACTTTCATATCTAGACCACTAAATTGTTTGGTTGTATCCCATCTTACAATAAATCTATTACCTGCCTTGCTAACTAAGACTTACATATTACTTTACAAGGATTAAGTATCAGCTAACTATGGAGGTATTAGGTTATTTGAAAATAAGACAAGCAAATTTCTCTTGATGATTTTGAAAAATGGATGAATAATTCTAAAGTATGGGTGGACATGAAGTGTTCATTCAATGCAAGTTCTTGTTCTTACCGTAGCTAAGGTAAAAAACAAAATCCTGCACTAAATGAACACTTTGTTTCCAACCATCCTTTAAAATTATTCTTCCATCCTTCAAATTCTTTGAGGTAAATTTACTTCTCCTATTTTTCAAACGACTTAATACCTTCATAGCTAACTCATACACTTAATATTTGTATGCAAAGTTCATAAAATAGTTAGCAGCATAGGTATTAGGTCGACTAGAATAGGAGAAGCAAGTGTGTCAAGAAGATTCTAAAGGTTAGGTGGACAATTCCAAAAGTAAGATGGACAAAATATCTTTATTCGATACAGATATGTACAATTTGACTTTACTCCCATAACGTGTATATGTATGCTTATGTGTATATACATGTATATGTATGTACATGTATGTAGCTATGTATATTTGATTTTATTTGTAATTTTCGTTTTGATTATTCTGGTTTGTAGACTTTCTTATAGATATCTAGACCACTGAATCGTGTGGGTGTCTCCAATTTTATAAAATGTGTATGTGTGTATATTTGTGTGTATGTTTATATATGTGTATGCATTCATGTATAATTATGTGTATGTCCATATATGCATGTATTTATATGTATATATTTATGCATGTATATATATAGATAGATAGAAAATTGAAAATAATACCTTAATAGTGCCGAAATAGATACATTACCCCATCCAAAACAATTTTGAAGATTGAGAATAAGTAAGCTCGCACTTAATCCTGTCAAACAACTTTCTTCAAATACATGCTTTAAACATTCCTCTCAAAGATATTTCTCATTTATTAGAAATATCAATGCTCTCACTGTCATTTTGATACCAATCCTCAATAAAATATGCCATGCCATCATCTTCATCATTGTGGCACAAATCTTATACTTTATCTTCTTTTGAATATCGATCTTTCAACCTTGCATACTCCACAGGATCACTTTTTCATAGCCTCGTCATAGAAGCTTCTGATAAATGAGGTCTTAATGGCAATTGTGAATGGTGTGGAGGAATATCATCAACATCATATGTTGGAATCTAGACACATGAATATAAATCATTAGTATTCCATAAATCAATAAAAAATAAGCTTTAAACATAAAGTTAAATATATAAGTTATTAAATATTGATAGAAAATTTTCATTCTCTCTCTAGCTAAAAGGTGCTCTTGGAGGTCTACGCCATCCATAATTCACTAATAATTCATCACCAGCATGTATTGTAGTAATAGCATTCACAACTATGTATCTTGATACATCTCAACTCATGTATGGTGATTCATGACTATTTTCACGCTCCTCAAATGTGCAATAGTTCTTGAACTATTATGTAACCCTCGACTAATATTTATTAAACCTACTATATTTCCATGCATGTAAGGTCTTCCATCAATATATAATCTTTCATTTTCTACATGTGAAATCCTTCTACTCGTAAGGGATGCTGCATTCAAGCATCTTCCATAAGTACTCATGTTTTGAACATAATGTGCAAGTCGATGACTATCTCCCCATCCATATATAGGACCATAGAATGACATAATAATTACTTCAAAGTTCAGAGGTACATACAAATCCTCTACAATAAAGAGACCACGACCATCATTAGTAATAGTGGATGGAGCAATCATATAGAGATTACCCCAAAAGTTGAAAACCTCTCCATCTAAAGGAAGTGGTCCTCTGTTCCATCCTCCATATCTTCGTCTATCATATGTTTGTACTAGAGAACGATCACGAGCTGACAATGGATAATCTCGAGCCGTTTCAGTCTCTAAACTAGGAGGTAGAGAATTTCAAGAAACCTCTGCTTGTAATTCATGAACAGCAAGTCCATGATGTGTATGAGGTATATTAACATTATGAGAAAAATTATCATCATCATTATCATTGAGCAAGTATTCCTGTATATCAACAATAATTTGATTTTGGATGTGGTTTTTAAATAAAATAGTGATATTAATTTATAGAAAACATGCATACTCAAGCATTATCATGTTGACTAGGTTATAGTGCATGCTCAAAAGCACCATACTCTGCCTCATGTTCAATCCATTCCAATCGTGCTCTTTGATATGTGGCATAGCAAGAGTTACACCAACATATAATATGCTCTTGATAGTAAAATTCATCATAATTCCTATCGGAGGACACGTGGAGTCGTTGCATGGGTAGAAGGTGGTGGAGTGCCCTCTGATTGATCAGAATCTGTTTATAACAAGAAACAAAAAAATATATCAGTTATGTATCTATCAAATATATTTAAAATTAAAGGTTTGATATACTTACACTATATTGTCCTTGCACGATTAGGAGACCATGGTGGAGTTCCATCTGATTGATTGAAATCTACAAATAACAGTATTTCATATTGATAATTTGATTATTTACATACATAAACATTGACATATACATATTTACACATACACACATATTCACATATACACATTTACACATACACACATATTCACATATACACAAATACACATTATTGTGGGATAAATGCATGTATTTTGTATGAATGAGTGTATATGCATGCAAGTGTATGTGTGTACATATATATGTGGATATGTATATGTGTGTTTATGTTATATGTATGTATATGTGTATATGTTTGCATGTATATGTGTATGTGGGTATGTGTATGTGTGTGTATATGTGTGTATGTATTCTGATTCTTTTCTTCTGTTTGAGATGAAATTAACAATAGATATTGTATGGTGGAAAGAAATAAGAGGCGACCTAACATACCACCTAAGACGTGGCACTTTTTTCGTAGACAACTACGTCTTCAGGAGTCATTTCCTCCACAGAAGGTATACAAATTAATAGTTTATGTTTATAAGTTTCATATATTTTAGTAATTTTTTACATTTAATTTACGTATTTCTTTTTCCTTTAATAAACAAGCTACTGCAAAGAAGAGAGTTGAGTCGGGCCACACATAGCACCTAGGCTGCATGGGTCATCATGGTTTTGTATCTATGTTTGTAAGTATATGTGTTATTGTGAGTATATTTTTTTATTTTAATTAAAATGCAAGCAACTAATCTTTTTTTTTTCAATGCAAGAAAAGGATTATGGCCAATATCCTATAAAACATGAGATCGAGTATGCTACACATTTTGGATATCGGCGTTTCAGTGAGTATATTGGAGATCATCCGGATGCCTTTGTGAGTATTATTAAATTTTTATATAGTTATTTTATTTTTATGGATATTTAAATTGTTTTACTTATTTATGTTTGTTATATGTAATACAAGAGTATTATGGAGAGGCAAATATGGATGAGGTGGAGAGAGAGACATAGGAGGGACGATCTAGATCATCACACGGTGATCATGATGTTGAGGATGAGGATGATCATGATGTTGATGATGATGATGATTAGGATTCTTGATTATGCCATTGCATATGTATTTACATATATATATATATATATATATATATATATATATATATATATATATATATATATATATTTATTTATTTATTTATTTATCTATATATTGTTGATTTCAATTATGTTTTGAATTGTGTGTATGGTATTAAGTAATGCAAAGTTTTGTTCTATTGATTGTTATTATTGTTTATATTAAGCATGTGTTTTAGTACTTTAATTATATAATTCATTCACCTATGTGTACGTATTTGCATGCATATGTGTGTAATATGTGTGTGTACATATGTGCATGTATATTTGTGTATTATGTGTGTGTATATGAATGTATGTACATATGTATATGTGTATATGCATGTATGTGCATGTGCATGTGTAAGTGTATATGTGTATCTATGTGTATGTGAATGTGCATGTGTATGTGTGTGTATATGTATGTATGTGCATGTGCATGTGTAAGTGTATATGTGTGTTTATGTGTATATGCATGTGCATGTGTATGTGTGTATGTGCATGTATATGTGTAAGTGTATGTGTATATGTGTGTATGTGCATGTATATGTGTATATGTATGTATGTACATGTGCATGTGTAAGTGTATATGTGTGTATATGTGTATGTGCATGTGCATGTGTATGTGTGTGTATATATGTATGTGCATGTGTATGTGTAAGTGTATGTGTATATGTGTGTATGTGCATGTATATGTGTATATGTATGTATGTGCATGTTTGTGTATGTGTATATCTGTGTGTACGTATGTGCATATATATGTGTATGTGTGTGTATATATACATATGTGCATATGTATCTGTATGTGTATAAACATATAGAAGTGTATGTATATGCATGTATGAAACATGCATGTGCATGTGGATACATTTCCATTTGCATCCATGTGCATGTGAATGTACATGCATGTGGATGTGCATATACATGTATTTCAGTATATGTTAATGTATATATATATATATATATATATGCAATAATGCATGCATGCAAGTCTTTTTATATGGTTCTAGAAATATTTCTGCATATGCATGTGTATGGGTGTGTATGTGTAAGTGCATGTGCACATGTATGTGTTTGTATACATGTGTGTGTATGTGCATGTGAATATGTGTATATGTGTGAATGTGCATCTTCATCGTGTATAAGTGTATACGTGCATATCAATAAGTGTGAGTATGCTAACTAATGAAAATAACACAGCTCAAATGATATACAAAGAATGGAAATTGTACTTACAATAGTAAGCCATATTTTTTGCTTGGTTAGCTTCTTGAATAACTTGCAATAAAGAGAGACAGAGAGAGAGAGAGAGAATTCAAAGAGAGAAAGAGGTAGAAAGAGAGAAAAAGACATAGAAAGAGACAATAAGATAGAGATTAAGCAAAACAACGATTCTGCATATACTTGTTTTCGCTCATAAGCATAGCACAATTGCGAACATTGGAGAGCTCGTCGATCAGATGTGTGAACATACCGATCAAAGAGCCTCTAATTTTTTAATTTCTTTTTGTCACCAAGCAGTCGTGTAAGCGATGGTAAGGCATCATAAAAAGCATACCAATGTTATTTACTATCGCTTATGAGATGCAAAAAAAGCATCACTTATGCGATGTATTTTTAAACTATCGCTTTGGTGATGCTCACTACGAGCGTTGCACATCCTGTCACACCACACGTCGAAAAAACCATTGTTTTGCTCATTGTTTGATCGACGGTCCATGCTCGACGCTGCTTGCGATGCGTTTTGCAATTTTATAGCGACGAAATTGTGTCATCTTAACCGTCACTATGCACTCGTATTCCTTGTAGTTGCTCCTAAGTTTGTCAACATGGATAGGAGCATTGATAGATAGCAACGCTTTTTGTGATGGTCATATTTAGTGTTGCATAAGTGATGCTTTGCATTGTTTATCCCATAAGGCTTCTTTTGTGTTTTTAATAAAAAAGAGTTTCATCGCTCATGTGACGCGTCTGTCGCATAAGCAACAAAACTGGCTTTTTTTCAATGTGATGCCCCCCTTTTTCTAGTAGTGCATGACTATAGATGAGGTGTACGATTCCGTAGCAATGTTTCACCTCTATTTGGAATCTATGATCATGCAATAACGGGCCTAGTTTATCACAGCAACTGAAATTTGTAGCTCAACACTCCTTTGTATTTTCGCAAAAGCATCAATTGTGAATCCTAGTAACTGCTTGTAGTTTATTGTTTGTGGCAAGCACACTATATAATGACAGGCGGAATCGTATGAACATACATTCATGGGAGGAAAACCGTTATAGATGATATTGTTTAAGTTTTTTATTTAGCACATTAAATCTCTCAGCCGTAGTTGAAGAGAACATTTTTACTTAGCAGGATGAAGAGAGAAAAATACAACAACCTTATTATTGTTCAGATCCACTATATTAATCTCAGAAAATATCCTATAACTTTAATGGTGTACCTTCTTTTTGTTGGGCTTTAAAAATATACTTTTATAACAATAGAAGATCTGTAACAGTTCTAAGCTCTATCTTCTTTATGTTTGGGCTTTAATAGTCTATAATCGTATTGGTCTATCTTCTTTATGCTTCGGCTTAAAAGGATACTTTTATAACATGTTCCTACAATAGAAAATCCATGCATGAAGTTTGAACGTATGAAAATCTTCACATTATGCATAAAGTTCTGAATCTGAGCATATGAGAACCCATGCAACCTTTTGTGCCTTTGTATAGATGAGCGTTAAAATGAGAGATATTCAACAAAATTACCCAAATTGAGAGTCGCTACATTAAGCGCAGCGAAAATCGTATAGCTTTATTTCTGGGCTTAATCGAAATCATTCTGGATCTTCCTCGTGTAGATTGTATTTCTGGTCGTGGTGAAACTTTCGTAATTACTTTTGTGAACAGCCGCGGAAACTTGTAGTCCACTTTTAGGTGTACTTGCGTTTGTGAATTGTGATCGTGGTGGATATTTTGAAAGTGCTTCTGTGAATAAGAATGCAACCGTACAGGCCATTTATAGGCTTACTCGCTCTGCTTCTTGTGGATCGTCTTTGTGATGAAACATTTATAGGCCATTTATAGGTAAACAAGTAACTGCAGATTTTCGCCATGGTTTGCTTAATGGGTTTGTTATTGAAGAAACGTCTTCATGTTTCTGGTCCTTCGTTTTTTCGTTCCGTTTTGGTATGTAGTCTTTTTCATCTCTTTGTTTCTCGGTTGCGCAGTGGGAGTTTTGGTGGCTTTTGTTGTTGCCCCTCTCTCTATGTTCCTTACCTTTCTCTCCATGTCTCCTCCCTCATCATCTTCACTCTCCCTCCGTCTCGCTACATCTCTCTCTCTCTCTCGCACACACGCACACACACACACACATACAAGCACACACACACTCTCTCTGTTTCCATCTTCTCTCTCTGTCTCTCTCTCTCTCTCTCTCTCTCTCTCTCTCTCTTTCTCTCCATGTCTTGACTCCCATTTTCCCTTTCTTGTTTCCCACATTTTTCTGCTATGTTTTTCTTGTTTATTGTTATATTCAAGAGATGTACATGTCTACAGGAACGAGAAGTTCCTTGCTCGGAGGATACTAAAGACAAACAGCGAGAGAGTTCATATGAGGTGGATACTCATGATGGCCAGATGATTAGAGAGACTTTAGAGAGAACTCTATATGGTGAGTAGCTGAGGGCTATAATCAAGCTCGCAGGTGAGTCCCAAGCATGTCATTCTTCAATTCTCACATTTGGTATCGAAGCATGGCAGAAATATCCGTCGAGGGCAAGGTAGGATCAAGATGGAGTCTCTTCTCTTGCAAAAAGGAAGAAGATTGACCCATGGTGGGTGGCTCCGCAAGGGGACAATCAGATGAGCTGATACATCTCAAAACTCATGGAGAGAACGCAGAACATCGATCGACAAAAAGAGAATGAACAACGTCATGAAGTACAATCCGCAATGTTCCTCAGGATTATAGGTAAGTATTAACACCTAAATCTCAAAAGGGAGACACATCAAAAGGGGTGTAGCGTATGGTAATTGAACTCATCACCTCGTCCACTTGAGGTGAATGCTCTATCCCCTAGGCTACAAGAACTTGATGTAAAGAATGTAACAATTTTATGCATACTCCATATCTTCATTGCCCGTGTTCGACAAGGAAAGAGATTGATAGAGATAGAGGGAAAGGATGAGAAAGAAAGAAAGAGAAGAAGGAAAAAGAGAATAAGGAGGAAGAGAAGAGTAGAAAGAAAGAGATGAGAAAGAGCAAGAGATAGAGAGAAAAGATAAATGATAAATTAGAAAAGAGAGTTAGAGAGAAAGAGATGAAAGAATTTGAAGGAGAAAGAGAAAGGATGAAAGAAACAGGAGAGAGAACAAGAAGAAAATCCAAGGTGAGATAAAGAGAAGAGACATTAGAGAGAGATAGAGAAAGATAAGACTAAAGAAAGAGAAAAAAAAAGGCAAGAAGTAAGACATAGACATAGAGAAAGATACAAGGAGAAAAGAGAGAACAACTAAGGAGGGAATTAAGAGAACGAGTGAGAAAAAGGAAGAGAAATAGAGAAAGATATAGAGAGAGAAGGAAAAGAGAATGATAAGAGTTGAGAAAAAAGAGAACATAGTAGAAATTGAGAGCTAGAAAGAGAGAACAAAATAGAGAGAAGTAGAATTATAGAGAGAGGATATGGAAGAGAGAGTTGGACACATGTCATATGCATGCACATATAAACCCATTCAAATGCATATGTGGATGCACACACATGATAACTTATGCATTTGCATCTCTCTCTCTCTCTCTGTATATATATATATATATATATATATATATATATATATATATATATATATATATATATATATATATATATATATATATATATATATATATATATATATATATATATATATATATATACTCACACCTATACACACACACTCACATTCATGCATACAAACATATACACATTTTAGGTCTAGGTCTCTAGGATTAGGCTTTTAGGTTTTCTACATACATACAATAAACATAAGTATATAGAATTAAATATATAAAACATTAGTGTTTGGGATTTTTAGGTTTTTTACATATATATATAATCAAATATATACAAAATTTGGTTTTAAGGTTCTTTAATTAAATTAAATATATAAAAGAAACAAAAATTAAGGAAAAAATTAAGAAGAAATAGAATATATAAATAAATATATATAAAAATTAGGATTTTAGTATAGAAAAATATAAATGAAAAGAGCTAGTATTTGAAATATATAAATTAACTATATATAATGAAACATATAAAAATAGGAATCTAGGGTTTTTTATTAAATAAAATGTATATAATTAAGTATATAAAAAAGAGAGTTTTAGGTTTAAGAGTAACATATATATACATATATTGATAAAAATTAGAAAGAATTTATTTTTTACACATGCATACACACATATACACATAGGATTAGGATTTTAGACTTTTACCACATGGATACACACATATACACACATAATACATGTACACATACAAATATATATACACATGCATACACACATATACATGTTTTAGCTTAAGGTCTTTAGGATTAAGGTTTTTTAGGTTGTTTACACATGCATACATACATATACACACATAATATATATACACATACACATATATATACACATGCATACACACATATACTTGTTTTAGGTATAGGTCACGTAGGTTTTTAGGGTCTTTACACATGCATACACACATATACATGTAGGTTTTTGGCTGTTTACACATGCATACATACATATACACATAATATATATACACATACACATAAATATATATACACATGCATACACATATATACTTGTTTTAGGGTCTAGGTTGTTAAGATTAGGGTTCCAAGGTTTTTACATATGCATACATATATATATATACATATACAACTATAATACATGTACACATACACATGTATGTCCACATGCATACATATATATATATGTTTTAAGTCTAGATCTTTAGGATTAGTATTTTTGGTTTTATAGATATATATGATACAATTTATTAAAAATATAGTTTTAGCTTTTTTAATTAAATTAATATATATAACAAAAGGAACTAAATTAATAAGAAAAATTATGATTTCAGTATAGAAAAATAAATATGAAAATTTCTAGTGTTTTAAATATATAAATTAAATATATATAATTAAATGTACAAAAATAGTATTTTATGGTTCTTTATTAAATTAAATGTATAAAAAATATAGTTTTAGGTTTAATATTAACATATATAATCATATATTTTTACAAATTGGTAGGAAAAAGCACAATATATAATGAAATACATATAAAGAATAGGATTAGGGATTTTAGGCTTTTTACATATGCATACACACATATACACACATAATACATATACACATACATATATGTATATGTGTATATATATATATATATATATATATATATATATATATATATATATATATATATATATATATATATATATATATATATACACACACACACATATATATATATATATATATATATATATATATATATATATATATATATATGTGTGTGTGTGTGTGTGTATATATGTATGTATATATATATATATATATATATATATATATATATATATATAAATAAAAAAGAAAAGGGCTGCTATTTTAAAATACATTAATTAAATATATATAGTCAAATATATAATATAGGGTGTTAAAGTGTTTTTATTAAATTAAATATATATAAAAATAGAGTTCTAAGTTTAATATTAACATATATACAGATCATATATATACACATGCATACACGCATAAACATGTTTCGGGTCTAGGTCTTTAGAATTAGTGTTTTTGGGTTTAATAAGAAAAATTGGGTTTTTAGAATTAAATGTTCTAACATGTTTACATCTTATGAGATGGTATCTTCAGTTCCGAAGGAGAAAAAGGCATGTCCTTGCACTCAATGCAAGTATCAAATTTATCGAAAACAATGGATATGTATTTCACATGTTCGAGAATATGGATCCTTTGATAAAAATCAACTACAAAACCTATGCTACCATTTAGATGTTTCCCCCTAGTGAGCAAGTGGACCCAAATGACATTGCACTAGTAACCTCTCATAGATAGACGAGAACAAAGCGGGAGGTAGAAGTGCAAGGTACTAGTAGCATTACACAAAATGAACACATGGAAGAAATGCTCAAAGCATTTTATGACATGAACAAAGATTATAATGGTGGAGAAGATGTCCTGGATCCATGTATACGATAGACTTTCCACAATCAAAAGTCGATGAAGAATACCAGAACATACAAAGCCCGTTTACCACTATACACTAGGGCAAAGATATATGTAATATGTGCATCACTCATGATGCTCAATCTTCAATCCATTTATGGATGTTCAGATAGTAGTGTCTCTAAAATATTCAAGTAAATGCATTTGAAATAAACTTTCATTGCTGTATCAAAATATATTTATTTACTAATGTAGTTCTAATTGCTTATTATAAGCCTCTAAAGGATCAGTTTCTGCCAGATGGCAATGACATGCCTCCAATGACATGGAATGGACTACACCAAGATTCATGCTTTGTCTGATTGATTGCATTCTCTTTTGGAGTGAGTATGTGCATCTCCACAGATGTCCAAAGTGTGGAGCATATAGGTTAAGAGAAGACCTTGTGGGCAAAGAAATCCCTACAAAGGTTCTTCACCACTTTTCCATCATTCCAAGAATTAAAAGTATGTTCAGATGCAACTTGTGGCATGTGAAGAGTAGGTTACAAATAGTGTAATGAGAGTGTCTACTAACTTTAATGCGTAGAACACATTGATAGTAATGGCCAAAGTTTGCTAGTGATCCTCGGAACTATTATCTAGGCCTAGCTATGTGTAGAGTAAAACCATTTGGGTTATGCAGCTGTTCATGGCACACATGGCCTAGTTGTTTGATCATTTATAACATCCCACTATGGCTAGCCATAAAAAAGGATCATTTATTATTAGCTCTTATTGTCTCTGGAAAGTATAAGGTAAAAAACATGGATGTATACCTTGCACCAGTTGTGGAAGATCTATGCACTTTATGGGATGATATTACTACACGAGAAATATATCAACATATTTGAAGATGAGACGTGCAAGTGCAAGGCATACTTATGTGATTGATGCATGATTGACTTGATTATGGTGAATTTTCAGGTTTATTGATTTTGGGTTATCATGTTTGTCCCCTAGGCAAACCATGACGCAAAGCACATTGATCCAAAGCACTTCACAAAACTAACTATGGACATCGTAGATATTTGCATGATGGAAATGATTTTGTGAAGAGTAAATTTTCTGACAACCCCAACGCAAAATGAAAGCAAGACATTAAGAGCCCTTGTGGAATTCATAAATACCAGTCTTTGGCATGAAACGGTTGTTGATCTTTGATAAAGTCCCTTATTGAAGTGAGTTATTGATCAATCATTTGGTAGATCTGATGCATATTTTCAAGAATGAGGGACAAAATCTCTAGAGGACTTTGATTGGAAAGAAAGAAAGCAAAATCCAAAGGGAGGACTTGAAAGAGTGAGGTCTATGCGAGGGTTGTGGGGAATTACTAAGCCCAATGGAACAATGTCACTACCAACTGCTCCTTGGGTGCTTCACAAGATGGAAGAGCAACAAGTGAAGAAGGTGATTTTAGAGTTTCACACACCTTCTAGGTGCATGAGGTGTTGAAAGACTGGGTTCACATGAAATTCCAAACTTGGAGGGCTCAAGTCTCAAGATTCGCACATGTTTTTTTAGTCTTTGCTCCTTGTACCTTTAAATGATTGCCTTTTGGAGGATGTGCAAACAACCATTTATAAAATCAGTTCCTTGGTATGGTGGATCCCTTCCAAAGAGAGAAAGAGAGATAGCATAGAGAGTGCAAAACTCAATGCTATGCAGTTTGTCTCTATGGTAAAGAAATACTTTCCCACAAGTATCCTCACAATTCAGCTTCATTTACTTGTTCATGTGGTTGATGAAGTTGCAATAGCAAAAATGATCCATAGTCGATGGATGTTCTCCTTAGAGTGCTTCAAAAATACACTAAACGTATTTTCTCGACAAAGAGTATGTTTAGAGGGCAACATGGCAAAAGGAAGCTCATACAAGGGTCTCTTGTATTCATAACAGGGTTTCAATGTGCCTCAGACGCAAAAATCCCTCACTTATGGAGCACTGATGCAAAGAAAAATGGATGCAACTTTCAAATAGAAGGCAATGAAGTTTTCCATCGTTAACTTTGAGCCTAGGTAGAATTTGTTAGAGAGGAAGCATGCCAAGGAGATAAATGCAAGGAAAGAGATCAGTTTTGAAAGAATCTTTCCACTCAATTTTTACCTCTTCTAGAAAGTCTTTGACCTCTTCCACTATTTCCAACGAGCATATGGCTAGATACAATGATTTCAAGCAAAGTTATTGGATGAAGATATCTCTGAAGAAGAGGAGGAACTTGCAAAGCGGTGTGATTGTGAGTATTCTAAATATGAGGCACTAAGGTCTCATGGATGATACTTTTGGATCAGACAAATCAATGAGAAGAGATCTACTTTGCATAGTGGATTGATCATGATTTTTTTTTTGAGAAAATAGAGCTAGTGCAAGAGATGACAATGTTCAAGAAGGCTAGCTCAATTATTGTGGAGTGATCCAAGATATCTTGAAGCTATCCTTCAGAAATTTTGATTACTTTTCTTTTTATATGAGATGGTTCAAAGTAGTTACCTCTAGAAGAAAGGCAATCGTGAGGTAGGATAAGAGTGGTTTGCTTCAAGTAGACTCCACAAAGTTATGGATCGATGAAAGAGATACATTTGTACTTCCCTAACATTGATATCAAGTTGTTTTTATGCCATATTTGAAAGAACTAGAGTGACTATTTGGTTTACAAGTCTTCCCACATAACAATCAAATTTGTGAGAACATAGATGTAGAAGAAATTCGATAGTCGAGGAGGAAGAGATCATTGTCAGAGATGAAGATACACGATGAAGTAATAGACAATATGTTGTGTGAGAACAATAATCAAGAAGGGGCTAGCATATCAAGAGATCTAGAAGTCACGAATGTACAGATAATCATCTTTGTGCATCAAATCCCCAAGAGGATGATAGAATAGAGGATTTCTGAAGGAAACACTTGTACCTACTAACTTTTATTTATTTTTTTGGCTATGTTATTTTGTACACTACCATTTCTCTATATTATCATTATTATCATATGCTAATTATTTAAGTTTTATTTGTTGCAGAGCATGATGGGAGACTTTCCTTCGATCACTTTGCATTCCATGATAGAGGAGTAGTTCTCAGAGTTTATATCTCACGTACCTCCCATGTATATGGCCACCACATCACAATACTGGATCGCTCACGGTAGCACTCCCTCTTGGCATCACTCTCGTGAGCCTCACTCCTGCCAGCCTCACTTGCATTCACATCACTCCCGTCAATATCACTCTTGTGGGAAAGGCTACTCCTACCAAAGGTACATCTCTTGGCTTTATGAGTTGACCATGACTGCCTTCTCAGCCATCCCCTAGTGGCTCTAGTAGTCGACTTATACATTCAACACCTCAGTGCGATACAGGTGCTAGCCCCTCTAATCGAGCGAGGTGACACTCTCGAGGAGGAGGTTCAAAGAGTGGATCTAGAGGTGGCTCTGGAGGAGTCGGATATTATGAAGGATGTGTGCCAGATGTTCTGTCTCCCACTTCTACTCCTAGAGGCAATACCTCAAACGTAGGTATGCCACATGGTATGCCACCTGGTACACCACGTACACCTTGGGGTGCTCATGACCATGGTGACTCTAAGGTGTATAGTATATGTGATGGAGCTCAAGTGATGGATGTGATCGGAAACTCCATGCATCAGCACATATGACAGCTTTGCTCCATATAGTTTGGACACTCTCTCATCTTGAAATGGAGTGAATAGGATAAAGATCATAAAAAGAATATTATAGAGAGGTTCTATTAGGAGTATGGGCCAACACATGGGCATCCTATTGTCAGTTTAGAGTTGATTCAGCACATGGCACGTGAGTTTATGTCTCATTGATGATCTGAGGCTCGTGATGCTTTTAGAGTAGGCTTATCGAAGCCTTTATGGTTAGATGTTGAGGAGTGGGATATGATTACTGATGAGTAGTTGAAGACTCCTAATGGATATCGCGAGCAGCAAGATGTGACGATGACATGTCTAGAGAGAGTGAGTCCATCACATTTGGTTCATGGCAGATATGACACTATGTGTCATGAGTTTGTTACTATCATTTTAATTATTGAATTTTGTTTGTGTTAGGCAGGTCATGTATGTTCATCTAACATTTTGCACATTTCTTGCAAGATTTGGAAGTGGGTTTTCCTCGGACATGAACCGAGGAGGCTTATGGATATCATCACGGATTGGTTACACTGTTCGAGGACTTGGAGGGACATGGTGCATTTGCTTCAGGGGAGCATCAATGATGAGGTGAGCTTATAGACTTGGTTGGGTGATTTTAGTTATTGTTTGTAAATATCATGTCAATTTGTCTCATTCATGAATGTTCTTTGTTGCATGACTACAAGAATGGATGTTTTGATCCCTGTAGACATGTGTATAGCAGTGGTATGCCACAATTTTGTATTTGGATCATATATGACAATGATGTGCTAGAATATTGTATTTGGTTTCTATATGGGAGTACTTTGCTACATTTTGTATTTGGCTCATATATGGCAGTGGTTTGCCAAACTTTCGTACATGCTTCATTTATGGAATATATATCTCTTTTGTACATGGTTCATGCTTTATGATTCATTTTGCTCATCTCTTTTTTGTCAGAGAGTGTTTTGGCTTATCAAATCATGTTTTGGTTGCCACTAGAGTACATGTCACATGTACTCAGTTTTTTGTTTTAGGTAGAGTATATTGTCCTTTGCTACACAATAGCATGTTTATGTTGTTGTACTAAGAGGCAACACATTCTTCCAAAACAATAATTTGTAGATATGGTCACCGATATAGGTCAATATGCACATTGGTATGCCTAGAAGAATGTAGGCATGCATATCAGCACTTATGCCTAGGGATTACAAATGCTTATACTAATGATTATACCAATGCTTAAAGCGAAACATATACCAATGCATATACAGACATGCATACTGGCATTTATACTGATGGTTTGGTACCGACACATATGCCAAAGCTTACATCAGCATTGGAGATAAATGATGCCCGTGCATTCTCCCCGATAGAAGCCTCGGTATACCAATTTTGTGCCCATTGCCTGTTCTTCTTTTCAATTATCTTTCTACTCATTGAAAAGACTGTAAGTGATTTTGTGAATGAGTGCATAATCATCTTGGCCATTTTTTCAAAAAGCATTTTTGAGGGAGGAGACAATGGTTTTGAGAGTGCAATATCACTTTTTCCGATGTACTACATATTTTCTCAATCCCTTTTTCCTCTTGATCTTGAAAAGGAAACTTCAAAATCTACTCTTCAGCCCATTATCGATACTTTAACCGAGTCTACTCTTTATCTTGAAAGAAGAAACTAGAAAATCTACTCCTCACACTATAACCAAATTGAGACACATACACACACACATATACACATACACACATATACAAACACATATACACATAGATTTACACACACATATACACATAAATTTACACACACATACACATGCATACACAGACATACACACATAGACACACACACACACATACACACACACATACACACATATACACATAATGCATATGCATACATACATACTTACATGCATACACACACATACACACAAAGATGCATATATATGCATAAATAATGCACATGCATATGCATACATACATGCATACACATACACAAATAGACACATACACACACATAGACACATACACACACATAAACACATACACACTCATAGACACATACACACTTACATACACACACATCGAGGCACATTTACACACACACATACACATGCATACAGACACATATATATAGATACACACATATATACACACATAGACACACACACACATACACACATAGACACACACACACACATACACATTCACACACACATATAGACACACACACACATGCACACATCCACACACATTTACACACACACATACACATGCATACAGACACATATATATAGATACACATGTATATACACACATAGACACACATAGAAACACACACACACATACACACATAGACACACACACACACACACACATACACACACATATAGACACATACACACACATATAGACACATACACACACATATATGCATACACACACACATGTAGAGAGACATACATACACACATACACACATACACATACATGCATACATAATGCATATGCATATGCATACATACATACTTAGATGCATACACACACATACACACACATGCATACATATGCATACCTAATGCACATGCATGTGAATACATATGTGCTTAAATTCATACACACACATACACACGCATACACACATACACATACACATACACATACACATACACACATATATATATGCATACACACACACATAAATAGACATACACACATATACACATACATGCATACATATGCAAATATTATGCATATGCATATGCATATGTTATGCATATGCATATGTTATGCATATGCATACATACATACTTACATGCATACACACACATAGACACACATATGCATACATAATGCACATGCATACACATACACACACATACACACATACACACATACACACATACACACACATACACACACATATACACATAGACTTACACACACACACACACATGCATACATACACATACACAAATAGGCACACACACATAGAGACACACACACAGACACACACACACATACACACACATACACACATAGAAACATACACACATAATGCATATGCGTATGAATACATACATAATTACATGCATACACACACATATACACACATGCATACATATGCATACACACATACACACGTACAGAGACATACACACACATACACACACATACACACACATGTATACAAATGCATACATAATGCACATGCATATGCATACATACATGCTTATATCCATACACACACATAAAAACACATACATATACACACATAGACACACACACACATAGAGAGAGACCCACACACATACACACATATATATGCATACACACACACGTGTAAAGAGACATAAACACACATAAACATATATGCATACATATGCATACTTAGTGCATATGCATACATACATACTTGCATGCATACACAGACATACACACACATACACACACATACACACACATACACACACATATGCATACATATGCATACATAATGCACATGGATATGCATATATACATGTTAAAAGTCAAGCTTCAAGCTACAAATTCGTGGGGAATCTTTTATGGACATGTGGAGCAATCAAAGGAAGCCAAAAGCCACGAGATTCCATCAAGAAAAGTCACTCAACCACTCCCCAATTCATCTCAACTAAATCCTCCAAGTTAGGAGGCTGATTTGGAAAGGTAGTTCCTAGATTTTAGGGGCACACTTCTCACTATAAAAGGAGCATGTATCCCGACTTCTTTTGGGCCATCTTCTTGGAGTTTTAGCTCATGTAAAGTGAGCACTAAGTGCTGGAGTTGTGATAAGCAAGCCCCTTGCTTAAGCTAGCCCCTTGCTTGGTTATTTGTTTTCTTTTAGTAGGCATATCTATGTGTGTGCACAGGCAGTGTTGCAACTCTCTACCCCTGAGTTGTAAGCATTGGTTCTCCCTCATATTGTATCCGTTTGATGTAATTCTTGTTTCATTGGATAGATAGTAGAGTCTTTTTTATGCTCAAAAATTCCCTGGAGCATTCTCTGAGTAATCTGGGAGCAACATTCATTTTAGTGAAGTTGTGTGATTAATATCTCTCTCTGTGTGTAGGCTCTGTTAGAAATATTTTGCTCTCTCTTGTAAGGGCTGGTTCTCCTTTTATATTTATCCATTTGCTATGCTTTTAGTGTCATTGGGTACCTTTTAAAGTGCTCTAAAGTTGACCCAAGTTTGAGATTCATTCTCTGTATAATCTCTGAGAAAAGCTTGCTGGAGTGAAGTGAGGTCTCTGCTTGACTAGCAGTTGTGAGCATTCAACTAGCTCATGTTGTGGACACTGTTTCTCTTTGTGTAAGCATCCATTTGAAGTAACATTTGTCTTGTTGGAAAGCTCGTGGTGTCTACTACAGGTCTCCAAAAGCTCACTAGAGTTATTTGCATAAGCTCTGAGTAAGAGCACTTTTGGTGTGCAGAGGTCAAAGAAGGATCCCTGTGGAGGTCATTCACGCTTCGTCGTTGCTTAGGGGTTGAGATACTTCCCCCATCAGTGGTATCAGAGCATTTGGGCATCTTGGAGGCATCACATACAAGCAAGAAGACCTCTTGGAGTTGGTGGTTGAAGATTTGCATCAACAAAAGCTTCTTGGAGGTAGCTCACATCAAGGGGGAGCTATTCTACTCAAAGTTTCAAGAGCACAAGGTGTCCATCTAAGGAAAGCTTTGGATTGAGGTAACCTCAGAGCCTCATTTTCCTTTTACACACATTGGAGCATTAGCAAAGGGCTAGGTCAAGTATGAAAGACTAGATATGGGAGACTTCAACACTCAAATTGAAAAGCTAGACAAAGGGAACTATCAACGATGGAGATTTAGGGTCGCCAACTATCTTATGGGCAAGGTCCTTTGGGGGTTGATTAGTGGAAGTGAACCAAGACCTACGTTGGATGAGAATCCAACCAATGACCAGAGAAGGGCCTTTAGGGAGTGGAATGAAAGAGACAAGAGGGTTATCTTTATCCTTTCCCAACACATTAGCAATAGCATGATCGGCCATATCCAAGACTTGGATTCAAGCATGAAGGTATGGGAGACACTTGAAAGGCTTTATTCAACAAGCACCAAAGCAAGGAAGATCCAGCTCAAGAATGAGCTCAACAACCTTAGGAAGAGCTCAGGGAGTAGCATAAATGACTACATACTTAAGGTGAAGGAGTTATCAGATGCATTGGGATCCATTGGAAGCCACGTAGATGATGACGATCTTGTGGCTTATACTCTCAATGGTTTGAGAGATGATGAGAAATGGAAACCCTTTACCACTTCAGTTTATGTAAGGGATAATCTTCCCGATTTTGAGCAATTGGTTTCTCTCATGGTCACCGAAGAAATGAACATAGGTGGAAGTTCAACTAAAAGCAAGGATGCACAAGTTTTCTATGCAGGTAATCAAAGGGGCAAAGGAAGACGAGGACAAGGAAGGGGCAAAGGAAGGTTTGGAGGAAGGCAAGGCCACTCAAGCAATCAAGGACATGACCAAGGCACCTCATCACAAAGAGGGAGAGGAAGAACAAGAGGAAGAGGGAGAGAACATCAACAAAACAGGAATCAAGATGGTGAAGGATGTTACATATGTGGCAAGTTTGGCCACTATGCTAGAGATTGCTACCAAGGAGGAAACCAAAGGAGCTATAATCAAGGTTCTTCATACAAACGCCAAGGTAATTATGCTTCTACAAGTTCAGAAAATGACAATCTCTTGATGATGCACATGAATGGAAATTCAAGCAAAGTAGATAACACTTGGTATATTGATAGTGGATGTAGCAACCATATGAGTTGCAATTCTTCTTGGGTTACTAATCTACATGTTCCCAAAGGTAAAGGACATGTAGAAACAGGTGATGATACATCCCATGAGATCTCCCATGTTGGAGATGTAGCTTTGGATGACAAGGAGGAAGGAAGATGTCTCAACGATGTCTTGCATGTCCCTACCATCACAAAGAACTTGGTGTCCGTTAGGCAAATGGTTGAAAGAGGCTATCAAGTAAGGTTCAACAAAGGTGGATGCTTTGTGGAGAACCCTAAGCAAGGTTACAAGGTCATAGCAAGAGGAAAGAAGCAAGGGAACCTCTTCACTTTGGAGGTAAATTCTCATTCCACTCAACATGTCTACTTCACATATGGAAACAAGAGGATTTAGGAGTTGGACTTGTGGCACAAGAGGATAGGTCACATCAACATACAAAGAATGAAGGAAATGCAATTCAAGAGGCTGGTTGAAGGTCTTCCCAACTTCCAAGGACAAGGTATGAAGCATTTTTGTGAATCTTGTCAACTAGGGAAGCAAGCGAGACTTCCATTCAAGAAGAGTGGCTACATAAGCCAACATCCATTGGAGTTGATACATACAGATGTGTGGGGGCCAACCAAAGAGCAATCCATTGGAGGTAACAAGTACTTTGTCACTTTTATAGATGATTGCACAAGGATGGTTTGGGTTTATTTCATAAAAAACAAATCAGATGTGTTTACATGTTTCAAAGCATTCAAGGCAATGGTAGAAAAGGAAACAGGTACATATATCAAGAAGCTAAGGTCCGATGGAGGGGGAGAATATTTCTCCAATGCGTTTTCTGATTTTTTAATGGATCAAGGCATCAAGAGGCAAGTAACATGCAGGTACACACCCCAACAAAATGGAGTAGCAGAGAGAAAGAATAGATACATTGCCGAGATCGCTAGAGCAATGCTTAATGAGATGAATGTACCTAACATGTTTTGGAGTGATGCAGCAAATACCGCCGTGTATCTTATGAATAGGGCTCCTAGCTCAGGAATCCATGGCTTGACACCATATCAAGCCTATTATGGTAAGAAACCTGATCTTTCCCACTTGAAGATATTTGGATGTACTTGTTATGTACATGTGCCAAGTGAATTGAGGCACAAGCTACAACCAAAGGCAGAAAAGTGTGTGTTTCTAGGATATTCAAATGATCATAAAGGTTACGGGTGCTTCAACCCAAACACAAAGGACTTGAGGATATCAAGGGATGTAGCATTTGATGAGCTACTCCCTTGGTATAAGAAGTATGATTGTATGCAGGACTATGAAGAAGAAAAGCATGGACATGATGAAGAACAAATCGACCTAGAGCTAAGTGGCCCAAGGTGTTCCATCAATGAAGATAGTTCAAGCATGAACTCACCATGGAGGGGGAGATCTTCATCAAGCTATGGAGCACAATCAATCAACAAAGGCAAAGGAACATTGGTGGAGTTGGACGAAGAAGGTAATGAAGTTGAAGATGATGAAGGACACATGACGGAGAAAGAAGCTACGTCAAAGAAAGAGATCAAGTTCCCAAGGCAAAGGAGGTTTATTCCTCCAAAAGGTGAAGAAAGGAAGTCTTCTAGAGTTAAGTATCCAACTCAAAGGTTTACTTATGATTCATACATGGCAACACATTATGCATATATGAACAAAGTAGTAGAAGATCATGAGCCCGATTGCTATGAAGATGCAAGCAGGTACACCGAATGGAAAGAGGCAATGCAAGAAGAGATCGACGCACTTGAGGAAAATCAAACATGGACTCTAGTGCCCAAGAAGGAGAACATGAAGGTAATAGGTAATAAGTGGGTGTATAAAGTAAAGAGGAATTCAGATGGATCTATTTCTAGGTTCAAAGCAAGATTGGTGGCCAAGGGTTTTGCACAAACCTATGGAGTGGACTTTGAAGAGACATTCAGCCCCGTGGCAAAGATGAGCACCATTAGGACACTCATTGCAATGGCTGCTAGCAAAGGATGGAAGCTTTTCCAATTGGATATCAAGAATGCCTTTCTCAATGGAGACTTGGAAGAAGAGGTATACATGGAGCAACCACTAGGTTTTGTTCATAAAGAGTTTCCACATCATGTTTGTAGGTTGAAGAAGGCACTTTATGGCCTAAAGCAAGCTCCAAGGGCTTGGAACCAAAGATTGGTGGACTATTTGATCAAATGTGGTTACAATCAATGCAAGGCGGATCCATCTCTCTTCATCAAACAAAGAGGAGAACTTGTAGTCTACATGTGTGTGTATGTAGATGATCTTATCATTACAGGTAATGATACAAAGGGCATTGAGGAGATCAAGGCAAAGCTTGGAAAGGAGTTTAGGATATCTGATCTTGGAGATCTTAGGTATTTTCTTGGCATTGAAGTTGTATACAAAGAAGAAGGTATTATGTTCATACAAAGGAAGTATATTCTAGACCTACTTTAGAGGTTTGGGATGCTACATTGCAAGCCGATTTCAAATCCCATGGAAGTTAATATAAAGCTAAGCTCCATTGATGGAGAGCCATTAGAGGATGTAACTTTTTATCGCTCTATTGTAGGATCTTTCAATTATGCCACAATAACTAGGCCTGACATAGCATATGGAGTTGGAGTGTTATCACAATTTATGCATAGTCCAAGGACTACCACTTGCAAGCTGCAAGAAGAATGTTACGATATCTCAGGGCCACTATAAATGAAGGATTGTTCTATTCATTTGATGATGATATGCAGGTCAAAGCTTATTCTAATGCGGATTGGGCCAGTTCCAAGGAGGATAGAAGAAGTACAAGTGGTTACCTAGTCATGCTAGGTAGCAAGATCATCTCATGGATTTCAAAGAAGCAACCCACGGTGGCATTATCTTCCACCGAGGCTGAGTATAGAGCTTTGGCTCAAGTCACATGTGAGCTAATGTGGATTAAGAAGTTATTTATAGAGCTTAATTTGCAGGTTGACACATATCCAATGTTTTGTGACAATATGAGTAGCATTCATCTAGCATCGAATCCTGTTTATCATGCTAGAACCAAGCATATTGAAGTGCACTATCACTTCATAAGGGAAAAGGTGATATCGAAGGAAGTTTCAGTACATCATATTGGTACCAAGGACCAAGTTGCCGACATGTTTACAAAGGCTTTGGATGGAATGCAGATTTCAAAATTCAAGCAAAGCATCAACATGAAGGAGCTTGGATGAGGATGAAGAATTGAAGCTTGAGGGGGAGTGTTAAAAGTCAAGCTTCAAGCTACAAATTCGTGGGGAATCTTTTATGGACATGTGGAGCAATCAAAGGAAGCCAAAAGCCACGAGATTCCATCAAGAAAAGTCACTCAACCACTCCCCAATTCATCTCAAATAAATCCTCCAAGTTAGGAGGCTGATTTGGAAAGGTAGTTTCTAGATTTTAGGGGCACACTTCTCACTATAAAAGGAGCATGTATCCCGACTTCTTTTGGGCCATCTTCTTGGATTTTTAGCTCATGTAAAGTGAGCACTAAGTGCTGGAGTTGTGATAAGCAAGCCCCTTGCTTAAGCTAGCCCCTTGCTTGCTTATTTGTTTTCTTTTAGTAGGCATATCTATGTGTGTGTGCAGGCAGTGTTGCAACTCTCTACCCCTACGTTGTTAGCATAGGTTCTCACTCATATTGTGTCCATTTGATGTAATTCTTGTCTCATTGGATAGCTATTAGAGTCTCTTTTGTGCTCACCAATTCCCTGGAGCATTCTCTGAGTAATCTGAGAGAAACATTCATTTTAGTGAAGTTGTGTGATTAATATCTCTCTCTCTGTGTAGGCTCTGTTAGAAATATTTTGCTCTCTGTTGTAAGGGCTGGTTCTCCTTTTCTCTTTATCCATTTGCTATGATTTTTGTGTCATTGGGTAGCTATTAGAGTGCTCTAATGTTGACGCAAGTTTGAGATTCATTCTTTGTATAATCTCGGAGAAAAGCTTGCTGGAGTGAAGTGAGGTCTCTGCTTGACTAGCAGTTGTGAGCATTCAACTAGCTCATGTTGTAGACACTGTTTCTCTTTGTGTAAGCATCCATTTGAAGTAACATTTGTCTTGTTGGAAAGCTCTTGGTGTCTACTAGAGGTCTACAAAAGCTCACTGGAGTTCTTTGCATAAGCTTTGAGTAAGAGCACTTTTCGTGTGCAGAGGTCAAAGAAGGATACCTGTGGAGGTCATTCGCGCTTCGTCGTTGCTTAAGGGTTGAGATACTTCCCCCATCAATACATGCTTACATGCATACACTTAGACACATAGACACATACACACACATAGATAAATACACACAACTGGACACATACACACATATACACATAGATTTAATCACACACATAGACACACACACACACATACATACAGAGACACACTTACACATGCATACACACAGAAGTACACACATAGACTCACAGGCACACTTACACACATAGACACACACACTTACACTAGACACATACAAGCTTACACACACACACATAGAGATACACACACATATATAAATACACACATACACACATAGACACATACAAACTTACACACACACACACATACATATATCCACACACATTTACACTTACACATGTGTACATACATATATACATAGATACACACGTATATACACACATAGACACACACATACACAGACACAAACATAGTTACACACACATATACACACACACATACACACACACATCCACACACATTTACACACATACATATACATGTATATAGACACATGTATACAGATACACTCATATATACACACATAGACACACACATAGACACACACACACATGGGCACACACACACATAAACACACATGCACACATACACACACATATATGCATAGACAGACACATAGAGACATACACACATATATATGCATACACACACATAGAGACACATACACACACATACACACGCATGCATACCTAATGCATATGCATATGCATACATACATACTTACATGCATACACACACACACATAGACACACATGCATACATTTTCATACATAATGCACATGCATATGCATACATACATGCTTACATGCATACATACACTCACATATACACCTACATACACATATAAACACATACATATGTACACATATATATATTGAATTCTAACCCATTTTGTTTTATATGTACAGGTATTATGGATCTTAGTAGAGAGAGAAAGGCAAAACTCACTCTCATAAAAAGTCTTATGAGAGCAAGAGTTCCGCTTGATACTCTAGGGATCTTCATTCATGAGTACTTAGAGATAGCTGATGATGAGATGGATTATATGATCCAGATGCTTACCGAGTGATCAGAGGAGGGCTCTTCTATGGCTCCACATGCAAGAAGACAACTTTGTACTCATAGGTATGTTTTTTTTCACAATTTCTTTAATGATATTATAAGATATATATTTATTTCTTTTTATTTATCTAATTTTACGACACCTATACCATCTCCAGATCATGATAGTAGAGCATGGGTGCCTATGAGGACATGCATAGGCACCTTAGGGCTAGATTGCAATATAGAACCATAGGGGAACATTGTGTACATAGGGAATGGATTGGAGTTTAAGAAAAGAATGCGAGCATTATGCGACTCTTACTTGTGCATTGTCCACTTACAATGGATGTAAGTTCAAATTTTACATATAAATTGAAATAAATATCTTATGTTTTATTTACATGAGCATCATTAGAATCAGCATGTAGAGTATTATCCTCTTCATCAAATAGGTTAGTATCATTATCACCTATAATGATTCTAATTTCTCTTTAAGATGTTGATGTATCACTATCTGATGGTGAATCATCAAGAGGAATTTCTTCGATCTCTCTAACAATAAACTGTTCAAACAATGACCTACCTCTAGGTTCAGCATGAATGACTTGCCACCAAGGGTGAGCATCTGGGTTTTCATAAAAAAATGCTTGTTCAATATGCCTAGGGAGAATATGTGGTTCTTTAGTAGATCGCATTACCTTGGAAGAATCAATTTCCCAAAACCCAAATAATTCCTTTCTTAATGTGGAACTACTACCTTTATACTCGACTCAAAACTAGTCAACCTTGAAAATGACCTATCAAAATATATAAAAACAAAATCCCACTATTCGATGCTTAAAGAAATTACTAACTCTATCATAAAAAATATAAACTTTGTTCTACTTGTTTGAATGTTGAAATGATATTTCATAGATATCAACAACAGTTCCCACATAACCAAGTTCACCATGTATAAGGTTTGTGTCTTTTGAGCTAGCACATGATTGTTTCTTGAAAAACAATACTAGAATCCTCGGTTTTACGTAAAGGATCAATGGCCTTGATTCTAATATGTTGTTTAAAAAACCACATATTAGTGAACATTCGAGCCTCCAAAAGAAATTAACTTAGTAAATAGAGACTAATATACATATATGAAAAACACAAAATATTATTAAAATAAAACTACCTTTCGTTCACAACTTATCATTAACTCTCCCTGCTCATATGAGATTTCTTCATTATTTACGTAGGCGCGTTGCAAAAGCCTATATAGCCAATCCCTGAAAGAAGATATATTTGTAATCTCATTATGATCGAGATTACTCCTATGTCTTTTCTTTCTTCGCCTTCTACTTCGGAGATTTTGAATTTCTTGTTCGTACTCGCTAAGGAATGCTTCATGCATTCGCTATTATATGCTATAAAAGTAGAAACATCATTTTTTTGTTGAAATGTAAATATAAATGAAACTCCCTTACCTGATAATACCTCATCTATTATTTTTGGAAAAGACTCGTTGGTCCATGCACGTGGAGCTTCTTCATGAACTCTTTCAAGGTACTCACTAACATAAGACATGCACTCTTCAAGCATCCAAGCCTTTGCCATGGACCCTTCTGGTTTGCCTCTTTGTTGCACATAATCTTTTAATACTCCAATAAATCGCTTGACCCAAAACATCCATCGAATGTTGACAACACCTACAATCTCTATTTCATCTACAGGATGGACTAATAAATGATCCTGGATATCAAAAAATTAAGTAGGAACCTCTTTATCCATCAAACATAGTAGCTAGTTGCATTCACGTTTTTTTTTTGTGGGGTTGAGTTTTTTTCAATCTCTTTTTATGCAATCCACTTATACATATCATCAAAGGATTATAAAGAAGTTAATTCAAAAATAAAAGATATCAAATATTCATATATATTAAATATAAAAGTATCATAATTACCTTATAGGCGATCCAAGAGGATAGATCACATCTCGTACTCCTTTCGTTGTACATCCATCAATAACCAAAGGTAGAATGTGTTTCAAAATGTTATGCCAGTCATGGGTCTTTAACCCAGATAAGGTCTTATCATCCATAGTAAACATATTTTGGAAAAATGCTCGATATCTTGTAGGAGTCCGAATCAATTTAGTCCTATTGTTGATAGTCTCTATCTCTCTTGTTGTAAATACCCAAGGATTAGATGCATCAGTTGTTTCTTGTTGATGTCTATAAAAAATTGGCCATAACTTTGGTTTTGAGTTTTGATCTTTCAAATCATTCCTTCATGCTATGGTATCTTCTAGTCCAAATACATGCTCCCATAGTGAAGAATCAATGTTCTTGAATATATGCATAGGATCAAGAAGATGACATACTTTTAACTCTTTCCAATACTCCAAAGAATACCATGTTGATATCTTCTCTATGAGTGCCAATTTTCATTTACCTCTCTTGCCATACTCATTATCTTCATCATCACTGAAGATTTCTTATTTTGGATCTATTAGAGGTCCATCTCTCCATTTTTAATACCAATCCATAGGCGTCATAGGTTTTGGACACTAACCTATTTCAAGCTTTCCATTAAAATTTATTGCTTCTCTTTTAGATCTTAATGGATGATCGTCAGGCAAGAATCGTCGATGTGAAAGATAAATATTTTTGTTGAGATTCTTACTATGGATTGATCTCAACCAATCACCACAACATGGACAAGCTTTATAACCCTTAGTAAACATTCTTGCATCATGAAAATGATAAAAATATAATTAGATTAAATCACATTTATTTTTATGCATATTGAATAAAAAAATTACATCAATACCTGAACAAACACCATATCTTGGAAAATCGTGAATAGTCGAAGCCACAATGCCACGAACCACAATATGCCTTTCATTCATGCTTTTTGATACATCAATGACATTAATACCTCTCCATAACTCTTGGAGATCGCCAATGAGAGGAGCAAGATATATATTCATATCTTAAACTTGTCTTTTTCTTGGCATTAAATGTTCCTTTTTAATGCTAAAATATGGCGAAAGATTGTAGTTTATGACCACCAGTGTCCATTCTGACCATTTAATGGATTTCATGGAGAATGGATTAGCCCCATCTATCAATATGCTGAAAAGCAACACTATCATGAGGAATTCTGATTATTCCATTAGTACTTTTATGATCATGTCCCCATGTCAAAAGCTTTGATAATTCAGGGCTTCGAAACATATATCTAATCCATGGAGCCAATGGAAAATATCTCAATATCTTTTTTGGGATTTTACCTTCTTCATCCTTATATCGAGGAGATTGACATTTTGAACATGTCAAAGAGTCTACATATTCACCTCTATATAAAATACAATCATTAGGACATGCATGTAGACATTGATAATCTATACCAAGATTATTGATTATCTTCTTCATTTCATCATGTGACGTAGGAAGAATATTCTAACTTGGTAAAAACTTTTTAGATAATAACCTGTAGGTTCATTAAAAAAATATATATTAATAAAAAATAAATTTAATAGACACACACACACACACACACACACATATATATATATATATATATATATATATATATATATATATATATATATATATATATATATATATATATATATATATATATATATATATATGCATATAATTTTATATATGTGTATGCTTATGTGTATGTGTATGTGGATGTGTATATGCATGCGCATGCGTATACATATGCATATGTGTATATGTATGTATGTGTGTATACATTTTTTATAGGTGTATATGTATGTATATATAGGTATGCATATGTGTATGCATATATGTATCTATATGTGTGTATATATGTGTATGTATGTATGTATTTATGTATCTATGAATGTGTATGTATTTATCTATATGTATGTACATATGCATGTGTAGCTGTGTATATTTGATTTTGTGTTTAATTTTTTTTGTATATTGTGGTTTGCAGACTTTCATATCTAGACCACTAAATCGTTTGGTTGTATCCCATCTTACAATAAATCTATTACCTACCTTGCTTACTAAGACTTACTTATTAGTTTACAAGGATTAAGTATCAGCTAATTATGGAGGTATTAGGTTATTTGAAAATAAGACAAGCAAATTTCTCTCGATGATTTTGAAAAATGGATGAATAATTCTAAAGTATGGGCGGACATGAAGTGTTCATTCAATGCAAGTTCTTGTTCTTACCGTAGCTAAGGTAAAAAACAAAATCCTGCACTAAATGAACACTTTGTTTCCAACCATCCTTTAAAATTATTCTTCCATCCTTCAAATTCTTTGAGGTAAATTTACTTCTCCTATTTTTCAAACGACTTAATACCTTCATAGCTAACTCATACACTTAATATTTGTATGCAAAGTTCATAAGATAGTTAGCAGCATAGGTATTAGGTTGACTAGAATAGGAGAAGCAAATGTGTCAAGAAGATTCTAAAGGTTAGGTGGACAATTCCAAAAGTTAGATGGACAAAATATCTTTATTCGATACAAATATGTAAAATTTGACTTTACTCCCATAACGTGTATATGTATGCTTATGTGTATATATATGTGTATGTATGTACATGTATATAGCTATGTATATTTGATTTTATTTGTAATTTTTGTTTTGATTATTGTGGTTTGTAGACTTTCTTATAGATATCTAGACCACTGAATCGTGTGGGTGTCTCCAATTTTATAAAATGTGTATGTGTGTATATTTGTGTGTATGTTTATATATGTGTATGCATTCATGTATAATTTTGTGTATGTCTATATATGCATGTATTTATATGTATATATTTATGCATGTATATATATAGATGGATAGAAAAACGGTATTAATAGTGCCGAAACAGATACATTACCCCATCCAAAACAATTTTGAAGATTGAGAATAAGTAAGCTCGCACTTAGTCGTGTCAAACAACTTTCTTCATATACATGCTTTAAACATTCCTCTCGAAGATATTTCTCATTTATTAGAAATATCAATGCTCTCACTGTCATGTTGATACCAATCCTCAATAAAATATGCCATGCCATCATCTTCATCATTGTGGCACAAATCTTATACTTTATCTTCTTTTGAATATCGATCTTTCAACCTTGCATACTCCACAAGATCACTTTTTCATAGCCTCGTCATAGAAGCTTCAGATAAATGAGGTCTTAATGGCAATTGTGAATGGTGTGGAGGAATATCATCAACATCATATGTTGGAATCTAGACACATGAATATAAATCATTAGTATTCCCTAAATCAATAAAAAGTAATCTTTAAACATAAAGTTAAATATATAAGTTATTAAATATTGATAGAAAATTTTCATTCTCTCTCTAGCTAAAAGGTGCTCTTGGAGGTCTACGCCATCCATAATTCACTAATAATTCATCACCAGCATGTAATGTAGTAATAGCATTCACAACTATGTATCTTGATACATCTCAACTCATGTATGATGATTCATGACTATTTTCACGCTCCTCAAGTGTGCAATAGTTCTTGAACTATTATGTAACCCTCGACTACTATTTATTAAACCTACTATATTTCCATGCATGTAAGGTCTTCCATCAATATATAATCTTTCATTTTCTACATGTGAAATCCTTCTACTAGTAAGGGATGCTGCATTCAAGCATGTTCCATAAGTACTCATGTTTTGAACATAATGTGCAAGTCGATGACTATCTCCCCATCCATATATAGGACCATAAAATGACATAATAATTACTTCAAAGCTCAGAGGTACATACAAATCCTCTACAATAAAGAGACCACGACCATCATTAGTAATAGTAGATGGAGCAATCATATAGAGATTACCCCAAAAGTTGAAAACCTCTCCATCTAAAGGAAGTTGTCCTCTATTCCATCCTCCATATCTTCGTCTATCATATGTTTGTACTAGAGAACGATCACGAGCTGACAATGGATAATCTCGAGCCGTTTCAGTCTCTAAACTAGGAGGTAGAGAATTTCAAGAAACCTCTGCTTGTAATTCATGAACAGCAAGTCCATGATGTGTATGAGGTATATTAACATTATGAGAAAAATTATCATCATCATTATGATTGAGCAAGTATTCCTGTATATCAACAATAATTTGATTTTGGATGTGGTTTTAAAATAAAATAGTGATATTAATTTATAGAAAACATGCATTCTCAAGCATTATCATGTTGACTAGGTGATAGTGCATGCTCAAAAGCACCATACTCTGCCTCATGTTCAATACATTCCAATCGTGGTCTTTGATATGTGGCATAGCAAGAGTTACACCAACATATAATATGCTCTTGATAGTAAAATTCATCATAATTCCTATCGGAGGACACATGGAGTCGTTGCATGGGTAGAAGGTGGTGGAGTGCCCTCTGATTCATCAGAATCTGTTTATAACAAGAAACAAAAAAATATATCAGTTATGTATCTATCAAATATATTTAAAATTAAAGGTTTGATATACTTACACTATATTGTCCTTGCACGATTAGGAGACCATGGTGGAGTTCCATCTGATTGATTGAAATCTACAAATAACAGTATTTGATATTAATAATTTGATTATTTACATACATAAACATTGACATATACATATTTACACATACACACATATTCACATATACACATTTACACATACACACATATTCACATATACACAAATACACATTATTGTGGGATAAATGCATGTATTTTGTATGAATGAGTGTATATGCATGCAAGTGTATGTGTGTACATATATATGTGGATCTGTATATGTGTGTTTATGTTATATATTTATGTATATGTGTATATGTATGCATATGTGTATGTGTATATGTTTGCATGTATATGTGTATGTGGCTATGTGTATGTGTGTGTATATGTGTGTATGTATTCTGATTCTTTTCTTCTGTTTGAGATGAAATTAACAATAGATATTGAATGGTGGAAAAAAATAAGTGGCGACCTAACATACCACCTGAGACGTGGCTCTTTTTTCGTAGACAGCTACGTCTTCAGGAGTCATTTCCTCCGCAGAAGGTATACAAATTAATAGTTTATGTTTATAAGATTCATATATTTTAGTAATTTTTTACATTTAATTTATGTATTTCTTTTTACTTTAATAAACAAGCTACTGCAAAGAAGAGAGTTGAGTCGGGCCACACATAGCACCTAGGCTGCATGGGTCATCATGGTTTTGTATCTATGTTTGTAAGTATATGTGTTATTGTGAGTATATTTTTTTATTTTAATTAAAATGCAAGCAACTAATCTTTTTCTTTTCAATGCAAGAAAAGGATTATGGCCAATATCCTATAAAACATGAGATCGAGTATGCTACACATTTTGGATATCGGCATTTGAGTGAGTATATTGGAGATCATCCGGATGCCTTTGTGAGTATTATTAAATTTTTATATAGTTATTTTATTTTTATGGATATTTTAATTGTTTTACATATTTATGTTTGTTATATGTAATACAAGAGTATTATGGAGAGGCAAATATGGATGAGGTGGAGAGAGAGACATAGGAGGGACGATCTAGATCATCACACGGTGATCATGAGGCTGAGGATGAGGATGATCATGATGTTGATGATGATGATGATTAGGATTCTTGATTATGGCATTGCATATGTATTTACATTTATATATATATATATATATATATATATATATATATATATATATATATATATATATATTTTGGAGCAAGTCTATGACAAGCCTAAGTATTGGCTTGAGTCTCACAAAGTCTTAGAAGAAGCTTTAAAAAGAAGACTATGTAAAGTTCACTTGTGAACTACCTCTTGTAACTTTTGAAGAGTTTACTTAATGTAAAAGTAAGAGAATCTTAAGTGGTTGAGTCCACTTGATCAAGAATGGAAAGAGGAGCCACGAATTTGTGATTTGTGGTAGGTAGAGAATCAAATCAATCATTGATTGATTGGAGAGTGATTGAGGGAAGTTAGCCTCCCAAACTCAACTATAAATAGATGGCAGTTTTAGTCGTGGTTAGTGAGACCTATGTGAAGACCTCCAAGATCTGAGCTTTATGCCATATCAAGGTGTGATTACAAGGCACACATATGTATCAGTAAGTCATTGTATTGTACAAGCAATATACTTTCATTTTCATGATTATTTGAGTTCATCTTTCCATGTTCTTGTGAAGTGTACTACTCACTGCCATTACTCTCAGTTTTCTTAGTCAGATTGCAGAGATGTTTTCGCTGAGCTTGGTGCATCATTTTCAGTGATTTAACTTGGTAAAGTTAGCTCTATAAGTCTACTATATGCTCACAAATTTTCATGTCATTTGGATGTTGCAATCTTCAGTTATGTTCATTTGAAGTCAATAGGGTCTGTTCATCTTCACTTCTCTGTCAGGTACCCGACTTTTTCACTCATCTTGTGAGAGCCATTTCTCAGTGGTTACTTATCCAAATTCAGTGATTTAAAGCTTGTTGGATTCAGCTTACTGTCTAGTATAACCATAAAAATTTCATAATCATTGGATTTCTACATTTGAGTTATGTTGATTTTTCTGCTCACTGGTCTATTTCTGTAGCAGCCCGTGAAAATCGGGATGATGTCATCACTTGTTAAAACTCATTCTCAGTGTGTGGTTCATTATTTTTTATGAGATTACTGAAAGTTAGCTCTTTAAGTTGCCTAGACTTCCCCAAGACGAATTGAGCTAATTGCTGCTCTGCTCAGAGAATTATGTAAAACACTGGACAGGTGTATGAACCAAGAATAGCAAGTTTTCACCTCTGAGCTAACTCCAACTTATCTGTTTTGATCTATCTTTTTGAGAGTGATCTTCCAAGGTACATAGGGTGTCTAATACATCCATTGGCAAGCTAAAAAGGCCCACCATATACTCCTGGAGTTCATTTGGCTGGTGTAGATCAAGGATTTTGCAACACCTCTACATCTTCAAGCACATACCTATCCATCTCTTCACAGTGGTATCAGAGCAAGGTTGGACAACATGGCAGATGGATTTCCTTCATCAATTGACAAATTGGATAGAGTTAATTACTCAGCTTGGTCATTAAGAATGGAAGCTTATCTCCAAGGTAGAAGTTTATATGGTTATGTGGCTGGAGATGAAGTTATGCCAAGTTTCAGGAACAAAAGTCAACCAACACAAGAAGAGCAAGAAAGATTAAGCACATGGTGCTCCAAGGATGCACTTGCAAGGTCTTATCTCCTCAACTCTATCTCAGATTTTTTGTTGCCTCACATTAGAAGTTTTAAGACATCTCAAGAAGTGTGGGATGCACTTGAAGCTTTCTTTTCTTCAAGTACCAAAGCTAGGAAGCATCAACTATGGCTGGATTTCACAACTCTCAAGAAGGCTCCCAAACAAAATGTGACTGATTTTGTCACAAAGCTCAAGGACATAGCGGATCAGTTGGGAAGCATTGGAGAGGTAATAGATGAAGAGCAAATTGTAAGGCAGGTCATCAATGGCTTGAAGGCAGATGATAAGTGGGAAGCATTCACCACAGCTATGGATTTGTACATGGACATGCATATACCTGATTTCAACACACTCATTGGAGAACTACTTACTCAAGAGGCAAAGCTTATCAAAAATGGAGAAAGCTCTAAAGGTAATCAATCTTCAGCTTTATACACGGATAAAAGCAAGTCTAAAGATAACAAAGGAAAGGCAAAGAAAGTGGATGATGAAGCAGGTACATATCAAGCTAACTATGCAGGTAGAGGAAGAGAGGAGGTAGACAAGGCAGGGGGAGATCCCAAGACTCCAACTCATGTTCTATTTGTGGATTAACTAATCATACAACTGAAAATTGCTTTAGGAATTCCAGGAATCAAAGAGGCAGAGGATACAATAGAGGAAGTTATGGCTACTCAAGAGGAAGGTTCAACAACTACCATGGCAACTACAACAACTACAATCATTCAAACTATCAAGGAGGCTACAAAGGAAGGAGAGACTACAATAACTACACAGAAGACTCAAACAAAGAGGATTCATTATTGATCATGAACATGGCTATGCCACAAGGTAGATCTGATGAGCATGTTTTCTACATAGATTCAGGTTGTTCTAATCATGTGGCAGGAAATGTGGCACTCCTATCAGATTTAGAAGATCCAAGGAATAAGCATGAGGTACAAAGAGGAGATGATACAAAACATCCTGTGGAGAAAATAGGCAATGTCAAAGCACCTGATGGAAACATCAACCTACTCAGTAAGGTACTCTATGTCCCTACCATTACAAAGAATTTGATATGTGTTGGGCAGATAGTAGAGAAAGGGTTGCAAGTCAGGTTCACAAAAGCAGGAGCATTTGTTGAAGATCCAAGTCAAGGATTCAGAAGAATTGCAAAAGGTGAAAAGATAGGTAGATTGTTCACATTTGAATTACAAGACACTAGAAACATTGCTCTCTTTAATTATGGTAGTCAGACACTCACAGAATTGGAAGTATGGCACAAAAGGTTAGCACATATTGGTGAAAGGTTATTAAAGCAAATCTGCAGCGACCAAAGTGTACTTGGACTTCCTAATTTGTCAAAACAACATATGATTTATAAGTGTAGTGCATGTCAATTTGGAAAGTCTTACAGGTTACCATTCATGAAGAAAGGTTATATGCATGGAGATCTCTTGGAGTTGGTTCATACAGATGTATGGGGACCTAGCAAGGAAGCTTCAATATCTGGATCAAGGTATTATGTTTCCTTTATTGATGATTGCAGTAGATGGACTATCCTATTCTTTATGAAACACAAAGATGAAGTTTTTTCATGTTTCAAAAGATATTTGGCTCTTGTGGAGAATCAAACAGGTAAATCACTAAAAAGGCTAAGGTCAGATGGAGGGGGAGAATACTTTTCCCATGATTTTGATTCTTTTCTTCAAGAAAGAGGAATCAAAAGAGAGGTAACGACAAGGTACACTCCTGAGCAAAATGGAGTGGCAGAAAGGAGGAATAGGACAATTGCTGAAGCTGCAAGGTCTATGTTAAATGAAAAGCATTTACCTAATTACTTATGGGCTGAGGCTGTATCTACAGCCACTTACTTGATTAACAGGTTGCCTTCAAAATCCCTTGATGGGATGACTCCATATGAGGCTTGGAATGGAAGAAGACCAAGCTTAGATCATTGTAAAATTTTTGGATGTATTGCTTTTGCTCATGTTCCTTCACAGGTTAGAGGCAAGATGGATCCAAAGGCAGAAAGGTGTGTATTTATTGGATATGACAACAATCAAAAGGGCTACAGGTTATACAACCCTACCAACAAAAGATTCTTGGTAAGCAGAGATGTAGTTTTTGATGAGAACAATTCATGGTATGAAGATTCATGCAGGAAGATCAATTTACCATATGATCTTGAAGAAGATTTTCCAAAGCTTGGTAGAGAACAATCAAAGATTGAAGAACAAGACACCTCAGAGGATGATGAAGAATCTCACATGGAAAAGATCAAAGCATGGAAGTCTAAAGGTAAAGCAAAATTGCAGGAACTTGGACATGAGGCAGAATCATCACATCATGGCCTAAGAAGATCTATGAGGGAAAAGAAAAAACCAGAAAGGTATGGGTTTGACACCTCATTAGTAACTAAACATTCTATCTACATAGCACAGGACATAAACCAAGAGGAGCCATCATCATTCGAAGAGGCCAAAGCAAAAACAGAATGGAAGCATGCAATGAAGGAAGAGATTGAAGCACTCGAGGAAAACAACACTTGGGATTTGGTGCCCAAGACTTCATCCATGAAGGTAATAGGCTCAAGATGGGTCTATAAACGCAAGAAGAATTCTGATGGTTCCATTAACAGGTATAATTCAAGGCTTGTAGCAAAAGGCTTTGCAAAAACTCAGGGAATTGATTATGAGGACACCTTCTCTCTTGTGGCAAAGATGCCTACTATTAGGGTTTTGCTTAGTATTGCCTCTTCCAAGAATTGGAAGATACTTCAACTAGATGTAAAGAATGCATTTTTGAATGGTTGGATAACAGAAGAGGTATATATGGCACAACCACCTGGTTTTGAGAATCAAGTTTATCCTGATTATGTGTGTAAACTTAACAAAGCATTGTATGGTCTCAAGCAAGCTCCAAGAGCTTGGAATTTCAGTCTTGTTTCATTCTTGCAGGACAAAGGCTTTCAACCAAGCAAGGCAGATCCTTCACTCTTTATTAAAAAGAGTAATTCCGAGGTCATCTACCTATGTATATATGTAGATGATATTATATTGACAAGAAATGATGCAGATGGTATGAAGAAGATCAAGGATCAAATGAGAGAAGAGTTCAAGATAAGTGATTTGGGTTCACTTACCTACTTCCTAGGTTTGGAAGTTGTCTACAAAGATCATGGTTTGTTTCTCACTCAAAGAAAGTACATTAAGGACATGTTGGCAAAATTCAAGAGGCAAGATTGTAAGATTGCAGGTACTCCAATGGAGGTAAATCACAAATTGAGCTCACATGAAGGTGAACTCATAGAGGACATCACATCATATCAAAGTCTAGTGGGTAGTCTCAACTATGCCACATTGACAAGAGTAGATATATGTTACAGTATGAGTGTGCTAAGCCAATTTATGCACACACCAAGGAAACCACATATGGATGTTGCCAAAAGGATTCTCAAGTATCTCAAAGGAACCATAAATGAAGGACTTTACTATCCTTATGTATCTGATTTAGGTTTGAAGCTATTTTCTGATGCAGATTGGGCTGGCTCTAAGGAAGATAGAAGGAGCACTTCAGGTTATCTTACCTTTGCAGGTTCAAAGCTTATTTCATGGTCATCCAAGAAGCAACCCACAGTTGCTCTCTCTTCTACTGAAGCTGAATATAGAGGTCTTGCCATAGCTACACAAGAAGCTATGTGGATGAAGACATTATTCAAAGATCTTGGATTGGAGTTTGGAACTCCAACTATTTTTGGTGACAATATGAGTTCTATTCATTTGGCTGCTAATCCTATTTTTCATGCAACGACTAAACATACTGAAGTTCATTATCACTATGTACGAGAAAAGGTTCTAAGCAAAGAGATTCAAATATCATATGTGTCCACTCATCAACAATGTGCAGATATTCTAACCAGAGCACTGGATGGTACAAAGCTTTGCAAATTCAAGGCTATGATTGGTTTGAAGGTAATCTTGGAAGATTGAAGACCTCAAGCATACTTGGCTTGAGGGGGAGCTGTTGGAGCAAGTCTATGACAAGCCCAAGTATTGGCTTGAGTCTCACAAAGTCTTAGAAGAAGCTTTAAAAAGAAGACTATGTAAAGTTCACTTGTGAACTACCTCTTGTAACTTTTGAAGAGTTTACTTAATGTAAAAGTAAGAGAATCTTAAGTGGTTGAGTCCACTTGAGCAAGAACGGAAAGAGGAGCCACGAATTCGTGATTTGTGGTAGGTAGAGAATCAAATCAATCATTGATTGATTGGAGAGTGATTGAGGGAAGTTAGCCTCCCAAACTCAACTATAAATAGATGGCAGTTTTAGTCGTGGTTAGTGAGACCTATGTGAAGACCTCCAAGAGCTGAGCTTTATGCCATATCAAGGTGTGATTACAAGGCACACATATGTATCAGTAAGTCATTGTATTGTACAAGCAATATACTTTCATTTTCATGATTATTTGAGTTCATCTTTCCATGTTCTTGTGAAGTGTACTACTCACTGCCATTACTCTCAGTTTTCTCAGTCAGCTTGCAGAGATGTTTTCTCTGAGCTTGGTGCATCATTTTCAGTGATTTAACTTGGTAAAGTTAGCTCTATAAGTCTACTATATGCTCACAAATTTTCCTGTCATTTGGATGTTGCAATCTTCAGTTATATTCATTTGACGTCAACAGGGTCTGTTCATCTTCACTTCTCTGTCAGGTACCCGACTTTTTCACTCATCTTGTCAGAGCTATTTCTCCGTTCTTACTTATTCAAATTCAGTGATTTAAAGCTTGTTGGATTCAGCTTATGGTCTAATATAACCATACAAAGTTTCATAATCATTGGATTTCTACAGTTTGCGTTATGTTGATTTTTCTGCTCACTGCTCTATTTCTATAGCAGCCCGTGAAAATCGGGATGATGTCATCACTTTAAAAACTCATTCTCAGTGTGTGGTTCATTATTTTTTATGAGATTACTCTTGAAAGTTAGCTCTTTAAATTGCCTAGACTTCCCCAAGAGGAATTGAGCTAATTGCTGCTGTGCTCAGAGAATTATGTAAAACACTGGACAGGTGTATGAACCAAGAATAGCAAGTTTTCACCTCTGAGCTAACTCCAACTTATCTGTTTTGATCTATCTTTTTGAGAGTGATCTTCCAAGGTACATAGGGTGTCTAATACATCCATTGGCAAGCTAAAAGAGCCCACCATATACTCTTGGAGTTCATTTGGCTGGTGTAGATCAAGGATTTTGCAACACCTCTTCATCTTCAAGCACATACCTATCCATCTCTTCAATATATATATATATATATATATATATATATATATATATATATATATATATATATATATATATATATATATATATATATATATATATATATATATATATATATATATATATCTATATATTGTTGATTTCAATTATGTTTTGAATTGTGTGTATGGTATTAAGTAATGCAAAGTTTTGTTCTATTGATTGTTATTATTGTTTATATTAAGCATGTGTTTTAGTACTTTAATTATATAATTCATTCACCTATGTGTACGTATTTGCATGTATATGTGTGTAATATGTGTGTGTACATATGTGCATCTATATTTGTGTAGTATGTGTGTGTATATGAATGTATGTACATATGTATATGTGTATATGCATGTATGTGCATGTGCATGTGTAAGTGTATATGTGTATCTATGTGTATGTGAATGTGCATGTGTATGTGTGTGTATATGTATGTATGTGCATGTGCATGTGTAAGTGTATATGTGTGTTTATGTGTATATGCATGTGCATGTGTATGTGTGTATGTGCATGTATATGTGTAAGTGTATGTGTATATGTGTGTATGTGCATGTATATGTGTATATGTATGTATGTACATGTGCATGTGTAAGTGTATATGTGTGTATATGTGTATGTGCATGTGCATGTGTATGTGTGTGTATATATGTATGTGCATGTATATGTGTAAGTGTATGTGTATATGTGTGTATGTGCATGTATATGTGTATATGTATGTATGTGCATGTATGTGTATGTGTGTATGTGTATATCTGTGTGTACGTATGTGCATATATATGTGTATGTGTATGTATATATACATATGTGCATATGTATCTGTATGTGTATAAACATATACAAGTGTATGTATATGCATGTATGAAACATGCATGTGCATGTGGATACATTTCCATTTGCATCCATGTGCATGTGAATGTACATGCATGTGGATGTGCATATACATGTATTTAAGTATATGTTAATGTGTGTATATATATATATATATATATATATATATATATATATATATATATATATATATATATATATATATATATATACATATGCAATAATGCATGCATGCAAGTCTTTTTATATGGTTCTAGAAATATTTGTGCATATGCATGTGTATGGGTGTGTATGTGTAAGTGCATGTGCACATGTATGTGTTTGTATACATGTGTGTGTATGTGCATGTGAATATGTGTATATGTGTGAATGTGCATCTTCATCATGTATAAGTGTATATGTGCATATCAATAAGCGTGAGTATGCTAACTAATGAAAATAACACAGCTCAAATGATATACAAAGAATGGAAATTGTACTTACAATAGTAAGCCATATTTTTTGCTTGGTTAGCTTCTTGAATAACTTGCAATAAAGAGAGACAAAGAGAGAGAGAGAATTCAAAGAGAGAAAGAGGTAGAAAGAGAGAAAAAGACATAGAAAGAGACAATAAGATAGAGATTAAGCAAAACAACGATTCTGCATATACTTGTTTTCGCTCATAAGCATAGCACAATTGCGAACATTGGAGAGCTCTTCGATCAGATGTGTGAACATACCGATCAAAGAGCCTCCAATTTTTTAATTTCTTTTTGTCACCAAGCAGTCGTGTAAGCGATGGTAAGGCATCATAAAAAGCATACCAATGTTATTTACTATCGCTTATGAGATGCAAAAAAAGCATCACTTATGCGATGTATTTTTAAACTATCGCTTTGGTGATGCTCACTACGAGCGTTGCACATCCTGTCACACCACACGTCGAAAAAACCATTGTTTTGCTCATTGTTTGATCGACGGTCCATGCTCGACGCTGCTTGCGATGCGTTTTCCAATTTTATAGCGACGAAATTGTGTCATCTTAACCGTCACTATGCACTCGTATTCCTTGTAGTTGCTCCTAAGTTTGTCAACATGGATAGGAGCATTGATAGATAGCAACGCTTTTTGTGATGGTCATATTTAGTGTTGCCTTTGCATTGTTTATCCCATAAGGCTTCTTTTGTGTTTTTAATAAAAAAGAGTTTCGTCGCTCATGTGACGCGTCTATCGCATAAGCAACAAAACCGGCTTTTTTTCAATGTGGTGCCCCCCTTGTTCTAGTAGTGCATGACTATAGATGAGGTGTACGATTCCGTAGCAATGTTTCACCTCTATTTGGAATCTATGATCATGCAATAACGGGCGTAGTTTATCACAGAAACTGAAATTTGTAGCTCAACACTCCTTTGTATTTTCGCAAAAGCATTAATTGTGAATCCTAGGAACTGCTTGTAGTTTATTGTTTGTGGCAAGCACACTATATAATGACAGGCGGAATCGTATGAGCATACATTCATGGGAGGAAAACCGTTATAGATGATATTGTTTAAGTTTTTTAATTAGCACATTAAATCTCTCAGCCGTAGTTGAAGAGAACATTTTTACTTAGCAGGATGAAGAGAGAAAAATACAACAACCTTATTATTGTTCAGATCCACTATATTAATCTCAGAAAATATCCTATAACTCTAATGGTGTACCTTCTTTTTGTTGGGCTTTAAAAATATACTTTTATAACAATAGAAGATCTGTAACAGTTCTAAGCTCTATCTTCTTTATGTTTGGGCTTTAATAGTCTATAATCGTATTGGTCTATCTTCTTTATGCTTCGGCTTAAAAGGATACTTTTATAACATGTTCCTACAATAGAAAATCCATGCATGAAGTTTGAACGTATGAAAATCTTCACATTATGCATAAAGTTCTGAATCTGAGCATATGAGAACCCATGCAACCTTTTGTGCCTTTGTATAGATGAGCGTTAAAATGAGAGATATTCAACAAAATTACCCAAATTGAGAGTCGCTACATTAAGCGCAGCGAAAATCGTATAGCTTTATTTCTGGGCTTAATCGAAATCATTCTGGATCTTCCTCGTGTAGATTGTATTTCTGGTCGTGGTGAAACTTTCGTAATTACTTTTGTGAACAGCCGCGGAAACTTGTAGTCCACTTTTAGGTGTACTTGCGTTTGTGAATTGTGATCGTGGTGGATATTTTGAAAGTGCTTCTGTGACTAAGAATGCAACCGTACAGGCCATTTATAGGCTTACTCGCTCTGCTTCTTGTGGATCGTCTTTGTGATGAAACATTTATAGGCCATTTATAGGTAATTGATTTTCTGAATTACTGCGAAATTTTCCGGAAAACATTTTCTAGCACAAGCAACAGAGTTTCCAGCTTGTCTCATGCTTTTCACCTTTGCGAAACTTGCTTTTCAGCTTCGCGAAACTTGCGAACTCTAGAATCCAGATTCGCTCGCATAATAAGTTATCGTGATATTGGAGAAATGTTATTGTGACGTTTGCTGTCTCCGGTATTTTGCATTTGCTTGTAAATGAAGTTTAAATGAGGGTTGCCGTCTCCGGAACTTTGCATTTGCTTGTGACTCAGAGGCCGCTTGGAATATCACGACACATCATTAGACACTTTTTTTCTTTCCGATACAAGTAACTGCAGATTTTCGCCATGTTTTGCTTAATGGGTTTGTTATTGAAGAAACGTCTTCATGTTTCTGGTCCTTCGTTTTTTCGTTCCGTTTTGGTATGTAGTCTTTTTCATCTCTTTGTTTCTCGGTTGCGCAGTGGGAGTTTTGGTGGCTTTTTTTGTTGTTGCCCCTCTCTCTATGTTCCTTACCTTTCTCTCCATGTCTCCTCCCTCATCATCTTCACTCTCCCTCCGTCTCGCTACATCTCTCTCTCTCGCACACACGCACACACACACACACACAAGCACACACACACTCTCTGTTTCCGTCTCCTCTCTTTGTCTCTCTCTCTCTCTTTCTCTCTCTCTTTCTCTCCACGTCTTGACTCCCATTTTCCCTTTCTTGTTTCCCACATTTTTCTGCTATGTTTTTCTTGTTTATTGTTATATTCAAGAGATGTACATGTCTACAGGAACGAGAAGTTCCTTGCTCGGAGGATAGTAAAGACAAACAGCGAGAGAGTTCATATGAGGTGGATACTCATGATGGCCAGATGATTAGAGTGACTTTAGAGAGAACTCTATATGGTGAGTAGGTGAGGGGTATAATCAAGCTCACAGGTGAGTCCCAAGCATGTCATTCTTCAATTCTCACATTTGGTATCGAAGCATGGCATAAATATCCGTCGAGGGCAAGGTAGGATCAAGATGGAGTCTCTTCTCTTGCAAAAAGGAAGAAGATTGACCCATGGCGGGTGGCTCCGCAAGGGGACAATCAGATGAGCTGATACATCTCAAAACTCATGGAGAGAACGCAGAACATCGATCGACAAAAAGAGAATGAACAACGTCATGAAGTACAATCCGCAATGTTCCTCGGGATTATAGGTAAGTATTAACACCTAAATCTCAAAAGGAAGACACATCAAAAGGGGTGTAGCGTATGGTAATTGAACTCATCACCTCGTCCACTTGAGGTGAATGCTCTATCCCCTAGGCTACAAGAACTTGATGTAAAGAATGTAACAATTTTATGCATACTCCATATCTTCATTGCCCGTGTTCGGCAAGGAAAGAGATTGATAGAGATAGAGGGAAAGGATGAGAAAGAAAGAAAGAGAAGAAGGAAAAAGAGAATAAGGAGGAAGAGAAGAGTAGAAAGAAAGAGATGAGAAAGAGCAAGAGATAGAGAGAAAAGATAAATGATAAATTAGAAAAGAGAGTTAGAGAGAAAGAGATGAAAGAATTTGAAGGAGAAAGAGAAAGGATGAAAGAAACAGGAGAGAGAAGAACAAGAAAATCCAAGGTGAGATAAAGAGAAGAGACATTAGAGAGATAGAGAAAGAGAAGACTAAAGAAAGAGAAAAAAAAAGGCAAGAAGTAAGACACAGACATAGAGAAAGATACAAGGAGAAAAGAGAGAACAACTAAGGAGGGAATCAAGAGAACGAGTGAGAAAAAGGAAGAGAAATAGAGAAAGATATAGAGAGAGAAGGAAAAGAGAATGATAAGAGTTGAGAAAAAGAGAACATAGTAGAAATTGAGAGCTAGAAAGAGAGAACAAAATAGAGAGAAGTAGAATTATAGAGAGTGGATATGGAAGAGAGAGTTGGACACATGTCATATGCATGCACATATAAACCCATTCAAATGCATATGTGGATGCACACACATGATAACTTATGCATTTGCATCTCTCTCTATCTCTCTCTCTCTCTCTCGCTCTCTCTCTCTCTCTGTATATATATATATATATATATATATACTCACACCTATACACACACACTCACATTCATGCATACAAACATATACACATTTTAGGTCTAGGTTTCTAGGATTAGGCTCTTAGGTTTTCTACATACATACAATAAACATAAGTATATAGAATTAAATATATAAAACAATAGTGTTTGGGATTTTTAGGTTTTTTACATATATATAATCAAATATATACAAAATTTGGTTTTAAGGTTCTTTAATTAAATTAAATATATATAAGAAACAAAAATTAAGGAAAAAATTAAGAAGAAATAGAATATATAAATAAATATATATATAAATTAGGATTTTAGTATAGATAAATATAAATGAAAAGAGCTAGTATTTGAAATATATAAATTAACTATATATAATGAAACATATAAAAATAGGAATCTAGGGTTTTTTATTAAATAAAATGTATATAATTAAGAATATAAAAAACAGAGTTTTAGGTTTAAGAGTAACATATATAATCGTATATTGATAAAAATTAGAAAGAATTTATTTTTTACACATGCATACACACATATACACATAGGATTAGGATTTTAGACTTTTACCACATGGATACACACATATACACACATAATACATGTACACATACAAATATATATACACATGCATACACACATATACATGTTTTAGCTTAAGGTCTTTAGGATTAAGGTTTTTTAGGTCGTTTACACATGCATACATACATATACACACATAATATATATACACATACACATATATATACACATGCATACACACATATACTTGTTTTAGGTATAGGTCACGTAGGTTTTTAGGGTCTTTACACATGCATACACACATATACATGTAGGTTTTTGGCTGTTTACACATGCATACATACATATACACATAATATATATACATATACACATAAATATATATACACATGCATACACATATATACTTGTTTTAGGGTCTAGGTTGTTAAGATTAGGGTTCTAAGGTTTTGACATATGCATACATATATGTATACATATACTACTATAATACATGTACACATACACATGTATGTACATGCATACATATATATATATGTTTTAAGTCTAGATCTTTAGGATTAGTATTTTTGGTTTTATAGATATATATGATACAATTTATTAAAAATATAGTTTTAGTTTTTTTAATTAAATTAATATATATAACAAAAGGAACTAAATTAATAAGAAAAATTATGATTTGAGTATAGAAAAATAAATATGAAAATTTCTAGTGTTTTAAATATATAAATTAAATATATATAATTAAATATACAAAAATAGTATTTTATGGTTCTTTATTAAATTAAATGTATAAAAAATATAGTTTTAGGTTTAGTATTAACATATATAATCATATATTTTTACAAATTGGTAGGAAAAAACACAATATATAATGAAATACATATAAAGAATAGGATTAGGGATTTTAGGCTTTTTACATATGCATAGACACATATACACACATAATACATATACACATACATATATGTATATGTATATATATATATATATATATATATATATATATATATATATATATATATATATATATATATATATATATATATATATATATATATATATATATATATATATATATATATATATATATATACATATGCATAGACACATATACACACATAATACATATACACATACATATATGTATATGTATATATATATATATATATATATATATATATATATATATATATATATATATATATATATATATATATATATATATATATATATATATATATATATATATACCCACACACACACACACACACATATATATATATATATATATATATATATATATATATATATATATATATATATATATATATATATATATGTGTGTGTGTGTGTGTGTATATATATATATATATATATATATATATATATATATATATATATATATATATATATATATATATATATATATATATATATATATATATATATATATATATATATATATATATAAAGAAAAAAGAAAAGGGCTGTTATTTTAAAATAAATTAATTAAATATATATAGTCAAATATATAAAATAGGGTGTTAAAGTGTTTTTATTAAATTAAATATATATAAAAATAGAGTTCTAAGTTTAATATTAACATATATACAAATCATATATATACACATGCATACACGCATAAACATGTTTCGGGTCTAGGTCTTTAGAATTAGTGTTTTTGGGTTTAATAAGAAAAATTGGGTTTTTAGAATTAAATGTTCTAACATGTTTACATGGTATGAGATGGTATCTTCAGTTGCGAAGGAGAAAAAGGCATGTCCTTGCACTCAATGCAAGTATCAAATTTATCGAGAACAATGGATATGTATTTCACATGTTCGAGAATATGGATCCTTTGATAAAAATCAACTACAAAACCTATGCTACCATTTAGATGTTTCCCCCTAGTGACCAAGTGGACCCAAATGACATTGCACTAGTAACCTCTCATAGATAGACGAGAACAAAGCGGGAGGTAGAAGTGCAAGGTACTAGTAGCATTACACAAAACGAACACATGGAAGAAATGCTCAAAGCATTTTATGACATGAACAAAGATTATAATGGTGGAGAAGATGTCCTGGATCCATGGATACGATAGAATTTCCACAATCAAAAGTCGATGAAGAATACGAGAACATGCAAAGCCCGTTTACCACTATACACTAGGGCAAAGATATATGTAATATGTGCATCACTCATGATGCTCAATCTTCAATCCATTTATGGATGGTCAGATAGTAGTGTCTCTAAAATATTCAAGTAAATGCATTTGAAATAAACTTTCATTGCTGTATCAAAATATATTTATTTACTAATGTAGTTCTAATTGCTTATTTTAAGCCTCTAAAGGATCAGTTTCTGCCAGATGGAAATGACATGCCTCCAATGACATGGAATGGACTACACCAAGATTCATGCTTTGTCTGATAGATTGCATTCTCTTTTGGAGTGAGTATGTGCATCTCCACAGATGTCCAAAGTGTGGAGCATATAGGTTAAGAGAAGACCTTGTGGGCAAAGAAATCCCTACAAAGGTTCTTCACCACTTTTCCATCATTCCAAGAATTAAAAGTATGTTCAGATGCAACTTGTGGCATGTGAAGAGTAGGTTACAAATAGTGTAATGAGAGTGTCTACTAACTTTAATGCGTAGAACACATTGATAGTAATGGCCAAAGTTTGCTAGTGATCCTCGGAACTATTATCTAGGCCTAGCTATGTGTAGAGTAAAACCATTTGGGTTATGCAGTTGTTCATGGCACACATGGCCTAGTTGTTTGATCATGTATAACATCCCACTATGGCTAGCCATAAAAAAGGATCATTTATTATTAGCTCTTATTACGGTAAAAAACATGGATGTATACCTTGCACCAGTTGTGGAAGATCTATGCACTTTATGGGATGATATTACTACGCGAGAAATATATCAACATATTTGAAGATGAGACGTGCAAGTGCAAGGCATACCTATGTGATTGATGCATGATTGACTTGATTATGGTGAATTTTCAGGTTTATTGATTTTGGGTTATCATGTTTGTCCCCTAGGCAAACCATGACGCAAAGCACATTGATCCAAAGCACTTCACAAAACTAACTATGGACATAGTAGATATTTGCATGATGGAAATGATTTTGTGAAGAGTAAATTTTCTGACAACCCCAACGCAAAATGAAAGCAAGACATTAAGAGCCCTTGTGGAATTCATAAATACCAGTCTTTGGCATGAAACGGTTGTTGATCTTTCATAAAGTCCCTTATTGAAGTGAGTTATTGATCAATCATTTGGTAGATCTGATGCATATTTTCAAGAATGAGGGACAAAATATCTAGAGGACTTTGATTGGAAAGAAAGAAAGGAAAATCCAAAGGGAGGACTTGAAAGAGTGAGGTCTATGCGAGGGTTGTGGGGAATTACTAAGCCCAATGGAACAATGTCACTACCAAGAGCTCCTTGGGTGCTTCGCAAGATGGAAGACCAACAAGTGAAGAAGGTGATTTCAGAGTTTCACACACCTTCTAGGTGCATGAGGTGTTGAAAGACTGGCTTCACATGAAATTCCAAACTTGGAGGGCTCAACTCTCAAGATTCGCACATGTTTTTTTAGTCTTTGCTCCTTGTACCTTTAAATGATTGCCTTTTGGAGGATGTGCAAACAACCATTTATAAAATCAGTTCCTTGGTATGGTGGATCCCTTCCAAAGAGAGAAAGAGAGATAGCATAGAGAGTGCAAAACTCAATGCTATGCAGTTTGTCTCTATGGTAAAGAAATACTTTCCCACAAGTATCCTCACAATTCAGCTTCATTTACTTGTTCATGTGGTTGATGAAGTTGCAATAGCAAAAATGATCCATAGTCGATGGATGTTCTCCTTAGAGTGCTTCAAAAACACAGTAAACGTATTTTCTCGACAAAGAGTATGTTTAGAGGGCAACATGGCAAAAGGAGGCTCATACAAGGGTCTCTTGTATTCATAACAGGGTTTCTATGTGCCTCAGACGCAAAAATCCCTCACTTATGGAGCACTGATGCAAAGAAAAATGGATGCAACTTTCAAATAGAAGGCAATGAAGTTTTCCATCGTTAACTTTGAGCCTAGGTAGAATTTGTTAGAGAGGAAGCATGCCAAGGAGATAAATGCAAGGAAAGAGATCAGTTTTGAAAGAATCTTTCCACTCAATTTTTACCTCTTCTAGAAAGTCTTTGACCTCTTCCACCATTTCCAACGAGCATATGGCTAGATACAATGATTTCAAGCAAAGTTATTGGATGAAGATATCTCTGAAGAAGAGGAGGAACTTGCAAAGCGGTGTGATTGTGAGTATTCTAAATATGAGGCACTAAGGTCTCATGGATGATACTTTTGGATCAGACAAATCAATGAGAAGAGATCTACTTTGCATAGTGGATTGATCATGATTTGTTTTTTGAGAAAATAGAGCTAGTGCAAGAGATGACAATGTTCAAGAAGGCTAGCTCAATTATTGTGGAGTGATCCAAGATATCTTGAAACTATCCTTCAGAAATTTTGATTACTTTTCTTTTTATATGAAATGGTTCAAAGTAGTTACCTCTAGAAGAAAGGCAATCGTGAGGTAGGATAAGAGTGGTTTGCTTCAAGTAGACTCCACAAAGTTATGGATCGATGAAAGAGATACATTTGTACTTCCCTAACATTGATATCAAGTTGTTTTTATGCCATATTTGAAAGAACTAGAGTGGCTATTTGGTTTACAAGTCTTCCCACATAGCAATCAAATTTGTGAGAACATAGATGTAGAAGAAATTCCATCTATAGTGGACTCTAAGATTCATTCGATAGTCGAGGAGGAAGAGATCATTGTCAGAGATGAAGAGGTCTATGAGGAAAACACGATACACGATGAAGTAATAGACAATATGTTGTGTGAGAACAATAATCAAGAAGGGGCTAGCATATCAAGAGATCTAGAAGTCACGAATGTAGAGATAATCATCTTTGTGCATCAAATCCCCAAGAGGATGATAGAATAGAGGATTTCTGAAGGAAACACTTGTACCTACTAATTTTTATTTATTTTTTTGGCTATGTTATTTTGTACACTACCATTTCTCTATATTATCATTATTATCATATGCTAATTATTTAAGTTTTATTTGTTGCAAAGCATGATGGGAGACTTTCCTTCGATCACTTTGCATTCCATGATAGAGGAGTAGTTCTCAGAGTTTATATCTCACGTACCTCCCATGTATATGGCCACGACATCACAATACTGGATCGCTCACGGTAGCACTCCCCCTTGGCATCACTCTTGTGAGCCTCACTCCTGCCAGCCTCACTTGCATTCACATCACTCCCGTCAATATCACTCTTGTCGGAAAGGCTACTCCTACCAAAGGTACATCTCTTGGCTTTATGAGTTGACCATGACTGCCTTCTCAGCCATCCCCTAGTGGCTCTAATAGTCGACTTATACATTCAACACCTCAGTGCGATACAACTGCTAGCCCCTCTAATCGAGCGAGGTGACACTCTCGAGGAGGAGGTTCAAAGAGTGGATCTAGAGGTGGCTCTGGAGGAGTCGGATATTATGAAGGATGTGTGCCAGATGTTCTGTCTCCCACTTCTACTCCTAGAGGCAATACCTCAAACGTAGGTATGCCACCTGGTACACCACGTACACCTTGGGGTGCTCATGACCATGGTGACTCTAAGGTGTATAGTATATGTGATGGAGCTCAAGTGATGGATGTGATCGGAAACTCCATGCATCAGCACATATGACAGCTTTGCTCCATATAGTTTGGACACTCTCTCATCTTGAAATGGAGTGAATAGGATAAAGATCATAAAAAGAATATCATAGAGAGGTTCTATTAGGAGTATGGGCCAACACATGGGCATCCTATTGTTAGTTTAGAGTTGATTGAGCACATGGCACGTGAGTTTATGTCTCATTGATGATCTGAGGCTCGTGATGCTTTTTAGGGTAGGCTTATCGAAGCCTTTATGGTTAGATGTTGAGGAGTGGGATATGATTACTGATGAGTAGTTGAAGACTCCTAATGGATATCGCGAGCAGCAAGATGTGACGACGACATGTCTAGAGAGAGTGAGTCCATCTTATTTGGTTCATGGTAGATATGACACTATGTGTCATGAGTTTGTTACTATCATTTTAATTATTGAATTTTGTTTGCGTTAGGCAGGTCATGTATGTTCATCTAACATTTTGCACATTTCTTGCAAGATTTGGAAGTGGGTTTTCCTCGGACATGAACCGAGGAGGCTTATGGATATCATCACGGATTGGTTACACTGTTCGAGGACTTGGAGGGACATGGTGCATTTGCTTCAGGGGAGCATCAATGATGAGGTGAGCTTATAGACTTGGTTGGGTGATTTTAGTTATTGTTTGTAAATATCATGTCAATTTGTCTCATTTCATGAATGTTCTTTGTTGCATGACTACAAGAATGGATGTTTTGATCCCTGTAGACATGTGTATAGCAGTGGTATGCCACAATTTTGTATTTGGATCATATATGACACTGATGTGCTAGAATATTGTATTTGGTTTCTATATGGGAGTACTTTGCTACATTTTGTATTTGGATCATATATGGCAGTGGTTTGCCAAACTTCCGTACATGCTTCATTTATGGAATATATATCTCTTTTGTACATGGTTCATGCTTTATGATTCATTTTGCTCATCTCTTTTTTGTCAGAGAGTGTTTTGGCTTATCAAATCATGTTTTGGTTGCCACTAGAGTACATGTCACATGTACTCAGTTTTTTGTTTTAGGTAGAGTATATTGTCCTTTGCTACACAATAGCATGTTTATGTTGTTGTACTAAGAGGCAACACATTCTTCCAAAACAATAATTTGTAGATATGGTCACCGATATAGGTCAATATGCACATTGGTATGCCTAGAAGAATATAGGCATGCATATCGGCACTTATGCCTAGGGATTACAAATGCCTATACTAATGATTATACCAATGCTTAAAGCGAAACATATACCAACGCATATACAGACATGCATACTGGCATTTATACTGATGGTTTGGTACCAACACGTATGCCAAAGCTTACATCAGCATTGGAGATAAATGATGCCCGTGCATTCTCCCCGATAGAAGCCTCGGTATACCAATTTTGTGCCCATTGCCTGTTCTTCTTTTCAATTATCTTTCCACTCATTGAAAAGACTGTAAGTGATTTTGTGAATGAGTGCATAATCATCTAGGCCATTTTTTCAAAAAGCATTTTTGAGGGAGGAGACAATGGTTTTGAGAGTGCAATATCACTTTTTCCGATGTACTACATATTTTCTCAATCCCTTTTTCCTCTTGATCTTGAAAAGGAAACTTGAAAATCTACTCTTCAGCCCATTATCGATACTTTAACCGAGTCTACTCTTTATCTTGAAACAAGAAACTAGAAAATCTACTCCTCACACTATAACCAAATTGAGACACATACACACACACATACAAACACATATACACATAGATTTACACACACATATACACATAACTTTACACACACATACACATGCATACACACACATACACACATAGACACACACACACACATACACACACACATACACACATATACACATAATGCATATGCATACATACATACTTACATGCATATACACACATACACACAAAATGCATATATATGCATAAATAATGCACATGCATATGCATACATACATGCATACACATACACAAATAGACACATACACACACATAGACACATACACACACATAAAAACATACACACTCATAGACGCATACACACTTACATACACACACATCGAGGCACATTTACACACACACATACACATGCATACAGACACATATATATAGATACACACATATATACACACATAGACACACACACACACATACACACATAGACACACACATGTTACCGTTAGTGTCCATGTGAAAGGCCAAATGGCCACCGGACACTTCTTTGTATATGTTCTTTAATAAAACATATAGTGGCCTGGTCAGTCACAGACTGTAAGTTCGACCGCATTTGTAAGACCTAAGAAGTCTGTCTTCGTGCTCCCTGTATACTGCGTTTTCTGCGTATTGTACAGCCTCTGTGCGGAGTACTGTGTGTGGCGTCAGGAGTTCGTTTTTCTACTCCGAGCATATCGTCGTGGAGCTCTCGAGAAGGAGAGTGCAGTGTGGTGCATCGCCATCCCAATACTTCAGTGGTATCAGAGCAGTTCGAGGCAAAAAGCGTTGTTCCTTTTGTGCGAGCGAAGTGAGCACCCCCCCCCCCCCCCCGGCTTTCTCCAAAGAAGGGGAAAGACTAAGGTTGACATTACCTTGAACAAGTTTTGGTCCCTCAAAGCTTCATTTTTGTTTTTAAAGCCTATTTCTGAAGCAATTTTGGGGTGTTTTTGGAGCCATTTCGGAGTACTTTCACACGTAGTTCTCTTCACACAGGTCCAAGAACATCAAGAAGAGTGTTCCTTGTACTTCTCAGACAATAAATATCAACCTTTGGGGCTGTATTTTCAGCCACACTCGTAAAACTACAGGTTTCTCGAGGGGTTTTTAGTTTTGGTGGGAGCAGTCGCTGCAAATTTATGCAGGTTTTTTAAAGCCTAAAACATCAGAGGTGACAGACACTTGCAGGTGTTATTGGCTAGTTTTTGGGCTGTGTATTCAGCCTTTCAGTGTCATTTTACTGCATATATTGAGCACATACACACCATGTACGCTTCTGTGGATACCGCTTATGTACGTCCATGTGGGCATTGATATGGCGGTTACGTTCTTTGCATAAAGCCTTTTACGTTTAATAAAGAGGGTCGTGGTGAGGTTTTCTTAACTGGGAGACACCCAGATCTCGGGGTCTCTTCGGTGATGCAGGTGGAAGACTTACCCAGCCTCACCATAGGAGATGTATGATAGTTGTTCATAGGTGCTCGATAAGCCTAGTTGGCTTCTATTGGGTAACTGATTATATGCAGTGGAGTCAGTGATTCACTATGCAGGTAGACATGTCAGTACTTGCAGTTTTATGATACTTTGACACTGGTCATATGCTAATATTGCAGAGGATACTCTGGCAAAATTTTTCCAGATTTCTGGTTTAGTCAACTATATAGTGGTCGATTTACTCCTTGATACACTTATTTGTTGGTGTTTGGACTCTTCTAGCTCCATTATCATTCTATTCAGTTCTCTACGATCATTGCATCAGAGGTCTCAGGCACATCCGGTGGATCAGGGTCTAGTGCTAGCGTTCCGAGGAGGAGCTATAACTTGCAGGGCAAAGACCATTTTGAGATCCGAAAATTTGATGGCACAAACTTTGCTCTATGGAAGAATCAGATTAAAGATGTGCTGATTCAAAGAAGGCAATGGAAGCCAGTAAATGGGATTTCAAAGAAGCCTGCTGACATGGATGAAGATGATTGGGATGAGTTAGATGAAATGGCCAGGTCTACCATTCGCTTGCACCTAGCAGATAATGTTTACTTTACAGTATTAGACTGTGAAAGTGCAGAGGAGCTTTGGAAGAAGTTATGCAATACATATGAAAAAGAGACGGCATCAAATAAAGTATATCTGATGAGAAAATTATACGACCTTCGTATGAAGGACACAGATAGTGTTGCTGCTCATCTAAATGAGTTTGATGCCATATTCTCCCAGTTACAGGCTCAAAAAATGGATATGGACAATGAAATGAAAGCAGTATTGCTGTTATGCACCCTGCCATCATCATGGGATACATTTTGCACAACTATTAGCAATAGTGCACCAGGTGGTAAACTCGTCTATGATGACATATGTGGAGCACTCTTGAGTGAGGAGATTCGTAGAAAATCTATGGTTGGCACTCAGAGTGGAGATGCATATAATGTTTGTGATTCTTACCAAGGAAAGAATCAACAACGTGGCAGGAGCAAGAACAAGGAAAAGAATGGTCAACGGAATAAGAGCAGAAGTAAATCAAGGAAGAGGGATATTGAATGCCATTATTGTCATAAGAAAGGACACATGAAGAAAGACTGTTATGCATTAAAGAATGCTAAAGGTAAAGGACAGAATGTTGATGGGCATGTTAAACAGTTACCTGCACCATCTACTTCGACTGTGAAGATTGAAGAAATTAATGCTATTTCTGATGATGCTGATGTGTTGACACTTGATAGTACTGTGCCATCTGAGGCACTTATGGCTGATTCTCTTTCCCACACCTGGCTGCTAGATTCTGGTGCTTCTTTCCATGTGACACCACATAGAGAATGGTTCTCTAATTATGCAGCAAAGTCTCTTGGTACCGTGAGACTTGGTGACTCTTACCAGTGTGATGTTGTGGGGATTGGAGATGTGGTTGTGCAGTTCATTGACGGTTCAAAATTTACTATGCATAATGTACGCCATGTACCTCAGTTATCACGCAGTTTGATGTCAGTTGGTCAACTTGATGACCTTGGTTACAAGGTGGTCTTCTATGCTCAGTCCTTTCGTATATCAAAGGGCAATATGGTTATTGCAAAAGGAAGGAAAGTTGGCTCACTTTACCCTTTATTTGTATCACAGAAAGAACACTTGTTAGCTATTACTGAACAGCCTATGGCTTGTATTTGGCATGGTCGTTTGGGCCATATATCTCGTAGTGGAATGGAAAATCTTTCTCGTTCTGGCTACTTACCTGTGTTATCTTTCTCTGATTTTTCATTTTGTGAGCATTGTCAATATGGAAAGCAAACCAGAAATGTGCATAAAACGCACATTGACTCTTCAATTCAGCCTTTAGATCTTGTTCATACAGATGTGTGTGGTCCTATGCCCACTAGGTCCTTAGGTGGTTCTCTTTACTTTGTCACTTTCATAGATGATGCTACTAGAAAAGTCTGGGTATATCCTATCAAATCGAAGGATGATGTATTCCCTACTTTCAGAAAATGGCTTGCTTCAGTTGAGACTGAAAAAGGAACTAAGCTTAAGGCTTTACGTTCAGATAATGGGGGTGAGTATACCTCACATGAATTCAGCTTTTTCTGTCAGTGTAGAGGGATTCGTAGAGAGTTTACAGCTCCTTATACCCCAGTACAGAATGGTGTAGCTGAGAGGATGAATAGAACTATTCAAGATAGAGTAGTCTCTATGTTGCATCATGCAAACCTCTCACAAGGTTTTTGGGCAGAAGCAGTATTGACTGCAGTTCATGTGATTAACCTTTCACATAGTACTGCCAAAGGTCTGAAAGTGGCACAAGAGTTATGGACAGGGAAACCACCATATTATGATCATCTTCGAGTTTTTGGGTGTGAAGCATATGTTCATATACCCAAGAATCTTAGACAGAAGTTGGACCATAAGTCAAAGAAATGCATTTTTCTTGGATATGGTCGAGAAGGACAATTTGGATATCGCTTATGGGATCCTGAAACACGATCAGTGATCAGAAGTAGTGATGTCATTTTTAATGAGTCTAAGATGCATAAACAGCCGATTAAGGAGGTTGAAGTGAGAAGAGTGGTGTTTGAGGATACTAGTCCTCCGGTTAGCATGCATAAAAATGCTGCACATAGGGATGTTCAAGAGAATGTCCATTCAGATCAGTCTGCACATGTTCCTGTTCAGCAACCATTGAGACGTTCTGCACGTGTCTCATATCCACCTGATAGATATGTTCCAGGTTTGGATTTTGTTATGCTAACAGATGCCGGTGAGCCCTCTTGCTACAAAGAGGCTATGCAGACAGAGGATCATGTCAAGTGGGAGCGTGCCATGAAGAGTGAGTTGGATTCTATTCACAAGAATGGTACTTGGGACTTAGTACCTTTGCCAAAGGGCAGGAAAGCTTTACCATGTAAATGGGTATATAAGCTGAAATTCACATCAGATAGTGCTTCTCCAAAATATAAAGCACGACTTGTTGCAAAGGGTTTTAAGCAACAACATGGTGTTGATTTTGAGGAAATCTTCTCTCCAGTGGTCAAGATGACTACTTTGCGCATGTTGCTTGGATTCGTTGCAATGGAGGACTTAGAGCTAGTCCAAATGGATGTGAAAACAGCTTTCTTGCATGGAGACCTTACAGATGAGATCTATATGGAACAACCAGAGGGTTATGTAGTTCCTGGCAAGGAAAGTCTAGTTTGTAAGCTCAAGAAGAGCTTGTATGGACTTAAACTGTCGCCTAGACAATGGTACCAAAAGTTTGATGCTTTTATGAAGTCCCAAGGCTATTCTCGGAGCAATGAGGATCATTGTCTCTACACAAAGAGATGTTCTGATGGTAGCTTGATATGCTTGATACTTTACGTCGATGATATGTTGATTGCTGGGAAGTCCTCTTATGATTTGTCAATTCTCAAAAAGAAGTTGAGTCAGACATTTGATATGAAGGATTTGGGGGATGCCAAACATATTCTTGGCATGCGCATTACTCGTAATAGGAGTAAAAGATGCATATACTTGTCTCAAAGTGAGTACATATCCAAAGTACTTCATCGATTCAATATGCAGGGTGGAAAGGCATTGAGTACACCTTTACCCACATATGTGAAATTGAGCAAGGATGACTGCCCCAAATCAGATGAGGAAAAGGAATTCATGACCAAAATTCCCTATCAGTCTGCTGTTGGTAGTCTCATGTATGCTATGGTAGCTACGAGACCAGACATTGCATTTGCAGTGGGAGTTGTGAGCAGATATATGTCTAATCCTGGCAAGAAACATTGGGAAGCGGTCAAAATGATTTTGAGATATCTGAGTGGCACTAAGGACAAGTGTCTATGCTTAGGTAGAGGGAAAGCATCCATTATTGGTTACACAGATTCTGACTATGCTGGTTGTGTAGACAATCGTAAGTCTACATCAGGGTACATTTTTCATTTTGCTGGAGGTGCTATCTCTTGGAGATCTCGTCTTCAAGAATGTACAGCTGTTTCCACCACAAAAGCAGAGTATGTTGCAGCAAGTGAGGCATGTAAGGAAGCATTGTGGCTTTCTCGTCTTGCTTGCGATATGGGTTTGCCTCAGCATGTACCTCACTTGCTCAGTGATAGTCAGAGTGCCATTGCTTTGGCTAAGAATCCGGTCTATCATGCAAAGACCAAGCACATTGAGGTGAGGTATCACTTCATTAGAGATTGCTTAGCCACTGAGAGCATTATTCTTGAGAAGGTTCACACTCGAGATAATGCTGCAAATGCTTTGACTAAAGCTCTACCACATGATAGCTTTCGACACTGTTGTCACTTGATGGGGGTTACTTGATTCTTGATCTTACACAGTCACTTGTATACTGTGTAACATGCCCATCAGGTGGGAGGTATAGTTTGTATACTTACACTCAGGTATTCTTTATCATTCTTTCTTTTTTCTCCCATAGTTACTCTGGCCATATTGGCCTTTAGTGGGAGATTGTTACCGTTAGTGTCCATGTGAAAGGCCAAATGGCCACCGAACACTTCTTTGTATATGTTCTTTAATAAAACATATAGTGGCCTGGTCAGTCACAGACTGTAAGTTCGACCGCATTTGTAAGACCTAAGAAGTCTGTCTTCGTGCTCCCTGTATACTGCGTTTTCTGCGTATTGTACAGCCTCTGTGCGGAGTACTGTGTGTGGCGTCAGGAGTTCGTTTTTCTACTCCGAGCATATCGTCGTGGAGCTCTCGAGAAGGAGAGTGCAGTGTGGTGCATCGCCATCCCAATACTTCAACACACACACATACACATTCACACACACATATAGTCACACACACATGCACACATCCACACACATTTACACACACACATACACATGCATACAAACACATATATATAGATACACATGTATATACACACATAGACACACATAGAAATACACACACACATACACACATAGACACACACACACACACATACACACACATATAGACACATACACACACATATAGACACATACACACACATATATGCATACACACACACATGTAGAGAGACATACATACACACATACACATACATGCATACATATGCATACATAATGCATATGCATATGCATACATACATACTTAGATGCATACACACACATACACACACATGCATACATATGCATACCTAATGCACATGCATGTGAATACGTATGTGCTTAAATTCATACACACACATACACACGCATACACACATACACACATACACATACACATACACACATATATATATTCATACACACACACATAAATAGACATACACACATATACACATACATGCATACATATGCATATATTATGCATATGCATATGTTATGCATATGCATACATACATACTTACATGCATACACACACATAGACACACATATGCATACATAATGCACATGCATATGGATAGATACATGCATACACATACACACACATACACACATACACACACATATACACATAGACTTACACACACACACACATGCATACATACACATACACAAATAGGCACACACACATAGAGACACACACACAGACACACACACACATACACACACATACACACATAGAAACATACACACATAATGCATATGCGTATGAATACATACATAATTACATGCATACACACACATATACACACATGCATACATATGCATACACACATACACACGTACAGAGACATACACACACATACACACACATGTATACAAATGCATACATAATGCACATGCATATGCATACATACATGCTTATATGCATACACACACATAAAAACACATACATATACACACATAGACACACACACACATAGAGAGAGACCCACACACATACACACATATATATGTGTAGTACCCCTTCTCTGTTCCCTCTCTCACTTTGTGGCATGAGAGCAGTGGGCTCCAAGCACAGGGGTCAGAACCCACTGGTCCTAAGAAGATAGAAGAGAAAGAGATTGAGAGGAGAGCTCTCAGATGCCTTGGGTTGTAGCTTCAGGGAGTATTCCGCTCCATTTTCTGGACATATTGGTGTTCCGACAGTTGTTGCTTTCAGTGTCCCGGGTAGTTGTTGCTTCCATTTCAGTTGATTTGTTTTATCTCTCGGCCTCTCACTTTCTCATCTAATTCCCTTTCTCTCTCTATCTCTGTCTCGTTCTCTCTTTCTCTCTCTCACTCCCTCTCTCTCTCTCCCTCTCTTTCTCTTTCTCCCTCTCTATTTCTCTCACTCTCTATTTCTCTCTCTCATTTTCCCTCTCTCTCTCTCTCCCCTCTCTCTCCCTCTCTCTTCCCTCTCTCTCCCCGCCTTCCCGTCCCTTCTCTCTCTCTCCCATCTCTCTCTCTCTCTCTCTCTCTCTCTCTCTCTCTCTCTCTCTCTCTCTCTCTCTCTCTCTCTCTCTCTCTCTCTCTCTCTCTCTCTCTCTCTCTCTCTCTCTCTCTCTCTCTCTCTCTCTCTCTCTCTCTCTTCCCCCCTCTCTCTGTCTCTCTCTTCCCTCTCTCTCTCCGCCATTTCTCTTTCTCTCTCCGCCATCCCCCGCCCTCCGCCATTCCCCCCCGCCTCCCGCCACCCGCAAGCCCGTAGCCCCCCTCCCCCGCCACCCGCCCTCTGCCCCCCCCGCCACCCGCCCTCCGCCCCCGCCCTCCGCCATTCCCCCCCCCCCCCGCCACCCGCCACCCGCAAGCCCGCCGCTCCCCTCCTCCGCCACCCGCCCTCCGCCCCCGCCCTCCGCCATTCCCCCCACCACCCCCACCCCGCATGGCCCCGCCACCCCCACTCCGCCCCCCGCCATCCGCCCCCCGCCATCCGCCCCCCGCCACCCCCACTCCGCCCCCTGCCATCCGCCCCCCGCCCCTCCTCTCTCCGCCCACACCCACACCCCCTCCTCTCTCTCCGCCACCCTCATCAACCACACCCTCCCACCTACACCCACCCTCACCCCCCCCCCGCAGGACCCCGCCACCCCCACTCCGCCCCCCGGCATCCGCCCCCCGCCACCCCCACTCCGCCCCCCGCCATCCGCCCCCCGCCCCTCCTCTCTCCGCCCACACCCACACCCCCTCCTCTCTCTCCGCCACCCTCATCACCCACACCCTCCCACCTACACCCACCCTCACCCCCCACGCAGGACCCCGCCACCCCCACCCCGCATGGCCCCGCCACCCCCACTCCGCCCCCCGCCATCCGCCCCCCGCCACCCCCACTCCGCCCCCGCCATCCGCCCCCCCTCACCCCGCTGCCTCCCGCACCCCCCGCCCCGCTCACTCTCACACATTCCACCCCCTTACTCTCTACCTTTCCCTCATGCACATACTCGCACGTTCACACATGCGCATACATGTGCACACTCATGCACTCACACACACACACTTCCACAAACACACATGCACTCACACGCACACACTTCCACACCCCCACACACACACATGCACACACACCCACACACACGCTTCCAACACACACACACCCGCACACATACACACACTTCCGCACACACACACACACTCCCACACATACACACCCACATGCACACACACACACACTCCTTCACACTCACACACACCTTCACACACACAGGCACCGCTTGCATACACGCACATCCACAGGCATGATTTTATCCAACCATCCACAGGCATGAAGAAGGTCGCCAGAATCAATACATTCAAAGAGGACCACTAGGAATGATTCGTCTTTTCCAATGTTCATTCTGATGACATTGATGAGGGCATTGAAGGTTATGAGGAGGGGACAAGTCCTTGTTAATATCTCAGAAGAGCTATGAGAAGAAGTTTGGCCAATCACCTGTGTTTGTTGCTTCAACCTTCCATGAGGATGATGGTGTGCCAGCATCTTTTCCCCCAAGCTCCCTGCTGAAAGAGGCTATTAATTGTGGATATGAAGACAAGACAGAATGGGGCAAAGAGGTTGGATGGATATATGGATCAGTGACAAAGGATATTTTGACTGATTTTAAGATGCACAACCGAGGATAGAAGAGATATGAAGAAGAAAGACATTGTGGAAGCTCTTGGAGAAGAGAAAGGGAAGATTGGAAATGCTCAAGATTTTGATGATATTCTAAATGGCATCATAAACCTTATCAAAGATCGCATTCCTGATGTAAAGTTGAAGGTCTTCAGTGTGATTGCTCAAAATGGAGAAGATATTCCTAAGGTTGTGAACAGATTCTTGAAGAAATGGAAGCTCGGTAGAATAATGCAACAAAGAAAGGTAATGAAGCCATTAGTGAGGAAATAACCACACCACAAAATGCGAATCTCAGATGGTAGGTGATTGTGAAAAGTGGAAGCAGGGAATAACTTTTTGCCGCCAACCATTCACGGCGACTACCTATTTTTGTGGATCTAATTCAAATCAAGTGGAATATTTGACCTACCCTCCAATTTTGGCTGACTAACCGACGCGTGATCAGTAAGATTCGGCAAGGCCTCTTGGCCTATTGGGGCCTATAAAAGCAATGGATTTTTGCTCATTGGGGTACAACATTTTTTGAGACACGGTGGTTCGTGTATACGTGCAGAAGTCCTCTCTTGCACTTGGTGGTTTCAAGCCTATTGTAGGAGCTACTTTGTAGTGTGTATACAGAGGGTAGGCTTCTCACTGGAGGGCTATGAGCACTATAGTGTAAGAGAGTAGCTTGGATTCTTCTTCTTTTCTGTGAGTCAGTGATTGTTGATTAGGTTCTATCCTCTGGAGAAATTCTTTGTATTGTTCTGAGTTAGTCTACATATCAGTGGCCCCTTATGCTGATGGGAAGAATCTATTGTGTTAGAGCTATTTACTTTTAGAGTGGCTTGTTAGCCCTAAGCTTGCGGCTCGTTAGCACAAAGTTTGCACTTTTGAGCATCACTCTGCCCAACCTTGTAATCACCTGATTTGAATCAAGAAGTGTACGGTCTTCTTTGGTCATTTGTTGTCCATATTTTTTCGAAGTATTTACCACTCTGTGCAATCCGTGTTATCTACCTGCTCACAGAAATGTTAAAGGGTATACTTCCCTAAAGAGAACCCCCCTTGAGTAGGCGACGTACTGGATGTGTTAATCTTTAACCTCTACTTTTGTTAAAAGCGGATACCCCAGTACCTCCTCTACAGTTTGGCACGCACGGTGGGACCTTTGCATTTCTGTGAGAGGTGTTTTTCCCTATTGCAATTGCGAATAGGTACACGACCCATACACGAGCAGATAAAGAATCTCTTCGTGTTCGAAGGAGCCTTAACAAGTTAGCAATAACCACGGCTAGTGAGTCTACCTGCCCTCTATCCTCCCTAAATTTATCTATTGATTTGGGTGCGACACCATTGTCAAAAGAGGGGTATAGGAGAACTCTAGACTTCTCCTCAGATACGTCCGAAGAAACACAAGTACAGATGGAGGATCTCTCTCATTTGCTCTCCAGATTAAATATCAAATTCCCTACCTTCAAGGGACAAGCTTATGAGGATGCTGATGATCATGTGAGGAGATTCATCTCTTTATGCCGTGGAAGAGGTCTGCAAAATAGAGAAGATGCAATGCTGGCACTTTTTCCATCCACATTGGAGGGCCTTGCAGATAAATGGTATAGTCAGTATGCAGATGGCCATTTCACTACATGGGAGGCTCTGAAGGTGGCATTCTCACAGACATTTCGACCAAGTGATTCTTCGGAAAGAGCTCTAGATCAGCTAGAGAATTTGAAGCTAAGACCAGGTGAATCTTTTCATGAACTTCACACTAGAACAAAAGCACTTGTTGCACGTCTGCCACATGCTCCAGGTGACTTTTTGGTTAAAAAGTGGATAGAGAAGGCTCTGCCCAGGTCATCTCAGCAGAAGCTTCGTGAGTCTCTTAGATTGGATGCCAACGTCAATGATTTTGTTGCAGCGGCATCACGCATTGAAGAAGCAAGGCAACATTTTGAAGGGGATACACAACCTAAGTATGCTGCAGACCTGGATCCTATTGAGCAACTAAGGAGGGAACTGGAGGCATTGAAGATGCAACAAAATCAACAAGAAGAGAAGGTCTTGCCACCACTGCGTCGAACTGATGATGAAGTGGCCCAACTTCGCCGAGAATTAGAAGATTTGAAGACCACTCAGGATATAAGGAGACAAATTTGGTGTACAATCTGTAACAACAATGGACATTCCAATGCTAATTGCCCTATTAAGGTAAGCTCTCAACTTTGTGGAAAAGATGGTCATGAAGCCAGAGATTGTTATTACCTCAAGGGTACACAGCAGAGAGGTAACCCTCAGAATTTGGATTCATATTATGCTAGTACATCAAATACATCTAATAGAGAGGAGAATAGGCCTGCAAAGCCTAGATATAATAGACCCTTGATGTGCTATCGTTGTGGTGAATATGGTCACATGCAAAATAGGTGTTCCCTCCCAGAAGATGCACCTCCTTGTCAACATTGTCTAGAGGCCAAGGATCATTATACCAAAGATTGCCCAAGAGGTCGTCCTGCTCCAATCCACATGATTGCAGTCTCTCCACATGAAGAAAGGAAAACCACTCAATCCTATGCTGTTTCATCCTCTGCTATGCCCATGATGACCAGAGCTAGGCAAGCAGCAGCAAACCTTAGGGGGGAACAACAAGGAATTCAGGATAAAGAGGAAGAAAAGAAGTCTGGATGGAAGGACCAAGTGGAAATTGAAGGAGCCTATGAAGAAATGACTACTTCTCTAAGGGGCCAACCAACAAGTCTGCAAGAAAACACTCAGGAGGTAAACATTGAACAGATCTTGAAAGGTGTTCATCACAAGGTTAGTCTATATGAACTTATAAGGATGGATTCAAAAACAAGAAGTGACTTACTGAAGATTATACACTCTGCTCACTTGGTCCAATCACCTAGTATAGATGGTTTCATGGTTGATTTTCCTCCTGCACCCTTAGCAGACTACCAAAGTTCGAGATTATCAGTTTGTATAAAGGATGAAGCTCTTACAGGTGTGATCATAGATGGAGGCTCTGGTATCAATTTGATGCCAGATTTTACAATGAAGAAGCTGAAATTGAACCCCACCAAGTTGGCACCATTCACGGTTACATTGGCAGATCAACATCGGGTTGCGCCACTTGGCATTATTGAAAAGCTATTGATGGTAGTACAGGGTTGCCACTTTGTGTTGGATTTTTTTGTTATTGCACTTCCACAGGAGACTTCCTATCCTTTGCTCCTGGGGAGACGTTGGCTGAGACAAGCAAAAGCTTTGCAAGATTGGGGAAAAAATAAACTATGGATTTCAACAAATACCAATAGCCAACTGCAACTACATTTGGAAGAAGGATTCGACTCAGGAAAAACTACTGGATATACTGTGGACACTCAGGTAATGCCCTCTCTACCCCATGAAGATGATATATTGTTAAATTGGATGATGGGAAGTGCAGAGTGTTGTACAGTGGAGATCAATGAAATTGAGGAGGAAGTTGCAGATAAGGTAATTACAGAAAAGGGCAATGAAGACCACAAGGTGTTGGAGAATGAGCAACTGAAGGAAAATACAATCTTTGAAGAGGCTAAGAGCAGAGAAGATCTGCCTTTTGCAGATATACCTCAAGGTTGGATGAAAGAACATGTTGCAGAATATAAATTAAAATCCACTCCTGCATATAGTGGAGATGATTTCTCAAGCAAGACCAATTCTGAAACATTGGTTCAAGAAGTAAAATTAGGGGATGAAGAGAACCCTCAAATAGTTCACTTGGCATCCTGGTTGTGGCATTATCCTCCTTTGCTACAGAAGGTAACTTCTCTACTTTTTACTTATAAAAGAGTCTTTGCATGGTCCTACAAAGATCTAACAGGGATACCAGAAGAGCTTGGGTTACATCGGATACCCTTAGTTGAGGGAGCCGCGCCTGTAAGAAGTAGGCCATATCGACTCAATCCGAAGTATGTAGAGGCGGTAAAAGCAGAGATTACAAAATTAGAAGAAGCGGGTATAATTGTGCCAGTAGAACATTCCAGGTGGCTTTCTTCTATGGTTATTGTGCCGAAGAAAAATAGTGGAAAAATAAGAGTATGTGTTGATTTTCGTGCTTTGAATAAAGTGACTATTCAAGGTGGATTTCCTCAGCCCTTCACAGAGCAAGTACTTGAAGAAGTAGCTGGTCACACTTTGTATAGTTTCTTGGATGGTTTTAGTGGCTACAATCAGATAGTGATCCATCCTGATGATAGGGACAAAACAGCCTTTGTCACTCCCTGGGGCACTTATGTCTATACTCGAATGGCTTTTGGTTTGAAGAATGCACCGGCTTCATTTAATAGAACGATGTATCTGATATTGGGCAAGTGGTTAACAACCTTTCTACGCATTTTCATGGATGACTTTTCAGTATTTTCAGGTACAGATAGAAGGGCAGCAGTTCAAGATTTCCATGACCATTTGGAAAATTTAAAAGAAATTTTTGAGCAATGTCTCAAAATAGGTTTGAAATTGAATCCTGATAAATGTCATTTTTTGGTCACTAAGGGCACTCTTCTTGGTCACATAGTATCTGTTGAAGGCATAACTGTTGACCCTGCAAAGGTTACAGCTATTCTTTCCATGCCAATTCCACAAAGCCCAAAAGAAGTGTAAAGTTTCTTGGGACATGCAGGGTATCACAGAAGATTCATTAGGATGTATTCAGAAATTGCTAAGCCCTTGTCAAGGCTTACCAGTAAAAAGATCCCTTTCTCATGGAGTGCTGAAGCCGACAAAGCATTTTGTGAACTAAAGTTGAGGCTATGTACTGCTCCACTTTTAAGTGTTCCTAATTGGTCATTGGAATTTCATGTACATACAGATGCTAGTCTTCATGCTGTTGGTGCAGTTCTAGCTCAACCATCATCTCACAAAGTGGATAGACCTATCTCTTATGCGAGCAGACTACTTAACCAAGCTGAAAGGAATTATAGTACGACGGAAAGAGAAGGTTTGGCTATCGTATTTTCTCTTCAGAAGTTTAGACATTATCTCCTTGGCGTACATTTCATTGTTATTTCCGATCATCAGCCCTTGAAGTATTTGATAAACAAGCCTAGAGTAGCTGGAAGGATTTGGAGATGGTTACTCCTATTTCAAGAATTTAATTTTGATATTCATATTAAGCCAGGAAAAGAGCACTACATGGCAGATCAAGTGTCCAGGACGGCAATGAGCGAAAAGGCAACAGGCATTAATGATGAATTGGTGGATAGCAATCTTTTTCTAGTAGCAATCCGGACTGGTTGGTATGATGAAATTCTCCATGTTCTGACTACTGAAAAGATCCCAGAACACTTGACACCTGTAGAAAAGAGAAGATTGCTCCTTAAAACCAAAGCATATTCTCTTATAAATGGAAATTTGTATAAATACTGTCAAGATGATATATTGAGAAGATGTGTTTATCCAGAGGAGATAAATCTTCTGCTAGAGGTTGCACACAATGAAGGACATCTAAAGGGGGAAGAATTGGCTCATAGAATCATCCACAAAGGTTTATGGTGGCCTCATATTTTCAAAGATGCAATCAAGTTCGCCAAAGAATGCCACATCTGCCAGAGGTGTGCTCCCGCGCCAACCAGATTGAATTTCCAACCATTAGTCATATCTACCGGATGGCTTCCATTTGAACGATGCGGTCTTGATTTCATAGGGCCAATTAGCCCAACTGGTCAACCTGGAGGAAAAAAGTATATTTTGATGGCCACATGTTATGCCACTAAATGGATAGAGGCTAAAGCTACTGTGGACTGCACGGCTTTAACAGTAGCTAAATTTATGTATAAACGTATTTTCTCAAGATTTGGTTGCCCACTGGAAATTACTAGTGATAGGGGCACCCATTTTGTAAATCAATTGCTCCAGTTTATATTTGACTCGTACAAAATCTTCCATAAAAAATCTTGTGCCTATTACCCAAGGGCAAATGGCCAAGCAGAGAGTTCCAATAAGATTTTGATTGGACTACTTCGCAAATTATCTTTTGATCATCAAAGCTCTTGGCCACTAGCACTAATTGGTGCAATTTGGGCTTTTAGAACCACGAAGAGGGGAACCACAGGCAAAACTCCATTTCGCTTAGTTTATGGAAAAGAGGCATTGGCACCGTTTGAGTTCATAATCAGAAAGGAAATAGGAATCAAAGCCATTGGAATTGAACCCCCCATTCAGAGATTGGTGGCATTAGAAGAATACAGAGAAGGAGCAATGCAAAAACTTCAAGTAACACAAGAAGAGCTCAAGAGATTGCATGACAGGTATCTGAGATCCAATGAAGTTCAGGAAGGGTCTATGGTTTTAGTGCATCAGGTTCCAGCAATTTCAACCAATTTGGCACCCAAGTGGATAGGACCTTATAAGGTAATCAAGGTATTGCCACATGGCACAGTGCATCTGGAAGATCTGCAGGGTAAAAGGATTCCTCTGGTCAACATCTCCAGGGTGAAGAAGTATCTGAATTAGGTAAAAATGGAAGCATTCCACCCCTTGTACATACCCTGTTTCTTTACAGTAATTGCAGCATAACTAGATCTCTTTGAAATAAGTAGAGAAATTGCACCAGGGACGGTGCAAAAGCTTGATGTGGGGGTCTGTAGTACCCCTTCTCTGTTCCCTCTCTCACTTTGTGGCATGAGAGCAGTGGGCTCCAAGCACAGGGGTCAGAACCCACTGGTCCTAAGAAGATAGAAGAGAAAGAGATTGAGAGGAGAGCTCTCAGATGCCTTGGGTTGTAGCTTCAGGGAGTATTCCGCTCCATTTTCTGGACATATTGGTGTTCCGACAGTTGTTGCTTTCAGTGTCCCGGGTAGTTGTTGCTTCCATTTCAGTTGATTTGTTTTATCTCTCGGCCTCTCACTTTCTCATCTAATTCCCTTTCTCTCTCTATCTCTCTCTCGTTCTCTCTTTCTCTCTCTCACTCCCTCTCTCTCTCCCTCTCTTTCTCTTTCTCCCTCTCTATTTCTCTCACTCTCTATTTCTCCCTCTCATTTTCCCTCTCTCTCTCCCCTCTCTCTCCCTCTCTCGTCCCTCTCTCTCCCCGCCTTCCCGTCCCTTCTCTCTCTCTCCCATCTCTCTCTCTCTCTCTCTCTCTCTCTCTCTCTCTCTCTCTCTCTCTCTCTCTCTCTCTCTCTCTCTCTCTCTCTCTCTCTCTCTCTCTCTCTCTCTCTCTCTCTCTCTCTCTCTCTCTCTCTCTTTCTCTCTCTCTCTCTCTCTCTCTCTCTCTCTCTCTCTCTCTCTCTCTCTCTCTCTCTCTCTCTCTCTCTCTCTCTCTCTCTCTCTCTCTCTCTCTCTCTCTCTCTCTCTCTCTCTCTCTCTCTCTCTCTCTCTCTCTCTCTCTCTCTCTTCCCCCCTCTCTTTGTCTCTCTCTTGCCTCTCTCTCTCCGCCATTTCTCTTTCTCTCTCCGCCATCCCCCGCTCTCTGCCATTCCCCCCCGCCACCCGCAAGCCCGCAGCCCCCTCCCCCGCCACCCGCCCTCTGCCCCCCCCCCCCCCCCCCCGCCACCTGCCCTCCGCCCCCGCCCTCTGCCATTCCCCCCCCGCCACCCGCCACCCGCAAGCCCGCCGCTCCCCTCCTCCGCCACCCGCCCTCCGCCCCCGCCCTCCGCCACTCCCCCCGCCACCCCCACCCCGCATGGCCCCGCCACCCCCACTCCGCCCCCCGCCATCCGCCCCCCGCCATCCGCCCCCCGCCCCTCCTCTCTCCACCCACACCCACACCCCCTCCTCTCTCTCCGCCACCCTCATCACCCACACCCTCCCACCTACACCCACCCTCACCCCCCCCCCCCCCGCAGGACCCCGCCACCCCCACCCCGCATGGCCCCGCCACCCCCACTCCGCCCCCCGCCATCCGCCCCCCGCCACCCCCACTCCGCCCCCGCCATCCGCCCCCCCTCACCCCACTGCCTCCCGCACCCCCCGCCCCGCTCACTCTCACACATTCCACCCCCTTACTCTCTACCTTTCCCTCATGCACATACTCGCACGTTCACACATGCGCATACATGTGCACACTCATGCACTCACACACACACACTTCCACAAACACACATGCACTCACACGCACACACTTCCACACCCCCACACACACACATGCACACACACCCACAGACACCCACACACACGCTTCCAACACACACACACCCGCACACATACACACACTTCCGCACACACACACACACTCCCACACATACACACCCACATGCACACACACACACACACACTCCTTCACACTCACACACACCTTCACACACACAGGCACCGCTTGCATACACGCACATCCACAGGCATGATTTTATCCAACCATCCACAGGCATGAAGAAGGTCGCCAGAATCAATACATTCAAAGAGGACCACTAGGAATGATTCGTCTTTTCCAATGTTCATTCTGATGACATTGATGAGGGCATTGAAGGTTATGAGGAGGGGACAAGTCCTTGTTAATATCTCAGAAGAGCTATGAGAAGAAGTTTGGCCAATCACCTGTGTTTGTTGCTTCAACCTTCCATGAGGATGATGGTGTGCCAGCATCTTTTCCCCCAAGTTCCCTGCTGAAAGAGGCTATTAATTGTGGATATGAAGACAAGACAGAATGGGGCAAAGAGGTTGGATGGATATATGGATCAGTGACAAAGGATATTTTGACTGATTTTAAGATGCACAACCGAGGATAGAAGAGATATGAAGAAGAAAGACATTGTGGAAGCTCTTGGAGAAGAGAAAGGGAAGATTGGAAATGCTCAAGATTTTGATGATATTCTAAATGGCATCATAAACCTTATCAAAGATCGCATTCCTGATGTAAAGTTGAAGGTCTTCAGTGTGATTGCTCAAAATGGAGAAGATATTCCTAAGGTTGTGAACAGATTCTTGAAGAAATGGAAGCTCGGTAGAATAATGCAACAAAGAAAGGTAATGAAGCCATTAGTGAGGAAATAACCACACCACAAAATGCGAATCTCAGATGGTAGGTGATTGTGAAAAGTGGAAGCAGGGGATAACTTTTTGCCGCCAACCATTCACGGCGACTACCTATTTTTGTGGATCTAATTCAAATCAAGTGGAATATTTGACCTACCCTCCAATTTTGGCTGACTAACCGACGCGTGATCAGTAAGATTCGGCAAGGCCTCTTGGCCTATTGGGGCCTATAAAAGCAATGGATTTTTGCTCATTGGGGTACAACTTTTTTTGAGACACGGTGGTTCGTGTATACGTGCAGAAGTCCTCTCTTGCACTTGGTGGTTTCAAGCCTATTGTAGGAGCTACTGTGTAGTGTGTATACAGAGGATAGGCTTCTCAGTGGAGGGCTATGAGCACTATAGTGTAAGAGAGTAGCTTGGATTCTTCTTCTTTTCTGTGAGTCAGTGATTGTTGATTAGGTTCTATCCTCTGGAGAAATTCTTTGTATTGTTCTGAGTTAGTCTGCATATCAGTGGCCCCTTATGCTGATGGGAAGAATCTGTTGTGTTAGAGCTATTTACTTTTAGAGTGGCTTGTTAGCCCTAAGCTTGCGGCTCGTTAGCACAAAGTTTGCACTTTTGAGCATCACTCTGCCCAACCTTGTAATCACCTGATTTGAATCAAGAAGTGTACGGTCTTCTTTGGTCATTTGTTGTCCATATTTTTTCGAAGTATTTACCACTCTGTGCAATCCGTGTTATCTACCTGCTCACAGAAATGTTAAAGGGTATACTTCCCTAAAGAGAACCCCCATTGAGTAGGCGACGTACTGGATGTGTTAATCTTTAACCTCTACTTTTGTTAAAAGCGGATACCCCAGTACCTCCTCTACAATATGCATACACACACACACGTGTAAAGAGACATACACACACATAAACATATATGCATACATATGCATACTTAGTGCATATGCATACATACATACTTGCATGCATACATAGACATACACACACATACACACACATACACACACATACACACACATATGCATACATATGCATACATATGCATACATAATGCACATGGATATGCATAGATACATGTTAAAATTCAAGCTTCAAGCTACAAATTCGTGGGGAATCTTTTATGGACATGTGGAGCAATCCAAGGAAGCCAAACGCCACGAGATTCCATCAAGAAAAGTCACTCAACCACTCCCCAATTCATCTCAACTAAATCCTCCAAGTTAGGAGGCTGATTTGGAAAGGTAGTTCCTAGATTTTAGGGGCACACATCTCACTATAAAAGGAGCATGTATCCCGACTTCTTTTGGGCCATCTTCTTGGAGTTTTAGCTCATGTAAAGTGAGCACTAAGTGCTGGAGTTTTGATAAGAAAGCCCCTTGCTTGCTTATTTGTTTTCTTTTAGTAGGCATATCTATGTGTGTGCGCAGGCAGTGTTGCAACTCTCTACCCCTAAGTTGTAAGCATTGGTTCTCCCTCATATTGTATCTATTTGATGTAGTTCTTGTCTCATTGGATAGCTATTAGAGTCTATTTTATGCTCCCAAATTCCCTGGAGCATTCCTTAAGTAATCTCGGAGCAACATTCATTTTAGTGAAGTTGTGTGATTAATATCTCTCTCTGTGTGTAGGCTCTGTTAGAAATATTTTGCTCTCTGTTGTAAGGGCTGGTTCTCCTTTTCTATTTATCCATTTGCTATGATTTTGGTGTCACTGGGTAGCTATTAGAGTGCTCTAAATTTGAGCCAAGTTTGAGATTCATTCTTTGTATAATCATTGAGAAAAGCTTGCTGGAGTGAAGTGAGGTCTCTGCTTGACTAGCAGTTGTGAGCATTCAACTAGCTCATGTTGTAGATATTGTTTCTCTTTGTGTAAGCATCCATTTGAAGTAAAATTTGTCTTGTTGGAAAGCTCTTGGTGTCTACTAGAGGTCTACAAAAGCTCTTTGGAGTTCTTTGCATAAGCTCTGATTAAGAGCATTTTTGGTGTGCAGAGGTCAAAGAAGGATACCTGTGGAGGTCATTCACGCTTCGTCGTTGCTTAGGGGTTGAGATACTTCCCCCATCAATACATGCTTACATGCATACACTTAGACACATAGACACATACACACACATAGATAAATACACACAACTGGACACATACACACATATACACATAGATTTAATGACACATATAGACACACACACACACATACATACAGAGACACACTTACACATGCATACACATAGAAGTACGCACATAGACACGCACGCACACTTACACACATAAACACACACACTTACACTAGAAACATACAAGCTTACACACACACACAGAGATACACACACATATATAAATACACACATACACACATAGACACATACAAACTTACACACACACACACATACATATATGCACACACATTTACACTTACACATGTGTACATACATATATACATAGATACACACGTATATACACACATAGACACACACATACAAAGACAAAAACACAGTTACACACACACATACACACACACATACACACACACACATCCACACACATTTACACACATACATATACATGTATATAGACACATGTATACAGATACACTCATATATACACACATAGACACACACATAGACACACACACACACATGGGCACACAGAGACATAAACACACATGCACACATACACACACATATATGCATAGACAGAAACATAGAGACATACACACATATATATGCATACACACACATAGAGACACATACACACACATACACACGCATGCATACCTAATGCATATGCATATGCATACATACATACTTACATGCATACACACACACATAGACACACATGCATACATTTTCATACATAATGCACATGCATATGCATACATACATGCTTACATGCGTACATACACTCACATATACACCTACATACACATATAAACACATACATATGTACACATATATATATTGAATTCTAACCCATTTTGTTTTATATGTACAGGTATTATGGATCTTAGTAGAGAGAGAAAGGCAAAACTCACTCTCATAAAAAGTCTTATGAGAGCAAGAGTTCCGCTTGATACTCTAGGGATCTTCATTCATGAGTACTTAGAGATAGCTGATGATGAGATGGATTATATGATCCAGATGCTTACCGAGTGATCAGAGGAGGGCTCTTCTATGGCTCCACATGCAAGAAGACAACTTTGTGCTCATAGGTATGTTTTTTTTCACAATTTCTTTAATGATATTATAAGATATATATTTATTTATTTTTATTTATCTAATTTTACGACACCTATACCACCTCCAGATCATGATAGTAGAGCATGGGTGCCTAGGAGGACATGCATAGGCACCTTAGGGCTAGATTGCAATATAGAGCCATAGGGGAACATTGTGTACATAGGGAATGGATTGGAGTTTAAGAAAAGAATGCGAGCATTATGCGACTCTTACTTGTGCATTGTCCACTTACAATGGATGTAAGTTCAAATTTTACATATAAATTGAAATAAATATCTTATGTTTTATTTACATGAGCATCATTTTAATCAGCATGTAGAGTATTATCCTCTTCATCAAATAGGTTAGTATCATTATCACCTATAATGATTCTAATTTCTCTTTAAGATGTTGATGTATCACTATCTGATGGTGAATCATCAAGAGGAATTTCTTTGATCTCTCTAACAATAAACTATTCAAACAATGACCTACCTCTAGGTTCAGCATGAATGACTTGCCACCAAGGGTGAGCATCTGGGTTTTCATAAAAAAATGCTTGTTCAATATGCCTAGGGAGAATATGTGGTTCTTTAGTAGATCGCATTACCTTGGAAGAATCAATTTCCCAAAACCCAAATAATTCCTTTCTTAATGTGGAACTACTACATTTATACTCGACTCAAAACTAGTCAACCTTGAAAATGACCTATCAAAATATATAAAAACAAAAACCCACTATTCGATGCTTAAAGAAATTACTAACTCTATCATAAAAAATATAAACTTTGTTCTACTTGTTTGCATGTTGAAATGATATTTCATAGATATCAACAACAGTTCCCACATAACCAAGTTCACCATCTATAAGGTTTGTGTCTTTTGAGCTAGCACATGATAGTTTCTTGAAAAAGAATACTAGAATCCTCGGTTTTACGTAAAGGATCAATGGCCTTGGTTCTAATATGTTGTTTAAAAAACCACATATTAGTGAACATTCGAGCCTCCAAAAGAAATTAACTTGGTAAATAGAGACTAATATACATATATGAAAAACACAAAATATTATTAAAATAAAGCTACCTTTCATTCACAACTTATCATTAACTCTCCCTGCTCATATGAGATTTCTTCATTATTTACGTAGGCACGTTGCAAAAGCCTATATAGCCAATCCCTGAAAGAAGATATATTTGTAATCTCATTATGATCGAGATTACTCCTATGTCTTTTCTTTCTTCGCCTTCTACTTCGGAGATTTTGAATTTCTTGTTCGTACTCGCTAAGGAATGCTTCATGCATTCGCTATTATATGCTATAAAAGTAGAAACATCTTTTTTTGTTGAAATGTAAATATAAATGAAACTCCCTTACCTGATAATACCTCATCTATTATTTTTGGAAAAGACTCGTTGGTCCATGCACGTGGAGCTTCTTCATGAACTCTTTCAAGGTACTCACTAACATAAGACATGCACTCTTCAAGCATCCAAGCCTTTGCCATGGACCCTTCTGGTTTCCCTCTTTGTTGCACATAATCTTTTAATACTCCAATAAATCGCTTGACCCAAAACATCCATCGAATGTTGACAACACCTACAATCTCTATTTCATCTATACGATGGACTAATAAATGATCGTGGATATCAAAAAATTAAGTAGGAACCTCTTTATCCATCAAACATAGTAGCTATTTGCATTCACGTTTTTTTTTTGTGGGATTGAGTTTTTTTCAATCTCTTTTTATGCAATCCACTTATACATATCATCAAAGAATTATAAAGAAGTTAATTCAAAAATAAAAGATATCAAATATTCATATATATTAAATATAAAAGTATCATAATTACCTTATAGGCGATCCAAGAGGATAGATCACATCTCGTACTCCTTTCGTTGTACATCCATCAATAACCAAAGGTAGAATGTGTTTCAAAATGTTATGCCAGTCATGGGTCTTTAACCCAGATAAGGTCTTATCATCCATAGTAAACATATTTTGGAAAAATGCTCGATATCCTGTAGGAGTCCGAATCAATTTAGTCCTATTGTTGATAGTCTCTATCTCTTTTGTTGTAAATACCCAAGGATTAGATGCATAAGTTGTTTCTTGTTGATGTCTATCAAAAATTGGCCATAACTTTGGTTTTGAGTTTTGATCTTTCAAATCATTCCTTCATGCTATGGTATCTTCTAGTCCAAATAGATGCTCCCATAGTGAAGAATCAATGTTCTTGAATATATGCATAGGATCAAGAAGATGACATACTTTTAACTCTTTCCAATACTCCAAAGAATACCATGTTGATATCTTCTCTATGAGTGCCAATTTTCATTTACCTCTCTTGCCATACTCATTATCTTCATCATCATTGAAGATTTCTTATTTTGGATCTATTAGAGGTCCATCTCTCCATTTTTTATACCAATCCATAGGCGTCATAGGTTTTGGACACTAACCTATTTCAAGCTTTCCATTAAAATTTATTGCTTCTCTTTTAGATCTTAATGGATGATCGTCAGGCAAGAATCGTCGATGTGAAAGATAAATATTTTTGTTGAGATTCTTACTATGGATTGATCTCAACCAATCACCACAACATGGACAAGCTTTATAACCCTTAGTAGACATTCTTGCATCATGAAAATGATAAAAATATAATTAGATTAAATCACATTTATTTTTATGCATATTGAATAAAAAAATTACATCAATACCTGAACAAACACCATATCTTGGAAAATCGTGAATAGTCGAAGCCACAATGCAACGAACCACAATATGCCTTTCATTCATGCTTTTTGATACATCAATGACATTAATACCTCTCCATAACTCTTGGAGATCGCCAATCGGAGGAGCAAGATATATATTCATATCTTAAACTTGTCTTTTTCTTGGCATTAAATGTTCCTTTTTAATGCTAAAATATGGCGAAAGATTGTAGTTTATGACCACCAGTGTCCATTCTGACCATTTAATGGATTTCATGGAGAATGGATTAACCCCATCTATCAATATGCTGAAAAGCAACACTATCATGAGGAATTCTGATTATTCCATTAGTACTTTTATGATCATGTCCCCATGTCAAAGGCTTTGATAATTCAGGGCTTCGAAACATATATCTAATCCATGGAGCCAATGGAAAATATCTCAATATCTTTTTTGGGATTTTACCTTCTTCATCCTTATATCGAGGAGATTGACATTTTGAACATGTCAAAGAGTCTACATATTCACCTCTATATAAAATACAATCATTAGGACATGCATGTATACATTGATAATCTATACCAAGATTATTGATTATCTTCTTCATTTCATCATGTGAGGTAGGAAGAATATTCTGACTTGGTAAAAACTTTTTAGATAATAACCTGTAAGTTCATTAAAAAAATATATATTAATAAAAAATAAATTTAATAGATACACACACACACACACATACATATATATATATATATATATATATATATATATATATATATATATATATATATATATATATATATATATATATGCATATAATTTTATATATGTGTATGCTTATGTGTATGTGTATGTGGATGTGTATATGCATGCGCATGCGTATACATATGCATATGTGTATATGTATGTATGTGTGTATACATTTTTTATAGGTGTATATGTATGTATATATAGGTATGCATATGTGTATGCATATATGTATCTATATGTGTGTATATATGTGTATGTATGTATGTATTTATGTATGTATGAATGTGTATGTATTTATCTATATGTATGTACATATGCATGTGTAGCTGTGTATATTTGATTTTGTGTTTAATTTTTTTTGTATATTGTGGTTTGCAGACTTTCATATCTAGACCAGTAAATCGTTTGGTTGTATCCCATCTTACAATAAATATATTACCTACCTTGCTAACTAATACTTACATATTAGTTTACAAGGATTAAGTATCAGCTAACTATGGAGGTATTAGGTTATTTGAAAATAAGACAAGCAAATTTCTCTCGATGATTTCGAAAAATGGATGAATAATTCTAAAGTATGGGCGGACATGAAGTGTTCATTCAATGCAAGTTCTTGTTCTTACCGTAGCTAAGGTAAAAAACAAAATCCTGCACTAAATGAACACTTTGTTTCCAACCATCCTTTAAAATTATTCTTCCATCCTTCAAATTCTTTGAGGTAAATTTACTTCTCCTATTTTTCAAACGACTTAATACCTTCATAGCTAACTAATACACTTAATGTTTGTATGCAAAGTTCATAAGATAGTTAGCAGCATAGGTATTAGGTCGACTAGAATAGGAGAAGAAAATGTGTCAAGAAGATTCTAAAGGTTAGGTGGACAATTCCAAAAGTTAGATGGACAAAATATCTTTATTCGATACAGATATGTAAAATTTGACTTTACTCCCATAACGTGTATATGTATGCTTATGTGTATATATATGTGTATGTATGTACATGTATATAGCTATGTATATTTGATTTTATTTGTAATTTTTGTTTTGATTATTGTTGCATGTAGACTTTCTTATAGATATCTAGACCACTGAATCGTGTGGGTGTCTCCAATTTTATAAAATATGTATCTGTGTATATTTGTGTGTATGTTTATATATGTGTATGCATTCATGTATAATTATGTGTATGTCTATATATGCATGTATTTATATGTATATATTTATGCATGTATATATATAGATAGATAGAAAATTGAAAATAATACCTTAATAGTGCCGAAATAGATACATTACCCCATCCAAAACAATTTTGAAGATTGAGAATAAGTAAGCTCGCACTTAATCCTGTCAAACAACTTTCTTCATATACATTCTTTAAACATTCCTGTCGAAGATATTTCTCATTTATTAGAAATATCAATGCTCTCACTGTCATGTTGATACCAATCCTCAATAAAATATGCCATGCCATCATCTTCATCATTGTGGCACAAATCTTATACTTTATCTTCTTTTGAATATCGATCTTTCAACCTTGCATACTCCACAAGATCACTTTTTCATAGCCTCGTCATAGAAGCTTCTGATAAATGAGGTCTTAATGGCAATTGTGAATGGTGTGGAGGAATATCATCAACATCATATGTTGGAATCTAGACACATGAATATAAATCATTAGTATTCCCTAAATCAATAAAAAGTAAGATTTAAACATAAAGTTAAATATATAAGTTATTAAATATTGATACAAAATTTTCATTCTCTCTCTAGCTAAAAGGTGCTCTTGGAGGTCTACGCCATCCATAATTCACTAATAATTCATCACGAGCATGTAATGTAGTAATAGCATTCACAACTATGTATCTTGATACATCTCAACTCATGTATGATGATTCATGACTATTTTCACGCTCCTCAAATGTGCAATAGTTCTTGAACTATTATGTAACCCTCGACTACTATTTATTAAACCTACTATATTTCCATGCATGTAAGGTCTTCCATCAATATATAATGTTTCATTTTCTACATGTGAAATCCTTCTACTAGTAAGGGATGCTGCATTCAAGCATGTTCCATAAGTACTCATGTTTTGAACATAACGTGCAAGTCGATGACTATCTCCCCATCCATATATAGGACCATAAAATGACATAATAATTACTTCAAAGTTCAGAGGTACATACAAATCCTCTACAATAAAGAGACCACGACCATCATTAGTTATAGTGGATGGAGCAATCATATAGAGATTACCCCAAAAGTTGAAAACCTCTCCATCTAAAGGAAGTGGTCCTCTGTTCCATCCTCCATATCTTCGTCTATCATATGTTTGTACTAGAGAACGATCACGAGCTGACAATGGATAATCTCGAGCCGTTTCAGTCTCTAATCTAGGAGGTAGAGAATTTCAAGAAACCTCTGCTTGTAATTCATGAACAGCAAGTCCATGATGTGTATGAGGTATATTAACATTATGAAAAAAATTATCATCATCATTATGATTGAGCAAGTATTCCTGTATATCAACAATAATTTGATTTTGGATGTGGTTTTTAAATAAAATAGTGATATGAATTTATAGAAAACATGCATACTCAAGCATTATCATGTTGACTAGGTGATAGTGCATGCTCAAAAGCACCATACTCTGCCTCATGTTCAATACATTCCAATCGTGGTCTTTGATATGTGGCATAGCAAGAGTTACACCAACATATAATATGCTCTTGATAGTAAAATTCATCATAATTCCTATCGGAGGACACGTGGAGTCGTTGCATGGGTAGAAGGTGGTGGAGTGCCCTCTGATTCATCAAAATCTGTTTATAACAAGAAACAAAAAAATATATCAGTTATGTATCTATCAAATATATTTAAAATTAAAGGTTTGATATACTTACACTATATTGTCCTTGCACGATTAGGAGACCATGGTGGAGTTCCATCTGATTGATTGAAATCTACAAATAACAGTATTTGATATTAATAATTTGATTATTTACATACATAAACATTGACATATACATATTTACACATACACACATATACACATTTACACATACACACATATTCACATATACACAAATACACATTATTGTGGGATAAATGATTGTATTTTGTATGAATGAGTGTATATGCATGCAAGTGTATGTGTGTACATATCTATGTGGATATGTATATGTGTGTTTATGTTATATGTATGTATATGTGTATATGTATGCATATGTGTATGTGTATATGTTTGCATATATATGTGTATGTGGGTATGTGTATGTGTGTGTATATGTGTGTATGTATTCTGATTCTTTTCTTCTGTTTGAGATGAAATTAACAATAGATATTGTATGGTGGAAAAAAATAAGTGGCGACCTAACATACCACCTGAGACGTGGCACTTTTTTCGTAGACAGGTACGTCTTCAGGAGTCATTTCCTCCGCAGAAGGTATACAAATTAATAGTTTATGTTTATAAGTTTCATATATTTTAGTAATTTTTTACATTTAATTTACGTATTTCTTTTTACTTTAATAAACAAGCTACTGCAAAGAAGAGAGTTGAGTCGGGCCACACATAGCACCTAGGCTGCATGGGTCATCATGGTTTTGTATCTATGTTTGTAAGTATATGTGTTATTGTGAGTATATTTTTTTATTTTAATTAAAATGCAAGCAACTAATCTTGTTTTTTTCAATGCAAGAAAAGGATTATGGCCAATATCCTATAAAACATGAGATCGAGTATGCTACACATTTTGGATATCGGCGTTTGAGTGAGTATATTGGAGATCATCCGGATGCCTTTGTGAGTATTATTAAACTTTTATATAGTTATTTTATTTTTATGGATATTTTAATTGTTTTACTTATTTATGTTTGTTATATGTAATACAAGAGTATTATGGAGAGGCAAATATGGATGAGGTGGAGAGAGAGACATACGAGGGACGATCTAGATCATCACACGGTGATCATGAGGCTGAGGATGAGGATGATTATGATGTTGATGATGATGATGATTAGGATTCTTGATTACGCCATTGCATATGTATTTACATTTATATATATATATATATATATATATATATATATATATATATATATATATATATATATATATATATATATATATATATATATATATATTGGAGCAAGTCTATGACAAGCCTAAGTATTGGCTTGAGTCTCACAAAGTCTTAGAAGAAGCTTTAAAAGGAAAACTATGTAAAGTTCACTTGTGAACTACCTCTTGTAACTTTTGAAGAGTTTACTTAATGTAAAAGTAAGAGAATCTTAAGTGGTTGAGTCCACTTGATCAAGAATGGAAAGAGGAGCCACAAATTTGTGATTTGTGGTAGGTAGAGAATCAAATCAATCATTGATTGATTGGAGAGTTTTTGAGGGAAGTTAGCCTCCCAAACTCAACTATAAATAGATGGCAGTTTTAGTCGTGGTTAGTGACACCTATGTGAAGACCTCCAAGAGCTGAGCTTTATGCCATATCAAGGTGTGATTACAAGGCACACATATGTATCAGTAAGTCATTGTATTGTACAAGCAATATACTTTCATTTTCATGATTATTTGAGTTCATCTTTCCATGTTCTTGTGAAGTGTACTACTCACTGCCATTACTCTCAGTTTTCTCAGTCAGCTTGCAGAGATGTTTTCTCTGAGCTTGGTGCATCATTTTTAGTGATTTAACTTGGTAACGTTAGCTCTATAAGTCTACTATATGCTCACAAATTTTCATGTCATTTGGATGTTGCAATCTTCAGTTATGTTCATTTGAAGTCAACAGGGTCTGTTCATCTTCACTTCTCTGTCAGGTACCCGACTTTTTCACTCATCTTGTCAGAGCCATTGCTCAGTGGTTACTTATCCACATTCAGTGATTTAAAGTTTTTTGGATTCAGCTTACTGTCTAGTATAACCATACAAATTCTCATAATCATTGGATTTCTACATTTTGAGTTATGTTGCTTTTTCGGCTCACTGGTCTATTTCTGTAGCAGCCCGTGAAAATCGGGATGATGTCATCACTTGTTAAAACTCAATCTCAGTGTGTGGTTCATTATTTTTTATGAGATTACTCTTTTAAAGTTAGCTCTTTAAGTTGCCTAGACTTACCCAAGAGGAATTGAGCTAATTGCTGCTGTGCTCAGAGAATTATGTAAAACACTGAACAGGTGTATGAACCAAGAATAGGAAGTTCTTACCTCTGAGCTAACTCCAACTTATCTGTTTTGATCTATCTTTTTGAGAGTGATCTTCCAAGGTACATAGGGTGTCTAATACATCCATTGGCAATCTAAAAGGGCCCACCATATACTCCTGGAGTTCATTTGGCTGGTGTAGATCAAGGATTTTGCAACACCTCTTCATCTTCAAGCACATACCTATCCATCTCTTCACAGTGGTATCAGAGCAAGGTTGGACAACATGGCAGATGGATTTCCTTCATCAATTGACAAATTGGATAGAGGTAATTACTCAGCTTGGTCATTAAGAATGGAAGCTTATCTCCAAGGTAGAAGTTTATATGGTTATGTGGCTGGAGATGAAGTTATGTCAAGTTTCAGGAACAAAAGTCAACCAACACAAGAAGAGCAAGAAAGATTGAGCACATGGTGCTCCAAGGATGCACTTGCAAGGTCTTATCTCCTCAACTCTATCTCAGATTTTTTGTTGCCTCACATTAGAAGTTGTAAGACATCTCAAGAAGTGTGGGATGCACTTGAAGCTTTCTTTTCTTCAAGTACCAAAGCTAGGAAGCATCAACTATGGCTGGATTTCACAACTCTCAAGAAGGCTCCCAAACAAAATGTGACTGATTTTGTCACAAAGCTCAAGGACATAGCGGATCAGTTGGGAAGCATTGGAGAGGTAATAGATGAAGAGCAAATTGTAAGGCAGGTCATCAATGGCTTGAAGGCAGATGATAAGTGGGAAGCATTCACCACAGCTATGGATTTGTACATGGACATGCATGTACCTGATTTCAACACACTCATTGGACAACTACTTACTCAAAGTGCAAAGCTTATCAAAAATGGAGAAAGCTCTAAAGGTAATGAATCTTCAGCTTTATACACGGATAAAAGCAAGTCTAAAGATAACAAAGGAAAGGCAACGAAAGTGGATGATGAAGCAGGTACATATCAAGCTAACTATGCAGGTAGAGGAAGACATGGTAGAGGTAGAGGAAGAGGAGGTAGACAAGGCAGGGGGAGATCCCAAGACTCCAACTCATGTTCTATTTGTGGATTAACTAATCATACAACTGAAAATTGCTTTAGGAATTCCAGGAATCAAAGAGGCAGAGGATACAATAGAGGAAGTTATGGCTACTCAAGAGGAAGGTTCAACAACTACCATGGCAACTACAACAACTACAATCATTCAAACTATCAAGGAGGCTACAAAGGAAGGATAGACTACAATAACTACACAGAAGACTCAAACAAAGAGGATTCATTATTGTGCATGTTTTCTACATAGATTCAGGTTGTTCAAATCATGTGGCAGGAAATGTGGCACTCCTATCAGATTTAGAAGATCCAAGGAATAAGCATGAGGTACAAACAGGAGATGATACAAAACATCCTGTGGAGAAAATAGGCAATGTCAAAGCACCTGATGGAAACATCAACCTACTGAGTAAGGTACTCTATGTCCCTACCATTACAAAGAATTTGATAAGTGTTGGGCAGATAGTAGAGAAAGGGTTGCAAGTCACGTTCACAAAAGCAGGAGCATTTGTTGAAGATCCAAGTCAAGGATTCAGAAGAATTGCAAAAGGTGAAAAGACAGGTAGATTGTTCACATTTGAATTACAGGACACTAGAAACATTGCTCTCTTTAATTATGGTAGTCAGACACTCACAGAATTGGAAGTATGGCACAAAAGGTTAGCACATATTGGTGAAAGGTTATTTAAGCAAATCTGCAGGGACCAAAGTGTACTTGGACTTCCTAAATTGTCAAAACAACATATGATTTATAAGTGTAGTGCATGTCAATTTGGAAAGTCTCACAGGTTATCATTCATGAAGAAAGGTTATATGCATGGAGATCTCTTGGAGTCGGTTCATACAGATGTATGGGGACCTAGCAAGGAAGCTTCAATATCTGGATCAAGGTATTATGTTTCCTTTATTGATGATTGCAGCAGATGGACTATCCTATTCTTTATGAAACACAAAGATGAAGTTTTTTCATGTTTCAAAAGATATTTGGCTCTTGTGGAGAATCAAACAGGTAAATCACTAAAAAGGCTAAGGTCAGATGGAGGGGGAGAATACTTCTCCCATGATTTTGATTCTTTGCTTCAAGAAAGAGGAATCAAAAGAGAGGTAACTACAAGGTACACTCCTGAGCAAAATGGAGTGGCAAAAAGGAGGAATAGGACAATTGTTGAAGCTGCAAGGTCTATGTTAAATGAAAAGCATTTACCTTATTACTTATGGGCTGAGGTTGTATCTACAGCCACTTACTTGATTAACAGGTTGCCTTCAAAATCCCTTGATGGGATGACTCCATATGAGGCTTGGAATGGAAGAAGACCAAGCTTAGATCATTGTAAAATTTTTGGATGTATTGCTTTTGCTCATGTTCCTTCACAGGTTAGAGGCAAGATGGATCCAAAGGCAGAAAGGTGTGTATTTATTGGATATGACAACAATCAAAAGGGCTACAGGTTATACAACCCTACCAACAAAAGATTCTTGGTAAGCAGAGATGTAGTTTTTGATGAGAACAATTCATGGTATGAAGATTCATGCAGGAAGATCAATTTACCATATGATCTTGAAGAAGATTTTCCAAAGCTTGGTAGAGAACAATCAAAGATTGAAGAACAAGACACCTCAGAGGATGATGAAGAATCTCACATGGAAAATATCAAAGCATGGAAGTCTAAAGGTAAAGCAAAATTGCAGGAACTTGGACATGAGGCAGAATCATCACATCATGGCCTAAGAAGATCTATGAGGGAAAAGAAAAAACCAGAAAGGTATGGGTTTGACACCTCATTAGTAACTAAACATTCTATCTACATAGCACAGGACATAAACCAAGAGGAGCCATGATCATTCGAAGAGGCCAAAGCAAAAACAGAATGGAAGCATGCAATGAAGGAAGAGATTGAAGCACTTGAGGAAAACAACACTTGGGATTTGGTGCCCAAGACTTCATCCATGAAGGTAATAGGCTCAAGATGGGTCTATAAACTCAAGAAGAATTCTGATGGTTCCATTAACAGGTATAAGTCAAGGCTTGTAGCAAAAGGCTTTGCACAAACTCAGGGAATTGATTATGAGGAGACCTTCTCTCCTGTGGCAAAGATGCCTACTATTAGGGTTTTGCTTAGTATTGCCTCTTCCAAGAATTGGAAGATACTTCAACTAGATGTAAAGAATGCATTTTTGAATGGTTGGATAACAGAAGAGGTATATATGGCACAACCACCTAGTTTTGAGAATCAAGTTTATCCTGATTATGTGTGTAAACTTAACAAAGCATTGTATGGTCTCAAGCAAGCTCCAAGAGCTTGGAATTTCAGGCTTGTTTCATTCATGCAGGACAAAGGCTTTCAACCAAGCAAGGCAGATCCTTCACTCTTTATTAAAAAGAGTAATTCCGAGGTCATCCACCTATGTGTATATGTAGATGATATTATATTGACAGGAAATGATGCAGATGGTATGAAGAAGATCAAAGATCAGATGAGAGAAGAGTTCAAGATAAGTGATTTGGGTTCACTTACCTACTTCCTAGGTTTGGAAGTTGTCTACAAAGATCATGGTTTGTTTCTCACTCAAAGAAAGTACATTAAGGACATGTTGGCAAAATTCAAGATGCAAGATTGTAAGATTGCAGGTACTCCAATGGAGGTCAATCACAAATTGAGCTCACATGAAGGTGAACTCATAGAGGACATCACATCATATCAAAGTCTAGTGGGTAGTCTCAACTATGCCACATTGACAAGAGTAGATATATGTTACAGTGTGAGTGTGCTAAGCCAATTTATGCACACACCAAGGAAACCACATATGGATGCTGCCAAAAGGATTCTCAAGTATCTCAAAGGAACCATAAATGAAGGACTTTATTATCCTTATGTATCTGATTTAGGTTTGAAGCTATTTTCTGATGCAGATTGGGCTTGCTCTAAGGAAGATAGAAGGAGCACTTCAGGTTATCTTACCTTTGCAGGTTCAAAGCTTATTTCATGGTCATCCAAGAAGCAACCCACAGTTGCTCTCTCTTCTACTGAAGCTGAATATAGAGGTCTTGCCATAGCTACACAAGAAGCTATGTGGATGAAGACATTATTCAAAGATCTTGGATTGGAGTTTGGAACTCCAACTATTTTTGGTGACAATATGAGTTCTATTCATTTGGCTCCTAATCCTATTTTTCATGCAAGGACTAAACATATTGAAGTTCATTATCACTATGTACGAGAAAAGGTTCTAAGCAAAGAGATTCAAATATCATATGTGTCCACTCATCAACAATGTGCAGATATTCTAACCAAAGCACTGGATGGTACAAAGCTTTGCAAATTCAAGGATATGATTGGTTTGAAGGTAATCTTGGAAGATTGAAGACCTCAAGCATACTTGGCTTGAGGGGGAGCTGCTGGAGCAAGTCTATGACAAGCCTAAGTATTGGCTTGAGTCTCACAAAGTCTTAGAAGAAGCTTTAAAAAGAAGACTATGTAAAGTTCACTTGTGAACTACCTCTTGTAACTTTTGAAGAGTTTACTTAATGTAAAGGTAAGAGAATCTTAAGTGGTTGAGTCCACTTGATCAAGAATGGAAAGAGGAGCCACCAATTCGTGATTTGTGGTAGGTAGAGAATCAAATCAATCATTGATTGATTGGAAAGTGATTGAGGGAAGTTAGCCTCCCAAACTCAACTATAAATAGATGGCAGTTTTAGTCGTGGTTAGTGAGACCTATGTGAAGACCTCCAAGAGCTGAGCTTTATGCCATATCAAGGTGTGATTACAAGGCACACATATGTATCAGTAAGTCATTGTATTGTACAAGCAATATACTTTCATTTTCATGATTATTTGAGTTCATCTTTCCATGTTCTTGTGAAGTGTACTACTCACTACCATTACTCTCAGTTTTCTCAGTCGGCTTGTAGAGATGTTTTCTCTGAGCTTGGTGCAGCTTTTTCAGTAATTTAACTTGGTAAAGTTAGGTCTATAAGTCTACTATATGCTCAAAAACTTTCATGTCATTTGGATGTTGCAATCTTCAGTTATGTTCATTTGAAGTCAACAGGGTCTGTTCATCTTCACTTCTCTGTCAGGTACCCGACTTTTTCACTCATCTTGTCATAGCCATTTCTCAGTGCTTACTTATCCAAATTCAGTGATTTAAAGCTTGTTTGATTCAAATTACGGTCTAGCATAACCATACAAATGTTCATAATCATTGGATTTCTACAGTTTGAGTTATGTTGATTTTTCTGCTCACTGGTCTATTTCTGTAGCAGCCCGTGAAAATCGGGATGATTTCATCACTTGTTAAAACTCATTCTCAGTGTGTGGTTCATTATTTTTTATGAAATTACTCTTGAAAGTTAGCTCTTTAAGTTGCCTAGACTTGCCCAAGAGGAATGGAGCTAATTGCTGCTGTGCTCAGAGAATTATGTAAAACACTGCACAGGTGTATGAACCAAGAATAGCAAGTTTTCACCTCTGAGCTAACTCCAACTTATCTGTGTTGATCTATCTTTCTGAGAGTGATCTTCCAAGGTACATAGGGTGTCTAATACATCCATTGGCAAGCTAAAAGGGCCCACCATATACTCCTGGAGTTCATTTGGCTGGTGTAGATCAAGAATTTTGCAACACCTCTTCATCTTCAAGCACATACCTATCCATCTCTTCACAATATATATATATATATATATATATATATATATATATATATATATATATATATATATATATATATATATATATATATATATATATATATATATATATATATATATATATATATATATATATATTTATCTATATATTGTTGATTTCAATTATGTTTTGAATTGTGTGTATGGTATTAAGTAATGCAAAGTTTTGTTCTATTGATTGTTATCATTGTTTATATTAAGCATGTGTTTTAGTACTTTAATTATATAATTCATTCACCTATGTGTACGTACTTGCATGTATATGTGTGTAATATGTGTGTGTACATATGTGCATCTATATTTGTGTAGTATGTGTGTGTATATGAATGTATGTACATATGTATATGTGTATATGCATGTATGTGCATGTGCATGTGTAAGTGTATATGTGTATCTATGTGTATGTGAATGTGCATGTGTATGTGTGTGTATATGTATGTATGTGCATGTGCATGTGTAAGTGTATATGTGTGTTTATGTGTATATGCATGTGCATGTGTATGTGTGTATGTGCATGTATATGTGTAAGTGTATGTGTATATGTGTGTATGTGCATGTATATGTTTATATGTATGTATGTACATGTGCATGTGTAAGTGTATATGTGTGTATATGTGTGTATATGTGTATGTGCATGTGCATGTGTATGTGTGTGTATATATGTATGTGCATGTATATGTGTAAGTGTATGTGTATATGTGTGTATGTGCATGTATATGTGTATATGTATGTATGTGCATGTTTGTGTATGTGTGTATGTGTATATCTGTGTGTATGTATGTGCATATATATGTGTATGTGTGTGTATATATACATATGTGCATATGTATCTGTATGTGTATAAACATATACAAGTGTATATATATGCATGTATGAAACATGCATGTGCATGTGGATACATTTCCATTTGCATCCATGTGCATGTGAATGTACATGCATGTGGATGTGCATATACATGTATTTAAGTATATGTTAATGTGTGTGTATATATATATATATATATATATATATATATATATATATATATATATATATATATATATATATATATATATATATATATATATATATATGCAAGAATGCATGCATGCAAGTCTTTTTATATGGTTCTAGAAATATTTGTGCATGTGCACATGTATGTGTTTGTATACATGTGTGTGTATGTGCATGTGAATATGTGTATATGTGTGAATGTGCATCTTCATCATGTATAAGTGTATATGTGCATATCAATAAGTGTGAGTATGCTAACTAATGAAAATAACACAGCTCAAATGATATACAAAGAATGGAAATTGTACTTACAATAGTAAGCCATATTTTTTGCTTGGTTAGCTTATTGAATAACTTGCAATAAAGAGAGACAAAGAGAGAGAGAGAATTCAAAGAGAGAAAGAGGTAGAAAGAGAGAAAAAGACATAGAAAGAGACAATAAGATAGAGATTAAGCAAAACAACGATTCTGCATATACTTGCTTTCGCTCATAAGCATAGCACAATTGCGAACATTGGAGAGCTCTTCGATCAGATGTGTGAACATACCGATCAAAGAGCCTCCAATTTTTTAATTTCTTTTTGTCACCAAGCAGTCGTGTAAGCGATGGTAAGGCATCATATAAAGCATACCAATGTTATTTACTATCGCTTATGCGATGCAAAAAAAGCATCACTTATGCGATGTATTTTTAAACTATCGCTTTGGTGATGCTCACTACAAGCGTTGCACATCCTGTCACACCACACATCGAAAAAACCATTGTTTTGCTCATTGTTTGATCGACGGTCCATGCTCGACGCTGCTTGCGATGCGTTTTGCAATTTTATAGCGACGAAATTGTGTCATCTTAACCGTCACTATGCACTCGTATTCCTTGTAGTTGCTCCTAAGTTTGTCAACATGGATAGGAGCATTGATAGATAGCAACGCTTTTTGTGATGGTCATATTTAGTGTTGCATAAGTGATGCTTTGCATTGTTTATCCCATAAGGCTTCTTTTGTGTTTTTAATAAAAAAGAGTTTCGTCGCTCATGTGACGCGTCTATCGCATAAGCAACAAAACCGGCTTTTTTTCAATGTGATGCCCCCCTTTTTCTAGTAGTGCATGACTATAGATGAGGTGTACGATTCCGTAGCAATGTTTCACCTCTATTTGGAATCTATGATCATGCAATAACGGGCCTAGTTTATCACAGAAACTGAAATTTGTAGCTCAACACTCCTTTGTATTTTCGCAAAAGCATTAATTGTGAATCCTAGGAACTGCTTGTAGTTTATTGTTTGTGGCAAGCACACTATATAATGACAGGCGGAATCGTATGAGCATACATTCATGGGAGGAAAACCGTTATAGATGATATTGTTTAAGTTTTTTAATTAGCACATTAAATCTCTCAGCCGTAGTTGAAGAGAACATTTTTACTTAGCAGGATGAAGACAGAAAAATACAACAACCTTATTATTGTTCAGATCCACTATATTAATCTCAGAAAATATCCTATAACTTTAATGGTGTACCTTCTTTTTGTTGGGCTTTAAAAATATACTTTTATAACAATAGAAGATCTGTAACAGTTCTAAGCTCTATCTTCTTTATGTTTGGGCTTTAATAGTCTATAATCGTATTGGTCTATCTTCTTTATGCTTCGGCTTAAAAGGATACTTTTATAACATGTTCCTACAATAGAAAATCCATGCATGAAGTTTGAACGTATGAAAATCTTCACATTATGCATAAAGTTCTGAATCTGAGCATATGAGAACCCATGCAACCTTTTGTGCCTTTGTATAGATTACCGTTGTGAACTGTGATCGTAATAAAATTTCTTGAACTTTATTTGTGAATAAGCATGAACCCTTTTAGGCCAATTTTTTTGTCCATTGCCTGTTCTTCTTTTTAATTATCTTTCTACTCATGTTGAAAAAATTGTAAGTGCTTTTGTGAATGAGTGCACAATCGTCTTGGCCATTTTTTCGAAAAGCATTTCTGAGGAAGGAGACAGTAGGTTCGAGAGTGCAATATCACTTTTTTTTGACGTACTACATATTTTTTCAATCCCTTTATTCTCTTGATCTTGAAAGAAGAAACTAGAAAATCTACTCTTCAGCCCATAAATCTACTCTTTTATCTTGAAAGAAGAAACTAGAAAATCTACTCCTCACACTATAACGTGATGGAGACCTATCTATTCCGTAACTCAATCATCCTTGGAAAGAAGGTTCCATTAGAGGAAGATATATTATTTATACCATTATTTTCTTGTGATGAGCTATGGAGTCTGGCAAAGATTTTCACAAAGGCTTTTATTCTTTTTTTTTTTTTTTTGGCTTTAGGATAGGATGGGAATTCGTTCTCAAATGTCTTCATGATAAAGGTTTAGAGAAAAGATTCATTAAATTTTCTTTGGTACTTAAGTTTTATCTGATGTTACTTATATGCTCACAAATGTAGATAATGTTTCTACTTCTAATTTCTTGCATTTGTTTTCCATTTTTTTCTAGGATAGTGGTCCTCTAAAAATTATGTTCCCTAGTGGATCTCGAACCATGGTACTATATCATCTTACACGAGATGATTTTTAGAAGGGATGATGAACAAATTAAGGAGAAGAATTTTCTTTCACCTTTTGCAAATTTCTTTGTCTAATCATTTGTTTATTTTCAACCACTATATAGTTCCTAGATCAATCTATTTTTTAACTTGTCGAAAACCTACTAAAAAAATTTTCTCCAATTCTCTACTCTTGTTAGAAGCCTCCTGTGGGAAGGAAAGAGTTGCTTAAAAAGTAAAGGGCTTCGAACAACCATAACTTCTGGCGTACTCTTTTTTATTGATTCGTATTGTGTAACACGTCGATGGAAGTGGAAACAATATTTTCTTGCGGTAATGGAAGTAGAGTTCATTTCTTGTAGCACTGCCTAAAAGAGATAAAGGCTGAAAAGTTTACACTCTGTACTCTATCTTTAGAAATCTCCATCCAACTAAATGGCGAGACAATCTCTTATCTCTGATTCAAGAGAAGGTCTTCATATTATATTGTTCTCGCTAACATAACTCCATTGTATCTGGACATTCAGATGTATATATAGAAGTCGTTCAATAATACCTTCGCACCATATTGTTCTCTCCATTTCGGATGACTCCCAAAGGGTTGAGCTTTGTTTGTTCTCTATGGAAGAATTGGAACAAGATTAAACATTTTATCGGAATCATTGAAGATTTGAAATGGGCGGCCCGTATGAGACAGAGTGATTTGATTTGGTTCCCGGCTTTTTTTTCAATGCGACACCTCCTTTTTTTAGGAGTGTATGACTATACATGAGTTCTACGATTCCCTAGCAATGTTTCACCTGTATTTGGAATCATGATCATGCAATAAGATGCCTAGTTTATCACAGAAACTAAAATTTGTAGCTCATTCCATATCAAGGGCATCCAAAGTGTTGAGTCTTGGAACCTCCAAAAAGTCAAGAAGCTTTGGAACAAATACTTTCGTTTGTGGAAACACCTATGGAACCAAGAAACTTGTCAGTGGATAATATTCGACGACATTGATATGTCCAAAGAGTGAACTGTGAAGAATGACGTCTATAGTAGATTCAATGCTTGGGGACTAAACATTGGAGGCAAAATCAACGTGCAACAAGAATCAGACAGCACAATTTTTCGCGTGTTTGAAAAGTGAGAAGTACCTGTCGGAGCTAAACAGTGAGGAAAATGTCAAGATTGTCCAGCTTGGAATGTGGGTGTCAATATTTGAAACTCGAGGCCTTTGGACAGCTTCCTCCTTTGACTCTGTAAGCCAATTTCCAAGGCAGCTTTTGTGCGATGTTTTTGGGCCATTCGATACTCTCCGTCCTGTGCGTATAGAAACATAACCGGCGGCCCCCTTCGCTGATAACTCAGGAATTAGGAAGCGCCCTTCCAGAAGCTCCGTCCCCCATCTCATTGCTTTAGCATCATCTCCCTCCTATTCGAAGATTGTGAGTAGGTGAGCATCGGAGAAATATGAAGCTCCAACAAAAATCTCTCATATCCTCTTGCGCAAGGAGTACGTTGCTTCTCTTTCTGATATATGTCGCTTTCGTGTCCCTCAGTTACTCACATCTAAGTATGTGGGCTCTATACCCGATCTTTCTCTACACCTTTACTTCGCTGTTTCTGTTTCTTAGTATATATCCCTTGCCTATGGAGGAAGCCGATAATCTAACAATAATCAGTAATCCCTATCAGGAATTCGTGGTCACGCAATAAGGTGCCTAGTTTACCATTGGAACTGAAATTTGCAGCACAATACAGGGTTCTGGTTTCTGCAGCATACTTTATTGCAAATCCCACGAGGTGATGTTGATTAATCTTCTACGGCGGATATGAGCATGCTTTCAACAACCCTGACATATTATACTCTGAAAGGGTTTCAGCTTACAAATTGAATGATTCCGTGGCAGTTAAAGGGAGTTTAACTACCCCTGAATGAGCGTTAAAATGAGAGATATTCAACAAAATTACCCAAATTGAGAGTCGCTACATTAAGCGCAGCGAAAATCGTATAGCTTTATTTCTGGGCTTAATCGAAATCATTCTGGATCTTCCTCGTGTAGATTGTATTTCTGGTCGTGGTGAAACTTTCGTAATTACTTTTGTGAACAGCCGCGGAAACTTGTAGTCCACTTTTAGGTGTACTTGCGTTTGTGAATTGTGATCGTGGTGGATATTTTGAAAGTGCTTCTGTGACTAAGAATGCAACCGTACAGGCCATTTATAGGCTTACTCGCTCTGCTTCTTGTGGATCGTCTTTGTGATGAAACATTTATAGGCCATTTATAGGTAATTGATTTTCTGAATTACTGCGAAATTTTCCGGAAAACATTTTCTAGCACAAGCAACACAGTTTCCAGCTTGTCTCATGCTTTTCACCTTTGCGAAACTTGCTTTTCAGCTTCGCGAAACTTGCGAACTCTAGAATCCAGATTCGCTCGCATAATAAGTTATCGTGATATTGGAGAAATGTTATTGTGACGTTTGCTGTCTCCGGTATTTTGCATTTGCTTGTAAATGAAGTTTAAATGAGGGTTGCCGTCTCCGGAACTTTGCATTTGCTTGTAACTCAGAGGCCGCTTGGAATATCACGACACATCATTAGACACTTTTTTTCTTTCCGATACAAGTAACTGCAGATTTTCGCCATGGTTTGCTTAATGGGTTTGTTATTGAAGAAACGTCTTCATGTTTCTGGTCCTTCGTTTTTTCGTTCCGTTTTGGTATGTAGTCTTTTTCATCTCTTTGTTTCTCGGTTGCGCAGTGGGAGTTTTGGTGGCTTTTTTTGTTGTTGCCCCTCTCTCTATGTTCCTTACCTTTCTCTCCATGTCTCCTCCCTCATCATCTTCACTCTCCCTCCGTCTCGCTACATCTCTCTCTCTCGCACACACGCACACACACACATTCTCTCTGTTTCCGTCTTCTCTCTTTGTCTCTCTCTCTCTCTTTCTCTCTCTCTTTCTCTCCACGTCTTGACTCCCATTTTCCCTTTCTTGTTTCCCACATTTTTCTGCTATGTTTTTCTTGTTTATTGTTATATTCAAGAGATGTACATGTCTACAGGAACGAGAAGTTCCTTGCTCGGAGGATAGTAAAGACAAACAGCGAGAGAGTTCATATGAGGTGGATACTCATGATGGCCAGATGATTAGAGTGACTTTAGAGAGAACATTATATGGTGAGTAGGTGAGGGCTATAATCAAGCTCGCAGGTGAGTCCCAAGCATGTCATTCTTCAATTCTCACATTTGGTATCGAAGCATGGCAGAAATATCCGTCGAGGGCAAGGTAGGATCAAGATGGAGTCTCTTCTCTTGCAAAAAGGAAGAAGATTGACCCATGGCGGGTGGCTTCGCAAGGGGACAATCAGATGAGCTGATACATCTCAAAACTCATGGAGAGAACGCAGAACATCGATCGACAAAAAGAGAATGAACAACGTCATGAAGTACAATCCGCAATGTTCCTCGGGATTATAGGTAAGTATTAACACCTAAATCTCAAAAGGGAGACACATCAAAAGGGGTGTAGCGTATGGTAATTGAACTCATCACCTCGTCCACTTGAGGTGAATGCTCTATCCCCTAGGCTACAAGAACTTGATGTAAAGAATGTAACAATTTTATGCATACTCCATATCTTCATTGCCCGTGTTCGGCAAGGAAAGAGATTGATAGAGATAGAGGGAAAGGATGAGAAAGAAAGAAAGAGAAGAAGGAAAAAGAGAATAAGGAGGAAGAGAAGAGTAGAAAGAAAGAGATGAGAAAGAGCAAGAGATAGAGAGAAAAGATAAATGATAAATTAGAAAAGAGAGTTAGAGAGAAAGAGATGAAAGAATTTGAAGGAGAAAGAGAAAGGATGAAAGAAACAGGAGAGAGAAGAAGAAGAAAATCCAAGGTGAGATAAAGAGAAGAGACATTAGAGAGATAGAGAAAGAGAAGACTAAAGAAAGAGAAAAAAAAAGGCAAGAAGTAAGACACAGACATAGAGAAAGATACAAGGAGAAAAGAGAGAACAACTAAGGAGGGAATCAAGAGAACGAGTGAGAAAAAGGAAGAGAAATAGAGAAAGATATAGAGAGAGAAGGAAAAGAGAATGATAAGAGTTGAGAAAAAAGAGAACATAGTAGAAATTGAGAGCTAGAAAGAGAGAACAAAATAGAGAGAAGTAGAATTATAGAGAGAGGATATGGAAGAGAGAGTTGGACACATGTCATATGCATGCACATATAAACCCATTCAAATGCATATGTGGATGCACACACATGATAACTTATGCATTTGCATCTCTCTCTATCTCTCTCTCTCTCTCGCTCTCTCTCTCTCTCTCTGTGTGTGTATATATATATATATATATATATATATATATATATATATATATATATATATATATATATATATATATATATATATATATATATACTCACACCTATACACACACACTCACATTCATGCATACAAACATATACACATTTTAGGTCTAGGTTTCTAGGATTAGGCTTTTAGGTTTTCTACATACATACAATAAACATAAGTATATAGAATTAAATATATAAAACAATAGTGTTTGGGATTTTTAGGTTCTTTACATATATATAATCAAATATATACAAAATTTGGTTTCAAGGTTCTTTAATTAAATTAAATATATATAAGAAACAAAAATTAAGGAAAAAATTAAGAAGAAATAGAATATATAAATAAATATATATAAAAATTAGGATTTTAGTATAGATAAATATAAATGAAAAGAGCTAGTATTTGAAATATATAAATTAACTATATATAATGAAACATATAAAAATAGGAATCTAGGGTTTTTTATTAAATAAAATGTATATAATTAAGTATATAAAAAACAGAGTTTTAGGTTTAAGAGTAACATATATAATCGTATATTGATAAAAATTAGAAAGAATTTATTTTTTACACATGCATACACACATATACACATAGGATTAGGATTTTAGACTTTTACCACATGGATACACACATATACACACATAATACATGTACACATACAAATATATATACACATGCATACACACATATACATGTTTTAGCTTAAGGTCTTTAGAATTAAGGTTCTTAAGGTCGTTTACACATGCATACATACATATACATACATAATATATATACACATACACATATATATACACATGCATACACACATATACTTGCTTTAGGTATAGGTCACGTAGGTTTCTAGGGTCTTTACACATGCATACACACATATACATGTAGGTTTTTGGCTGTTTACACATGCATACATACATATACACATAATATATATACACATACACATATATATATACACATGCATACACATATATACTTGTTTTAGGGTCTAGGTTGTTAAGATTAGGGTTCTAAGGTTTTTACATATGCATACATATATGTATACATATACAACTATAATACATGTACACATACACATGTATGTACACATGCATACACATATATATATGTTTTAAGTCTAGATCTTTAGGATTAGTATTTTTGGTTTTATAGATATATATGATACAATTTATTAAAAATATAGTTTTAGTTTTTTTAATTAAATTAATATATATAACAAAAAGAACTAAATTAATAAGAAAAAATATGATTTCAGTATAGAAAAATAAATATGAAAATTTCTAGTGTTTTAAATATATAAATTAAATATATATAATTAAATATACAAAAATAGTATTTTATGGTTCTTTATTAAATTAAATGTATAAAAAATATAGTTTTAGGTTTAGTATTAACATATATAATCATATATTTTTACAAATTAGTAGGAAAAAGCACAATATATAATGAAATACATATAAAGAATAGGATTAGGGATTTTAGGCTTTTTACATATGCATACACACATATACACACATAATACATATACACATACATATATGTATATGTATATATATATATATATATATATATATATATATATATATATATATATATATATATATATATATATATATATATATATATAAAGAAAAAAGAAAAGGGCTGTTATTTTAAAATACATTAATTAAATATATATAGTCAAGTATATAAAATAGGGTGTTAAAGTGTTTTTATTAAATTAAATATATATAAAAATAGAGTTCTAAGTTTAATATTAACATATATACAAATCATATATATACACATGCATACACACATAAACATGTTTCGGGTCTAGGTCTTTAGAATTAGTGTTTTTGGGTTTAATAAGAAAAATTGGGTTTTTAGAATTAAATGTTCTAACATGTTTACATGGTATGAGATGGTATCTTCAGTTCCGAAGGAGAAAAAGGCATGTCCTTGCACTCAATGCAAGTATCAAATTTATCGAAAACAACGGATATGTATTTCACATGTTAGAGAATAGGGATCCTTTGATAAAAATCAACTACAAAACCTATGCTACCATTTAGATGTTTCCCCCTAGTGAGCAAGTGGACCCAAATGACATTGCACTAGTAACCTCTCATAGATAGACGAGAACAAAGCGGGAGGTAGAAGTGCAAGGTACTAGTAGCATTACACAAAACGAACACATGGAAGAAATGCTCAAAGCATTTTATGACATGGACAAAGATTATAATGGTGGAGAAGATGTCCTGGATCCATGGATACAATAGACTTTCCACAATCAAAAGTCGATGAAGAATACGAGAACATGCAAAGCCCGTTTACCACTATACACTAGGGTAAAGATATATGTAATATGTGCATCACTCATAATGCTCAATCTTCAATCCATTTATGGATGGTCAGATAGTAGTGTCTCTAAAATATTCAGGTAAATGCATTTGAAATAAACCTTCATTGCTGTATCAAAATATATTTATTTACTAATGTAGTTCTAATTGCTTATTGTAAGCCTCTAAAGGATCAGTTTCTGCCAGATGGCAATGACATGCCTCCAATGACATGGAATGGACTACACCAAGATTCATGCTTTGTGTGATTGATTGCATTCTCTTTTGGAGTGAGTATGTGCATCTCCACAGATGTCCAAAGTGTGGAGCATATAGGTTAAGAGAAGACCTTGTGGGCAAAGAAATCCCTACAAAGGTTCTTCACCACTTTTCCATCATTCCAAGAATTAAAAGTATGTTCAGATGCAACTTGTGGCATGTGAAGAGTAGGTTACAAATTGTGTAATGAGAGTGTCTACTAACTTTAATGCGTAGAACACATTGATAGTAATGGCCAAAGTTTGCTAGTGATCCTCGGAACTATCATCTAGGTCTAGCTATGTGTAGAGTAAAACCATTTGGGTTATGCAGCTGTTCATGGCACGCATGGCCTAGTTGTTTGATCATTTATAACATCCCACTATGGCTAGCCATAAAAAAGGATCATTTATTATTAGCTCTTATTGTCTCTGGAAAGTATAAGGTAAATAACATGGATGTATACCTTGCACCAGTTGTGGAAGATCTATGCACTTTATGGGATGATATTACTACGCGAGAAATATATCAACATATTAGAAGATGAGACGTGCAAGTGCAAGGCATACTTATGTGATTGATGCATGATTGACTTGATTATGGTGAATTTTTAGGTTTATTGATTTTGGGTTATCATGTTTGTCCCCTAGGCAAACCATGACGCAAAGCACATTGATCCAAAGCACTTCACAAAACTAACTATGGACATCGTAGATATTTGCATCATGGAAATGATTTTGTGAAGAGTAAATTTTTTGACAACCCCAACGCAAAATGAAAGCAAGACATTAAGAGCCCTTGTGGAATTCATAAATACCAGTCTTTGGCATGAAACGGTTGTTGATCTTTCATAAATTCCCTTATTGAAGTGATTTTTTGATCAATCACTTGGTAGATCTGATGCATATTTTCAAGAATGAGGGACAAAATCTCTAGAGGACTTTGATTGGAAAGAAAGAAAGCAAAATGCAAAGGGAGGACTTGAAAGAGTGAGGTCTATGCGAGAGTTGTGGGGAATTACTAAGCCCAATTGAACAATGTCACTACCAAGAGCTCCATGGGTGCTTCCCAAGATGGAAGAGCAACAAGTGAAGAAGGTGATTTCAGAGTTTCACACACCTTCTAGGTGCATGAGGTGTTGAAAGACTGGCTTCACATGAAATTCCAAACTTGGAGGGCTCAAGTCTCAAGATTCGCACATGTTTTTTTAGTCTTTGCTCCCTGTACCTTTAAATGATTTCCTTTTGGAGGATGTGCAAACAACCATTTATAAAATCAGTTCCTTGGTATGGTGGATCCCTTCCAAAGAGAGAAAGAGAGATAGCATAGAGAGTGCAAAACTCAATGCTATGCAGTTTGTCTCTATGGTAAAGAAATACTTTCCCACAAGTATCCTCACAATTCAACTTCATTTACTTGTTCATGTGGTTGATGAAGTTGCAATAGCAAAAATGATCCATAGTCGATGGATGTTCTCCTTAGAGTGCTTCAAAAACACACTAAATGTATTTTCTCAACAAAGTGTATGTTTAGAGGGCAACATGGCAAAAGGAGGCTCATACAAGAGTCTCTTGTATTCATAACAGGGTTTCTATGTGCCTCAGATGCAAAAATCCCTCACTTATGGAGCACTGATGCAAAGAAAAATGGATGCAACTTTCAAATAGAAGGCAATGAAGTTTTCCATCGTTAACTTTGAGCCTAGGTAGAATTCGTTAGAGAGGAAGCATGCCAAGGAGATAAATGCAAGGAAAGAGATCAGTTTTGAAAGAATCTTTCTACTCAAGTTTTACCTCTTCTAGAAAGTCTTTGACCTCTTCCACCATTGCCAACAAGCATATGGCTAGATACAATGATTTCAAGCAAAGTTATTGGATGAAGATATCTCTGAAGAAGAGGAGGAACTTGCAAAGCGGTGTGATTGTGAGTATTCTAAATATGAGGCACTAAGGTCTCATGGATGATACTTTTGGATCAGACAAACCAATGAGAAGAGATCTACTTTGCATAGTGGATTGATCATGATTTTTTTTTGAGAAAATAGAGCTAGTGCAAGAGATGACAATGTTCAAGAAGGCTAGCGCAATTATTGTGGAGTGATCGAAGATATCTTGAAGCTATCCTTCAGAAATTTTGATTACTTTTCTTTTTATATGAAATGGTTCAAAGTAGTTATCTCTAGAAGAAAGGCAATCGTGAGGAAGGATAAGAGTGGTTTGCTTCAAGTAGACTCCACAAAGTTATGGATCGATGAAAGAGATACATTTGTACTTCCCTAACATTGATATCAAGTTGTTTTTATGCCATATTTGAAAGAACTAGAGTGGCTATTTGGTTTACAAGTCTTCCCACATAGCAATCAAATTTGTGAGAACATAGATGTAGAAGAAATTCCATCTATAGTGGACTCTAAGACTCATTCGATAGTCGAGGAGGAAGAGCTCATTGTCAGAGATGAAGAGGTCTATGAAGAAAACACGATACACGATGAAGTAATAGACAATATGTTGTGTGAGAACAATAATCAAGAAGGGGCTAGCATATCAAGAGATCTAGAAGTCACGAATGTAGAGATAATCATCTTTGTGCATCAAATCCCCAAGAGGATGATAGAATAGAGGATTTCTGAAGGAAACACTTGTAGATACTAATTTTTATTTATTTTTGGCTATGTTATTTTGTACACTACCATTTCTCTATATTATCATTATTATCATATGCTAATTATTTAAGTTTTATTTGTTGCAGAGCATGATGGGAGACTTTCCTTCGATCACTTTGCATTCCATGATAGAGGAGTAGTTCTCAGAGTTTATATCTCACGTACCTCCCATGTATATGGCCACCACATCACAATACTGGATCGCTCACGGTAGCACTCCCCCTTGGCATCACTCTTGTGAGCCTCACTCCTGCCAGCCTCACTTGCGTTCACATCACTCCCGTCAATATCACTCTTGTGGGAAAGGCTACTCCTACCAAAGGTACATCTCTTGGCTTGATGAGTTGACCATGACTGCGTTCTCAGCCATCCCCTAGTGGCCGCCTAGTAGTCGACTTATACATTCAACACCTCACTGCGATACAAGTGCTAGCCCCTCTAATTGAGCGAGGTGACACTCTCGAGGAGGAGGTTCAAACAGTGGATCTAGAGGTGGCTCTGGAGGAGTCTGATATTATGAAGGATGTGTGCCAGATGTTCTGTCTCCCACTTCTACTCCTAGAGGCAATACCTCAAATGTAGGTATGCCATGGTATGCCACCTGGTACACCACATACACCTTGGGGTGCTCATGACCATGGTGACTCTAAGGTGTATAGTATATGTGATGGAGCTCAAGTGATGGATGTGATCAGAAACTCCATGCATCAGCACATATGAGAGCCTTGCTCCATATAGTTTGGACACTCTCTCATCTTGAAATGGAGTGAATAGGATAAAGATCATAAAAAGAATATTATAGAGAGGTTCTATTAGGAGTATGGGCCAACACATGGGCATCCTATTGTCAGTTTAGAGTTGATTCAGCACATGGCACGTGAGTTTATGTCTCATTGATGATCTGAGGCTCGTGATGCTTTTAGAGTAGGCTTATCGAAGCCTTTATGGTTAGATGTTGAGGAGTGGGATATGATTACTGATGAGTAGTCGAAGACTCCTAATGGATATCGCGAGCAGGAAGATGTGACGACGACATGTCTAGAGAGAGTGAGTCCATCACATTTGGTTCATGGCAGATATGACACTATGTGTCATGAGTTTGTTACTATCATTTTAATTATTGAATTTTGTTTGTGTTAGGCAGGTCATGTATGTTCATCTAACATTTTGCACATTTCTTGCAAGATTTGGAAGTGGGTTTTCCTCGGACATGAACTGAGGAGGCTTATGGATATCATCACGGATTGGTTACACTGTTCGAGGACTTGGAGGGACATGGTGCATTTGCTTCACGGGAGCATCAATGATGAGGTGAGCTTATAGACTTGGTTGGGTGATTTTAGTTATTGTTTGTAAATATCATGTCAATTTGTCTCATTTCATGAATGTTCTTTGTTGCATGACTACAAGAATGGATGTTTTGATCCCTGTAGACATGTGTATAGCAGTGGTATGCCACAATTTTGTATTTGGATCATATATGACAATGATGTGCTAGAATTTTGTATTTGGTTTCTATATGGGAGTACTTTGCTAAATTTTGTATTTGGCTTATATATGGCAGTGGTTTGCCAAACTTTCGTACATGCTTCATTTATGGATTATATATCTCTTTTGTACATGGTTCATGCTTTATGATTCATTTTGCTCATCTCTTTTTTGTCAGAGAGTGTTTTGGCTTACCAAATCATGTTTTGGTTGCCACTAGAGTACATGTCACATGTACTCAGTTTTTTGTTTTAGGTAGAGTATATTGTCCTTTGCTACACAATAGCATGGTTATGTTGTTGTACTAAGAGGCAACACATTCTTCCAAAACAATAATTTGTAGATATGGTCACCGATATAGGTCAATATGCACATTGGTATGCCTAGAAGAATATAGGCATGCATATTGGCACTTATGCCTAGGGATTACGAATGCTTATACTAATGATTATACCAATGCTTAAAGCGAAACATA
>CM035424.1:57106771-57126771 GCA_020310875.1 Ceratopteris richardii | reverse complement strand
AAGACTACCTAGAGCTGGTACACACAGATGTTTGGGGACCTAGCAAAGACTCCTCAGTCTCAGGTTCAAGGTACTATGAGTCTTTTATTGATGACTATAGCAGATGGAATGTATTATACTTTATGAAGCACAAGGATGAGGTGTTTAATTGTTTTAAGAAATATCTTGCACTAGTTGAAAATGAGACAGGAAGGCATTTGAAGAGGCTAAGGTCCGATGGAGGAGGTGACTACTTCTCAAATGAATTTGAGGACTTCTTGCAGGACAGAGGCATCAAAAGGGAAATAACTACAAGGTACTCTCTTGAACAGAATGGGGTAGCTGAAAGAAGAAATAGGTTAATTGTAGAGACAGCTAGATCTATGCTTAATGAGAAGAAATTACCTAACTATCTATGGGCAGAGAGTGTTTCTACTGCCACCTATCTCATAAACAGGTTACCATCAAAATCACTTGATGGTATGACACCTTATGAAGCTTGGCATGGTAAGAGACCATCATTAGATCATTGCAAAATTTTTGGATGTGTAGCATATGTACACATTCCTTCACAGGTAAGAGGAAAGCTAGATCCAAAGGCTGAAAATGTATTTTCATTGGGTATGATTTAAATAAAAAAGGTTACAGGTTTTATAACCCTACCAATGAGGGATTTATGGTAAGTAGAGATGTGATCTTTGATGAGAATGATTCTTGGTATGAGAATGAATGCAGGAAGGTCAAACTACCCTATGATTTGGAAGAAGAATTTCCAAAGCTCACAAAGGAGGAACCTACTCAGGATGGACAGTCAAGTTCAGATGATGAAGATACTATCAATCTTGGAGAGTTCAAGGCATGGATGTCCAAAGGCAAAATGAAGATGAAGAAGCTTGAAGGCATACCTGAATCTTCAGCTTAACCCTTTAGGAGATCACAAAGGGAAAGTAAAAAACCTATCAGATATGGGTATGATACATCTCTTGTTACTAAACATTCAGTTTATCTTGCAAAGGATTTGCTAAATGAAGAACCAGGTTCATATGAAGAAGCAATCATAAAATCAGAATGGAAAGAAGCTATGGATGAGGAGATTGAAGCACTCAAGGAGAGTGATACATGGGAATTAGTACCCAAGAAGGACGCCATGAAGGTAATAGGATCCAGATGGATCTATAAATTGAAAAGAAATTCTGATGGCACAATTAACAAGTACAAGGCCAGGTTAGTAGCCAAGGGTTTTGCACAAACCCAAGGCATTGACTATGAAGAAACATTTTCTCCTGTCGCCAAGATGCCAACAATCAGAGTGTTGGTGAGTGTGGCTGCATCAAAGAATTGGAACATGTACCAATTGGATGTCAAGAATGCTTTCTTGAATGGATGGATCTCCGAAGAGGTTTATATGTCACAACCTCCTGGCTATGAAGACCCTAAGAAGATAACTTATGTTTGTAAATTAAAGAAGGCTTTATATGGATTGAAGCAGGCACCTAGGCCATGGAATTACAGGTTAACTACATACCTCCAAGACCAAGGCTTTGTCATGAACAAGGCTGACACTTCTCTGTTTATTAAGAGAAGTAATTCAGAGGTAATCTATCTCTGTGTTTATGTTGATGACATCATCATTACAGGTAATGATGTTAGTGGAATCAGAAATATCAAAAGCCAAATGATGAAGGAGTTCAAGATCAATGATCTTGGGCTATTGAAGTATTTTTTGGGACTTGAATTAGTTTATACTAATTCAGGGATATACGTTACTCAGAAGAAGTATGTACAGGACATGAAGAAATTTCACTTGCAGGATGCTAAAGCAACAAGCACTCCAATGGAGGTGAACCTAAAGCTAAGTGCCCATGAAGGAGATGAAGTCCAAGACATTACACGTTATCAAAGTATGGTAGGTAGCTTGAACTATGCTACCTTAAATAGAATTGACATTGCATATGGAGTTAGTGTGCTAAGTCAATTTATGCACAAGCCAAGGATACCCCACTTAGAGGCTGCCAAAAGAATCTTGAAGTATCTCAAGGGTACACAGAATCATGTTTTGTAATTTCCTTATACCTCAGATATTGATATAAAAGTCTATTCATATGCAGATTGGGCAAGATGCAAGGATGATAGGAGAAGCACTTCTGGATATATTTCTTTTGCAGGTGACAAACCAATTTCATGGTCTGCAAAGAAGCAACCAATTGTTGCATTGTCTTCTACAGAGGTAGAATATAGAGGGCTAGCTAATGCCACTCAAGAAGCAATTTGGATTAAGCTTTTGTACACAGAATTGGGCTTATATACTAGACCTCTAATTATCTTTGGAGACAATACAAGTTCTCTTCACCTTGCAGCTAATCCTATCTATCATGCCAGAACAAAACACATAGAAGTTCATTATCATTATATCAGGGAGAAGTTGCTAAGCAAGGACATTCAGCTGACCTATGTGTCAACCAACCTGCAATGTGCAGATTTGCTGACTAAAGCTTTGGATGGGACCAAACTTTGCAGGTTCAAATCTATGATTGGATTGCAGGATGTACTTGAAGATTGAAGATGAAAACTTAAGCCAAAATGTTTGGCTTGAGGGGGAGTTGTTGGTGTAAATCACAAGCCTACACATTTGGCTTGAAAAGATATCATGAAGACTCTACATGCATGAAGAACCATAGGAACACATGCTAGTGATTACTTACCACTTTACCTTATTGTAAAAGTCAATTTGACTTGGAATCTTTTGTAATCACCTACCTAAGTGACTCGTGGAAAAAAGTAGCTAACTTGATTGAGAGAATATCTCCAAACCTTTAGGCGCTTGATCATAGGGAGCCAAGAATTTGAAAATTGAATTCAAATTCTTAGTCATCACATATAAAAATGTCCAAGAAAAGTCGCGGTTAGATATATCACTCCCGAGCTTCATTCTACTGTCATTGAGTGTGTGTAAGGACTACTCCATAGCCTACACCTCTCTACACCATTAGGCAATGCTTGTCATGCCAATGGCATTGTACACGTGTTAATTTATAGATACATTTACATCATTCATCTCTGTGCTCATTGATTGTCTACTCCAAAGTCTGTCAACTTGTCAAGGGCATATCTCAGTCAATACTCGACTAAATTCAGTGATTCAAATCTTGTTGGATTCAGCTCAAAGTCATCTACATGCGGAAAAAGTTTGAAGTGATTTCATTCAGCCAATTCAGAGAAATTGTCGTCGAGGTGCTCACTGGTCTATCTCTGCTACAGTCCTAAAAAGTCGGTGGTATACCAAATCTTGCTAAAGTAATTTCTCTTAGCATAGCTCATTATTTTACATCATTCCACTTGCAAATGGTAGCTTACTAAGTTAATTGAATACCCCTAGAAGGAATTTTATCAATTATGATTGTGCTGGTCACACTGAGCAAAACATTCAGCAGGTGTCTAAACCAAAATAGAAGGTTTTCTTGGATTTGTGACTTCCAAAGTTATCTGTTTTGATTCAATCATTGCACACTTCATTTCCAAAGGACATATGCCATTTCTTTGTGTCATTGGAAAGCTAACCAAGTCTACTAATCGAGTCTGAAGTTAAAGAGGGCTGGTACAAAGCAGGTTTTAGCAGTACCTACTCAATCTCTTGGATCATCCATCCATCTTTCCCAACATGTGTATATATATATATATATATATATATATATATATATATATATATATATATATATATATATATATATATATATATATATATATATATATATATATATATATATAGATATGCATATGTCTATCGTGTTTGTATGTGCATGTGTAGGTATTTGTCTGTCTATATATATGAGAATGCATGTGCATGTGCATGCATCTTCATATGCATCCATGTGTATGTGTATATGTAGTAATCCATGCATATTCATGTGTATAAGTATGTGTTAATGTGTGTATGGAGTATGTGTAGATGTAGTAATCCATGCATGCATGTCCTTTTATGTGTTTGTAGATATGTTTGTGCATATGCACATCTGTATATGTGTGTATGTGTATGTGTAACTGTATGTGCATGTATATGTGTATGTGTGTGTATGTGTATGTGTATGTGTGTGTATATATGTGTGAGCATGCATGGTTATGTATATGTGTATATGTGCAAATGAATGAGTAAGTGTGATTATGTTAATTGATAAACATAAAACAATGATATACAAATAATCAGATTTGTACTTGCAATAATTATCCATATTTTATGCCTAATGAACTTCTTTAATAACCTATAATAAAGAGAGAGAGAGAGAGAGGGAGGGAGACAGAGAGAGAGATAGAGAGATCAAAAGAGAGAATAAAAATAAGAAAGAGTCAAAGATAAGAATTGAAAGGGAAAGAGGTAAAAAGAAGGGGAGGGAGGGAGGGAGAGAGGGAGAGAGAGAGAGAGAGAGAGAGAGAAAGAGAGAGAGAGAGAGAAAGAGATAGAGAGATCAAAAGAGAGAAGAAAAATGAGAAAGAGACAAAGATAAGATTTCAAAGAGAAAGAGGAAGAAAGAAGGACAGAGAGAGAGGAGAGAGAGAATACTAGAGCGATTAGAAAAGAGAGAGATCTAAAAAGAGATTTTGGAGCTCGTAAGTGCAGCATAGATTTGAACATTGGAGAGCTCTTCGATCAAATCTGCATAAATGACAATCAAAGAGTGTTCCAAAGTTTTTTAATCAAATGCAACTATCACATAAAGGGATGAGAAACTATCCAAGTATCGATAATCCAAAGCATCTTATAACCGATGCATAACCATCCCATAACCGATGCCAAATAGGATCGCATAAGCGATGCTCACTAACAAGTTTTAAAAAGTGATGCTTACAAGTAAGTCATATACATGACAAGTGACAAGCTACATGGAATCAATCCACAAAGAACGTAAGCCTAAAGCTTTGCAGAACACTTCGAACATCTCCCTACGGATGTAGAAGTGATGCTTACAAGTAAGTGAGAGATAGAGTTTAGTATGTATAACCTTGTTTAAGCAACCCTTGTGCACCAAAGGGTGAGCTTGTCTATCTACTCTTGTGTAGGTCGTCCTTTGGATCTTGGAATAGGCATAGCTTCATCACATGCTACAATTCCATAACGATTTCTACCTTGCAAGCAATCCTCCATTGTGATTTTCCAAGCCACATAGTTGTGTTGATCAAAATTCTACATCATTGAGAGAAAGCTACCACCCATCTTGATCTAACTATGATACCATTGAAAGAACTTAGAGAAGCTTGTAGGAGGTGGAAAAGTGAGTTTTGAAGGGATGAAGTTTGGTCTAGACAATCAACACAAGACTAGGCCTTCACCTTATGGAGACTCAAATAGATTTTATATGCATGTGCAAAGTGTAATAAAATGCATTATGTATTTGGAGCATCAAGGAGAAAGATTTGAAACAAAACAGATATGTTTGTGCATTGACTAGCTCAATAAACTTATTATCTTTGGATGAGATAATCAACTTCAAATGCTCATAGCGACCAACATGATTTCAATTGGAAAAAATCCTTTTAGAGGCATGATAGACATATAGTTGAGTGTATAGAATGTAGAAGAGTACAAGAAATAAGCAAAATATTCTTTTGGAATGAACTAGACACTCAATAGTGGTACCTTCTATTTTCCACGAATGTGTAGAGGTAGACCTCGAGACAAAGAAACTGGGATTTCTCTAAATATGCTAAGCCAAATGCTCTAAAACGTGTTACACAGAGACTAGACAAAAATATCTTTCTAGTATGTACTCTCTCTCAACCAATTTGGGCCTCTGTAGAAAGAGCACCAGCCTGTTCAAGCTTACTATTGTTGAAGAAGATGATGCAGAAAAATGGAACAAGACAATGATGGGCACAAGTGTCTGTATATTGCTTCCATGTAATGAACAAGTGATTTGAAGTCTTTATATAGAATGTTAAAGTGTTGCACAACTTTCAAAAGTGGATTTTGAATTCAAACAAGGGTGGGATTAGTTGTTGGAGGGAAACAATTCACTTTGCTACAATCTAGGAAAGGTGAAGATCTAGTTTGATCTACTTTTAGGTGATTGATTGATTCATTGATTGCAAGTTAGCCACCTAAAATTCATAAAAAGTTAGAAAAGAATTCAACAAATAGTTAGTGAGATACTAGCCTCATAGAGATTTGGATGTTGCTCTTTTAGGGAATGGTGAGATTTGTTGAAATATGGAAAGCACAAAGCTCATAGAAATTTCTTTAAGTTAACAATCTTCACATAACTTAGTTACGTTTACAAAGTTCAAATGGACTCTGTCCTAGAAGTGCTACTAATAGTCGTTGAGGCTTGAAACAAGTTACATTGGCCTGATATACGTCATTTCTCCTCATTCATAGATCCAACTTGCATGATTTTTATTGCACATGAAAGTTGTGTACTTGAACCTTGTCCTGAGTAAACTTTAAGGATTCCAAAGACCATTTCATAATTCAAATGGTCTATGCACATGAAAGTACAGCCTCTAGAATTCATGCGATAACCACAGACCATGTCACATAGAGGTGATTGGTTCCCTTAACCACAGACCATGGAGTAGGAGAACTTTAGTAGTTGTTCTCATTTCATATAACATGGATTGATACAAGTTGTATAAATTCTAATTTCTTCTGATTTAATATTTGATTCAAATCCCATCAGTTGATATTTGATGCAAGCTACATATTGCAAAACTCTAGTTAAGTTGATTTATCATATAATATTTTCTCATTTTTTAACTCAGGATTAATTGATGTTAGCAATACTTATGAGTGATAGAGTCATACGAATGACTATATCCTTTCCATAGAGGGAAGGAAACACTTTAGGAACACTTCATGATTTTATTTTCTCTTATTATTTATGATTATGAGTAGAAACCTATTTATTCTTATAATGTTGAGAGAAGTCTTCGACTTTAATCTCATACATGCTACTTAGCTACTTGAATTGTTTTATCCCAAGGGGATCACTACTACAAGATTTACATGTTCTTGTTGATTATGACTAGGTTGGTTGCATTGAAACTCATGTGTCCACCAATGGTTTTTGCTTCACCCTTGGTAGCTCATGCATATCTTGGTTGAGCAAGAAGCACCCTAGTATGTCCACTTTGAGTTGTGAGGCTAAGTATAGGGCAACTTTCACAATGACTGTTGAGTGTGTGTGACTCAAAAGCCTTATGGCTAATTTGGGTGTTGGTCAGTCTTTTAGCATCACCATCTTTATTGACAGTCAGAGCACATTGGTAGTTGCGAGCAATTGTGTAGTCACTACTCACAATAAGCACATTCAGGTGCACTATCTTTATGTCAGGGAGAGATTCTCTATTAGAGAGACCAGTTTGGCATCAGAAGAGAGCATTGCACACCTTTCCACGAAGGCTCTCCCTAGGGAAACATTCGAAGTGTTTTGCAAAATTTTGGGCTTACTTTCGTTTGTGGATTGATTCCAAGTAGCTTGGCACTCCAAGGGGGGATTTCTTGATATATCTTTGTAGTCATGTGTGTGAACACACTAGGACCGTCAGGGCACTTTTTTCCCTCTTTAGAAGGTTTTTACCCCTAGCTTGTATATATGCCTATAACCCCAATGAGTCACTTATCTTTGTACATTCTCTTGGTAATAAATTCAATATTGTGTGTTGTTCTCTAAGCTTCTTCTTCTTCTTTCCTTTGTTTTTTATGTGCTTCCATAGAGCTCAGACTCCAACAAATACTAGTTGTAACTAGATCACATAATGCATCTACATTTTAATGTTTCCAAGCACATAGAAGATCAATATCAAGAGGAATCATTTGATGAGGATTTTTTGGATCACATGTTTCTTGGAGTTGATGAACAATCCCAAGAACGCTGTCTAGAAGTTCATAAGAATCAAGGATATAAGTGATTTTAAACATCCATTAGGTATATCTCATACCATCAAGCTTGCCTTCTATGAAGGCTTGTAGTCCTATCTACAATGCTGGGATGACCAACATCATTGTTCCTCTTATCTATTCTTCACCTATTCGTGTTGGAGAGATGCCTTGAATCTGAGTTGTAGATGATGATTCACTAGATGACATCTTTTCTTTTATGTCATTGAAACCTCTACAACCTCTAGGTTTCTGCTTTTGCACCACCTAAAGCCCCCTAAGCTCTAATACCATGTAAGGAAATAATCATAGATGAGAATAGATTGAAAGACAAATTTGAGAGAGACAGGTAGACATAGACGTAGATTGAGAGATAGAGAACTCAAATTCTTAGATTTCTAAGAGTAGTGTAATTACAATGATTGTGTTATGCAACTTTGTGTTCCCAATGTGGAGCTTAGATGGTAATCTAGATAGACTCTACATGAAGGGCTTACTAGTACACAATCATATGTAAAGCTCGACCTAGGTTATGCCTATATACCTTTTACAAGGAGAATCCGTAAAGTATACAATGTGAAAATATCTCCATGACAAGAAGCCTACACTCTTGACCAAGAACCCTATAGAAGAGCGCAAGCCCCCCTCTACAATCCAATCATGAAGGTTCTATGGAAAATTATAGGGCACTACAAGGTCTTTATTTTACATGGACCTCATCTAACTTAGAAGTTATGGTTCCACAAATGTCTACACTCTCATGATGGCTTATGCTCATAATGTGGGCGTTACAATATACAACACCATGGATCATTTTTTATCACTTGAGGTTAGATTGTTGAGCATATCTGATAGGAAAAAACTTTTCTATCTTTAAGGCATTGGCTCTCACAGCAAGAGTGACCATTTTGAAAGAGATAAACTACATAAAGAAGTAACTAAAGTCATGTTTATGTGTGCAAAATCTCTTGACTTCATTAGTCATGAGTCCCAAGATCATTCATTTGAGTGAGAAATGGTGAATCTTCTCCCATTAAAGAATCTCTCAAATGGAGTGATTATTCTATCTTGAAGAAATTGCTTCTCTCATTAGAACCAAGAATTTTAAGTGAAGAAAAATTTCCTCAACAAGTTCTGATAGTGTGTTTGAGTTACCAAAAGATCTTGGCCTTATTCCATATATGGAACCTTGAGAAATGGACTTTAAGTGAACAAAGATATCTATCAGTATAGGTGTGAGCCCATTAATCCTTCAAGCTACAGAGGGAATGTATGTAGTTCTTCTATTAATAGGAACAAAAATGAATTCAACCTTTTTGGGTTGTAATGCTTGAAGATTCATGGCTCATTTGTAGTTATGTCTTGAGAAATATCGAAGAAATCATAGTTTCTAAGAAGCTCAAGAAATATAGCTCTTTTCATGCGAAAGATCATGCACTCTTATCATTTTGTGTTTAGTGCTAATACATCTGCACATACGAGAGAATTATCCTACTCATAATTTGATTTCTATGAACATAGAAAACATATGTTATGTCGTTGTTTATGGTCATTTAGTATATTTTTTGGAAACTAATACCTATTTCGTGGATAGAACTCCAAAAGGACACTAGTAGTTTCTCTTCCTAAAGCCTCCATGTTTAAAGATTTCCAAAAATGTTTTGAAATTTAACTTCCATGAAATCCACTTGGAGGAGGTAAGATTGACTCCTTTTAGATTGTCTGGCTACCAAATATGCAAAAATATAAGTGCAAGTTGAAAGATCTACAAGATCTCCCTTCTAGATGCATGGTGGACATCGAATAAGGAGCACATAGGTTTGAAGAGAGTTGATAAAAATGCAAGATATAGGGAATAAAGAAGTGAACACAATTGAGTCGATAAATAAAAAGGGTCTGTATTTGTGTGTGTGAGGAAACGAATTGGAATTACCCCATATTTACTTGCAACAAGAAAGTTCATTAAGTCATTTGCACATTAGGACGGACATGCAAAGCTAATTGTAGTTGATTGTTTGTGGTCCAAACACTATATAATGAAAGGTTGAATCTTATGAACATACATTTGGGAATGGGAAACCCTCATAAATGGTCTTGTTATACACTTTCAATTACCACTTTGAACAATTCCATTTGAATTGAAGATGGGGTTATTTACACTTGAATGCAGCAAAAAGAGAGGGAGACTCATCAACATAACTATTTTTCAAATCCATTATATTAATCTCAGTCAATATCCTACAATTTTAATGCACTATTTTCTTTATATTTTGGCTTTAAAAATACTCTTATTACATGTAGGAGATCTTAAACAATTCTATGCTTTATTGAAGTATTTCAATAGCCATGCATCACAGTGTGTTGTGCCTCTCAAGAGCTCAAGGGTGATATCCTAGGAGTAGAAAACCGAAATCCAAGCACTACACATGGTACTCGACACAGAGGCTATAGAAGACGCAAAGAAACACAGTACAGAGGGAGCACAAACATAGACTTCTGAGGTGTTACAAAATGTGATCAAACTTCTAATCTTTGGCTGACTTGGCCACTATATATTTTGTTAAAGAACATATACAAAAGTGTCTGGTCTCCATTTGGCTTTTAGGTGGACACTAACGGTAACAATCTCCCACTAAAGGCCAATATGGCCAAAGTAACTATGGGTGAAAAAATAAAGAATGATAAAGAATACTTGAGTGTAATTATACGAATTATACCTTCCACCTGATGGGCATGTTACACAGTATATAAGTGACAATGTAAGATCATGAATCAAGTAACCCCCATCAAGTGACAACAATGTCAAAAGGTATCCTATGGTAGAGCTTTAGTCAAAGCATCTACAACATTATCTCGAGTATGAACCTTCTCAAGAATAATGCGCTTAGCATCTGAGCAATCTCTAATGAAGTGATACCTCACCTCAATATGTTTGGTCTTTTCATGATAGAGTGAATTATTAGCCAAAGCAACGGTACTTTTAAACTATCATTGAGTAAAGGAGGTACATGGTGAGGTAGACCCATATCACAAGCAAGACAAGAAAGCCACAATGTTTCCTTACATCCCTTACTTGTTGCAAAATACTCTCCTTTTTTGGCGAAAACATTTGTACATTCTTGAGGATGAGATCTCCAAGAGATAGCACCTACAAAAAAATGTAAATTGTATCCTAACGTAGACTTACAATTGTCTACACAATCTGCATAGTCAAAATGTGTGTAATCAATAATGGATGCTTTCCCTCTACCTAAGCATAGACACTTTTCCTTGGAGCCACATAGATATGTCAAAATCATCTTGAATGCTTCCGAACATTTCTTGCCAGGATTACATGTATTTTCTCACAACTCCTACTGTAAATGAAATGTCTAGTCTCGTAGCTATGATAGCATACATTAGACTACCAATAAATAGAATGATAAGGAATTTTAGTCATGAATTCCTCTTCCTCATCTGATTTGGGGCAATCATGCTTTCATGATTTCACATATGTGGGTAAAGGTGTACTCAATGCCTTTCCACCCTGCATATTGAACATGTGGAGTACTTTGCATATGTACTCACGTTGAGACAAATATATGCATCCTTTACTCCTATCATGAGTAATGTGCATGCCAAGAATATGTTTGGCATCCCCCAAATCCTTTATATCAAATGTCTGACTCAACTTCTTTTTTAGAATTGATAATTCATAAGAGGACTTCCCAACAATCAACATATCATCGACATAAAATATCAAGCATATAAAAGGTGCCATCTGAGCATCTCTTTGTGTAAAGAAAATTATACTCATTGCTTCAAGAAAAGCCTTGAGACTTCATAAAAGCATCAAACTTTTGGTACCATTGTCTAGGGGACTGTTTAAGTCCAATAAAGATCTTCTTGAGCTTACAAACTAGACTTTCCTTGGCAGGGGCTACATAACCCTCTAGTTGTTCTATATAGATCTCTTTTGTAAGATCTCCATGGAAGAAAGAAGTTTTCACATCCATTTGAACTAGCTCTAAGTCCTCCATTGTAATGAATTCAAGCAACACGCACAAGTTAGTAATCTTGACCACTAGAGAGAAGATTTCCTCGAAATCAACACCATGTTGTTGCTTAGACCCCTTTGCAACAAGTTATGCTTTATCCTTTTGATAAGCACTATCTAATGTGAATTTCTTCTTATATACCCATTTACATGGTAAAGCTTTCTTTCTTTTTGGGAAAGGTACTAAATTCCAAGTACCATTCTTGTGAATAGAATCCAACTCACTCTTCACGGCACACTCCCACTTGACATGATCGTGTGTTTGCATAGGCTCTTTGTAGTAAGAAGGCTCACTAGCATCTCTTAGCATTAAAAAATCTAAGCTTCAAACATATTTATCAAGTGGACGTGAGACATGTGCAGAGCATCTCAATGGTTGCTTAATAGGAAAATTTTCAAAATGATCTGATCACACATTCTCTTGAGTGTCCCTATGTGCAACATTTTTATCCATGCCCCTACTGTTGGCTTCTTTGTGAGTGTGCATTTGGCTACTCTTGCTCCTCAAAATTGGAGAATATCCCTTTTAGCTATGTACTCCCCATCCAGACTTGACATGGTCTACTTTTGTAATAATTAGGTTGTGATTGCATTGACACGGTTGCTCTTTGCCCTTGAAGGTTAGGTGGCTGGTTGATGTAACTCTCTGGTGGGGGCATCTTTGCCCTTTGTACTTCTTTACATGTCTGTTTTAATATACTTCTTGTCTCTTCAAAAAAAAAAAGTTTTATCCATGCTAGCTAGAGGACTAGTATCCTCAAAAACCACTCTTCTCACTTCAACCTCCTTAATGGGTTGTTTATGCATCTTAGACTCATTGAAAATGACATCACCACTTTTGATCAGTGACCATGTTTGAGGATCCCATAAGCGATACCCGAATTGTCGGTCCTGACTATATCAAAGAAAAATGCATTTCTTTGACTTATGGTCCAACTTTTATCTAAGATTCTTGGGTATATGCACATATGCTTCACACCCAAAAATTTGAAGATGATCATAATATGGTGGTTTCCCTGTCCATAACTCTTGTGCCACTTTTATACATTTGGTAGTACTAGGTAAAAGGTTAATTACATGAACTATAGTCAATACTACTTCTGCCCAAAAGCCTTGTGAAAGGTTTGCATGATGCAACATAGATACTAATCTATCTTGAATAGTTCCATTCATCCTTTCAGCTACACCATTTTGTAATGGGGTATAACGAGATGTAAACTCTCTACAATTTGTCTAGACTGATAGAAAAGACTGAATTCATGTCATGTATACTCACTCCCATTATTTGAATGTAAAGCTTTGAGCTTAGTTCCTTTTTCACTCTCAACTCAAGCAAGCCATTTTTTGAAAGTAGGGAATACCTCATCCTTTGATTTGATAGGATATACCCAAACTCATTCAATAGCATCATCTATGAAAGTGACAATGTAAAGAGAACAACCTAAGGATTTTGTGGGCCTAGGACCACACACATCTATATGAACGAGATATAAAGGCTGAATTGAAGAGTCAATGTGGGTTTTATGCATATTTCTAGTTTGCATTCCATATTGATAATGCTCACAAAATGAAAAATCAGAGAAAGAAAACACAAGTAAGTAGCCAGAATGAGAAAGATTTTACATTCCACTACAAGATATATGGCCCAAATGACCTTGCCAAATACAAGCCATAGGTTGTTCATTAGTAGCTAACAAGTGTTATTTCTATGATACATATAAAGGATAAAGTGAGACAATTTTGCTTCCTTTTGCAGTAACCATATTGCCCTTTGATATACAAAGGGACTGAGCATAGATGACCACCTTGTAACCAAGGTCATCAAGTGAACCAACTAGCATCAAACTGCATTATAAGTGAGGCACATGGCATACATTATGCATAGTAAAGTTTCAACCATCAATGAACTGCACAACCACATGTCCAATCCCCACAACCTCACACTGTTAAGAGTCACCAAGTCCCATGGTAACAAGAGACTTTGTTGCATAATTAGATAACCATTCTTTGTGTGGTGTCACATGGAAAGAAGCACCAAAATCTAGTAGCCATGTGTGGGAAAGAAAATGAGCCATAAGATCCTCAGTTGGCATAGTACTATCAAGTATCAACACATCTGCATCATCAAAATCAACATTAGTTTCTTCAATCTTCACAGTTCAAGTAAATGGAGCAGCTAGCTATTTAACATACCCATCAACATTGTGTCCTTTACATTTAGCATTCTTTAATGCATAACAATCTTTCTTCATGTGTCCTTTCTTATGACAATAATGGCATTCAATATACCTCTTCCTTGATTTACTTCTACTCTCATTATATTGACCATTCTTTTCTTTGTTCTTGATCCTGCCATGTTGTTGATTCTTTCCTTGGTAAGAATGTGAACATTGCATGCATCTCCTGTCTGAGTGCCAACCATAGATTTTCTACGAATCTCCTCACTCAAAAGTGCTCCACATATATCATCATAGACCACTTTACAACCACGTGCACTATTGACTATGGTTGTGCAAAATGTATCCCATGATGATGGCAAGGTGCATAGCAACAAGACTACTTTCATTTCATTATCCATATCCATTTCGTCTTTCTATAACTGGGAGAATATAGCATCAAACTCATTTAGATGAGGAGGAGGAACACTATCTATGTGCTTCATGCAAAGCTCATATAATTTCTCATGAGATATACTTTATTTGATGTCGTCTCTTTTTCATATGTATTGCATAAGTTCTTCCCAAGCTCCTCTACATGTTCACAATTTAATATTGTAAAGCAAACATTATTTGCCAAGCGTAGCTGAATGGTAGACCTAGCCATTTCATTTAACTCATCCCAATCATCTTCATCCATGTTAGTAGGCTTCTTTGAGATTCTATTTAGTGGTTTCCATTGCCTCCTTAGAATGAGCACATCTTTAATCTCATTCTTCCCCAGAGCAAAGTTTGTGCAATCAAAATTCGAAATCTCAAAATGATCTTTACCCTAAAAGTTATAGCTCCTCCTCAAAACAGTAGCACTAGACCATGATCCACCAGAAGTGCCTGAGACCTTTGATACCATCATGGTAGTGAAGTGAATAGAATGATAATGAAGCTAGAAGAGTCCAAACCTCACTAAGTGTCAAAGAAGGATGACCAATTGTCTGATTTGAGAGAGAATTCAACACTCTTCCTAGAAAATTGAATTAATGAACACTAATAACCAACCAAAAGAGGTATGTGAGAATAAATGTGCTAACACCAATACGTGTATCAAGGAGTAGATGGAGCACTATAAAGTTGACAAAACCAAAATTCTAGAAAATCTTTTCTAAGAGTGTGCTCTGCAAAATCAGCATATGACCACTGTCAAAATCCCATAAAACTTCAAGTACTGACATGTTTACTTGCATTGTAAATCACTTACTCAACTGCATATAATCAGTTACCTAAAAGAAGCCAGCTAGGCTTATTGAGCACTTACGAACAACCATCATACATCTCCTATGGCAAGGTTGGTTAAGTCTTCCACCTGCATCACCGAAGAGACCCCGACATCTGGGTGTCTCCTAGTTAAGAAAACCTCACCACCACCCTCTTTATTAAACGTAGAAGCCTTTACAAAAAAATATAACCACTATATCAATGACAACATGGACATACATAAGCGGTATCCATAGAACCATACGTAGTGTATATGTGCTCAACATATGCAGTAAAATGACACTAAAATGATGAATGCACAACCCAAAAACTAGCCAACAACACCTACAAGTGATTGACAACTCTACCTGCATAGACTTGCGGTAGCTGCTCCCACTACAACTAAAAGCTTTGAAGAAACACGTAGATTAACTAGTGTGCCTAAAAACATAGCCCAAAGGTGAAAATTCATTGTTTAAGAAAGACAAAAAACATTCTTCTTGATGTTCTTGGACCTTTATGAAGAGAACTATCCACCAAAGTACTTCAAAATGGCTCTAAAAACACCCCAAAAATGCTTCAAAGATAGGCTTTGAGAACAAGAATGAACCTTTGAGGACCCAAAATTTGTTGAAGATACTCTTAATGTTAGTCTTTCCCATTCTTCAAGCACCAAAAGAGTGTAACTTAGTGGCAAGAGATTTCCACAGTTAAGTGAGCTCCAGGGGGAAGACTACTGTGATGGGTGGCCTCCTAGGAAGTATCGAGAACCTCTATCTTTCTTGATCGTTGAGATCTTCCCTCGCGTGCAGCCAATATCACCAATGGTGACTTTGGTAACTTGGATGACAAGGTATGCCAAGGCCTATGCCTTGGTTGCCACCTTAGTCATAAGCCTTGGAGAAAGCCTTCGGTGGGTGCTCGCTTCAGTTGGACAAAAGGAACAAAGCTTTTGAATCAAAATGCTCTAATACTAGTGAAGTATTTTCATAGAAATGCACCACAGTGGGTTCTCGTTCTCGAGAGCTCTGAGGTGATATCCTCGGAGTAAGGCCTATTCACGAAAAATGGGAATTACATAGGATTTTGAGACAGTTCTTTGTGTCTTAATGTTTTAGTTTTTGACTCATTCACACACTACAACATGTTATTATCTCTTGATTGGAGTATATTAAACTAACATTTTAACATTAAGGATAATTTATTCTTAAATGGGGTATCAAGGTTGGGCTCAAACGTAAGAAATTAACATAAAAAGTAATATAAATGGGCTTGAATAATTCCCAAATTTCCTAAATAGGCCTTGAGTAGAAAACTGAGCTACAAGCACCACACATGGTACTCTTCAGAGAGGCTATAGAATACAGACAAAAACACACTAGAGATGGAGCACGAACACAGACTTCTTAGCTGTTACAAAATGCGATCGAACTTATAGTCTATGGCTGACCAGACCACTATATGTTTTATTAAAGAACATATAAAAAAGTGTCCAATGACCATTTTGCATTTCACATGGACACTAACGGTAACATTTCTCGATCTTGGTAGTATATATTGTACTTTAGATCTTGCATAAAGTTCTAAATTTGAATATATGAGATCCATGCAACCTTCTATGTCATTTCTTCGTCTACATTGCCTTTGTGAATTGTGATCGTGTAAATAAGCATGCAACCGTTTAGGCTATTTTTGTAACTATTGCTTCTTTTTCTTTTTAGTTATCTCCCTGATCGTTCGGAAGTATTGTAAATGCGTTTGTGAATGAGTGTAGAATTATGTTGGCCATTTCTTCGAAGAACTTTTTCGAGGAAGGATATAATAGTTCTAACAGTGCATTATCTTTGTTCAACGTTACCCAATCAAGTCGAAGTAGCTTTGCTCTGAAGCCAATTCTTCTTTACATCCTTACGTCCACTACTCGTTTACAGACTTCAATTGGAGTCTATGGTGATAGACATACTCATCAATCAAGGTACGTACTACTGGACACATGTTAAATCGTATTAAATAAGGAGGCTTAATGGAAAAGGAGAAATATGAAGCTCCCATGAAAATTTTATGATAGCACCTTGTGCATGGAGTATGCTACTCCTCTTTCTGATACATGTTTCTTTGTTCAACCTCACTCATCCAAGTCTAACTAGCTTTGCTTTGCAACCAATTCTTATTGAAATCCTTACTTCATTGTCTTTGTTTGTGAGTATGTATCCCATGCCCATAGATGAGGCCTATGATTTCCTAGCAATGTTTCACCTCTATTTGGAATCTATGATCATGCACTCATGTTCCCAGTTTATCACAGAAACTGAAATTTGTAGCTCAACGTTCCTTTCTATTTTCTACAACAGCACTTATTGTGAATCCTAGGAGCTTCTTGTAGTTTATTGTTTGTGGCACGCACACTATATAATGAGTGGCTGAATCGTATGAGCATACATTCATGGGAGGAAAACCGTTATAGATGATAATCTTAAAGGTTTATAATTATCACATTGAATCTCTCCACTCCACTTGAAGATTCGCTTTTTAATTAGCAAGATGAAGAGAGAAAAATTCATCACCATTACTATTTTTGAGATCCAATATATTAATCTCACGAAATATCCTTTAATTAATTTTAATGGTCTATCTTCTTTATGTTGGGCTTTAAAAAATACATTTATAACAGGTAGAAGATATTTCACAGTTCTAAGCTCTATCTTCTTTATGTTTGGGATTTAGTAGTTTATAATCTTATTGCTCTAGATTCTTTATGGTTCTTCTTAGAAATTTACCTTTATAACATGTTCCTACAATAGAAAATCGATGCTTAAAGTTTGAATACTTTTAGAATACTTGGCACTCCCATGCCATGGGATGATAAAGAAATTAAGAGAGAGAAGTTTCTTTCACCTTTTGCAAATTTCTTTGTGTAATCATTTGTTTGTTCTCAACCACTATGTAGTTCCTAGATCCATCTATTTTTTAGCTTGTCGAAAACCTACTAAAAAAAATTTCTTCAATTCTCTACTGTTTTAGAAGCCTCGTGTGGGAAGGAAAAAGTTATTTTATGAAATTTTCTCAAATCACTTTTGAATTCGGATGTTTTCCCAAAGACCTTGTAATCAGCTGGATTATAGTGCTTAAAAACTAAAGGGGTTCGAACAACGATAACTTGTGGCGTACTCTTTTTCATTGATTCGTATTGTCTAACACGTGGAACTCGTGGATGGAAGTAGAAATAATGTTTTCTTGCGGTAATGGAAGTAGTGTGCTAAGTTTTCTTTGTTTTCTTGCAGTAATGGAAGTAGAGTGCATTTCCAATGTCGAGTCTTCTTGTAACACTGACTGAAAAAGATAAAGGCTGAAAACTTTACACTCTGTACTTAAAAATCTCCACCCAAATAAATGGCGAGACAATCTTTTATCTCTTATTCAAGAGACAAACTTCATATTATATTGTTCTCGCTACCACAACTCCATTGTATCTAGACATTAAAATGTATTATTTTGTTGTTGCTTGGTATATCCACCTTGGCTCATATATAAAAGTCGTTCGATAATACAATTTTCCTTTCTCGTTGCGTTTGGAAAAAACAGCTGTTCTAGATTAAAAAAAAAAATCTTTCATCAAACAAATTTATGTTATTGTGATTTGTAATAATCAAATATTGGAGGCACAATCAACGTGCAACAATAATCAGACAGCACAATTTTTCGCATGTTTGAAAAGTGAGAATTACCTGTCGGAACTAAACAGTGAGGAAAAGGTCAAGATTGTCCAGCTTTGAATGTGAGTATCAAGATTTGAAACTAGAGGCCTTTCGAGAGCTTCCTCCTTTGAATGCCGATTTCCAGGGCAGCTTTCGTCCGATGTTTTGGGACAATCGTTACTCCCCGTCCTGATTTGTTAACCGGCGGCCTCCTTCGGTGATAATTCAGGACTGAGGAAGCGCCCTTCCAGGAGCCGCTTCCCCCATCTCGTTGCTTCAGCATCATCTCCCTCCTGCTCGAAGATTGTGTAATCTGTGTGTAATGAAGCACACACACACACATAGTAGCAGATTTTCCTCCTACAATGATATTCACTTGATCAAAGTGGAATTTTTATGCTTTGTTGGATTTCACAAAAGTAGTTGGGTAAACTTCCAATACACCTAGATTGACCATCTCTATGAGTAGACAGGTACAAATAACAACTTCGACTCTTTGATGAGCATATTCCGAATAGTGCTTCGCATGCTATGAGTATATATGTGATGAAGAGGATGCAAAACTCATACAAACAAAATGAATACGTAAATTCTATCAAAATAAATTCAACTTGTGGTTACAAACACTAGAAAATGAAAATGCACCACTGATGACACAAAAGTGTTTATTAAAACTACAATGATGTCAAGATCAATTCTATGAATTGACTAGTAAAATGATCATTCATCACCAAAGATCATAGAATGCAAGGGTGGGAGGGTGGGAAAATGATGAGAATTGGGAGGGTAAATAGAGTAAATATAAGGGTAGGAGGCTAGGCAAATGGGTAGAATGAGGGCCAAATGGTATAAAATGATGGGGAAAAAAGCTTGTCCCAATGAGTGGCAAGCGACAATCACCACCAAGTGAACCACTAAGAGCTCCACCTGTTTCTTTGATAGCATGTAGAGAGTACATGCATAGAAGCAAACTGAAAATAAGAGTCACTTAACCAACTGTGCTACCTACCCTTAAG
>CM035424.1:56964271-57101771 GCA_020310875.1 Ceratopteris richardii | reverse complement strand
CCATGTCCACATTCCTCTAGCTCTTGATTCAAAAATGCATTCTTTATATCAAGTTGATACATCATCTAATTATTTCATACTACAATGGCAAATATTATCTGATGGAAGTCATCTTGACCACAAGGGTAAATGTCTCCTAATATTCTACTCCATATGTTATATTCCAAAGATGTACATGTCCGGAGGAATGAGAAGTTCCTTGCTCGGGGGATAGCCAAGGCCAAATGCCAGAGAGTTCATACAAGGAACCTACTCATGATGGTCAGATGAGTAGAGGGACCTTAGAGAGAACTCTAGATAGAAAGTAGGCAAGGGCTATAAATAGGTTTGGAGGTGATCCCTCTGCATGCCATTCTCCACTTCTAAGTTCTCACACCATATATTCGAGAAAATCCTTTTTCTAGAAACCTAGCTTTATACCTAGCAATAATATCATGTGAATATTTCACTACCTTATAGGCTCACTTGTATCCTATAACCTTCATATCCTCTGTCCTTGGCACAAGAGTTCAAGAGTGATTGTGGGCTTTAAATAGGTTGAGAGGTGAGTCCTATGCATGCCATTCTCCACTTCTCACACCAGATATTCCAAAAAAATCCTTTTTCTACAAACCTAGCTTCATACCTAGCAATAATATCATGTGAATATTTCACTACCTTACAGACCCACTTGTTCCCTATTACCTTCATATCCTCTGTCCTTGGCACAAGATTTCAAGTGTGATTTTCCTCAAAAGCCTTGATCTCCATCTACATAAGTTCGTGCCATTCCGTACATGTTTCTTCTTCTTTAAAACATGTTTATTCTTCAAGAACCTTGCTCATGTAAGCATAATGTCTAGGCATAGTTGAACCTTAGGTAAGACTTTCAACTAGATACCTAACCCTATCATAACTTCTTATCTCACCATTCCACTTATTGGTGTATTTTTTTGAGCTTGGAGCTTTCCTCCTTCTTCCCATCATGGTGTGCATTGAGCGCAATCCGTAGGTCTTCATCTTCTTCTATCTCTATGACTTTGGCCCTGCCCTTAGTCCATTCATCACTTAATCAACTTGATGAAGGATGTCCTTTATGTCATGGTGATTGAATACTCTAGTCCTTAGCTCTAGTAAGAACCATGCTGTCTGGTTCATCCTTTGAAATCCTCAAATTTTTTCTGCATTACCTTGCATACATACATTTGTACCATACCAAGGTAAACGTTCATTGAATCTAACATCCCTTGATACCTTTATCTTATTTTTTGTGGGGTTATAACACTTATAACCATTTTCCCATGTATATACCCTTTACAGACATACCTTTTTTATCTATCATGAAGCTTTCCAATTCATCCGCTTGGAAAAATACATAGTATGTGAAACCAAAAACTCTCAAGTGTGATACATTTGGTTTCCTATTATACCAAGCTTCATAGGGTGTCGTTGTTATGAATTATGGAGTATGTTGAACAAGGCATTGTTGGGGTTAAATTTATTAATGTATTAATGTGTTTTGATGTTTTTGATATTGTAGCTGAAGGTTCGTGAGCAGCGTGAAAGGCGTGAAAGGGCGGACGTCAATAAATTACAATTTATTTAGTTTGTAAATAAACCCGCGTAGAAGGTTCGATTGTTAGAAATAGTATGAAACATAGTGGTTAGAGTAAGGGTCATTGTAGACCATGATTTCTATTATTGGAAGCAAAGGTTTTCTATTCTGCAAAGGCTCTCATGTAACCACTCTTTTCGACATAATAAAAAATGTCTATAAATACATGCACTCTGTGCACTCTCGAAACAGAGTGCATGGGGGGCGATTGCACCCAATACTGCATTCTGTCTCATCTCCGTGTGCATCTATTTTACTGTCTTTTTTCATCATCTGTAACCTCTATGTGCACGTGAGTTAAGATCCTGACAACAATGGTATCACAGCTCTGCATGCGTCCATACGGAGGGTGTTGTTTCACTGTTCATGATTCCCTTTCCATTTCCATTTTTTATTTCCATTCGGATTCCTATTCCTGTTCCTGATTCTGTTCCAGTTGCAGAACCAGAACCTACATTTACACCTATGTTTGCTCCTTCTGCTTACTCCAAGGTGTCGACTAAGGCATAGAACTTACGCATAACTTAAGGCATTACTTTGGCATCTTTGGCACCCAAGGCTCCCTTGGAAACCGTTGGTAGCCGTTGGCTACATGCCAACCAATTTTAATGTATAAGTGGCAATAAGAACTTTTATATTCACCAAGGTGGGAGGATTTTAACCCACAACCTCATGATACAAGGGAAGTGCTTTACCACTACACTCTCTCCTGGTGTTGTAACTCAAGTTCTCTCCTCTTATATTTAACATAACTTGGAGTTTTTTTCTTACTTTTTTAAGAAGGCTTGGGTGTGGTGCGATGTGGCACGTCTTAGGGTACATCTTGTCAGGGTACGTCAGGGTACATCCAAAAAGGGTACCTCAGGGTACATCTAGACAAGGTACATCCTTCTAGGGCACATTCTTCAGGGTACATCCCGAGAGGGAAGCACTCGATTAAGGATCCAAGATAACTTGCTTGAGTGAGAATTAGGCTCAGGAGATCGAGGTTGAGAGCAAAGAAAATTTGTAGCAAGAGCGTTTTTTCTTTTCATACTCATGGACCCTAGACTATGCCAGCACCACATAGATAATCTTAATCATTTGACACCTCCATGAACATTTTCATGCATGTGTTTTTACATGGAACATGCTTATTTTTTTTCTAGTGATGAAACATGTGATTGGATATCCATGTTTATTATTTTATCAACTGAGGTTTGTTGTTTTTTCAACTGAGGGGCATGTTATGAATTATGGAACATGTTGAACAAGGCATTGTTGGGGTGTTAATTTGTTAATGTATTAATGTGTTTTGATGTTTTTGATATAGCAGCTGAAGGTTCATAAGGAGCGTGAAAGGCGTGAAAGGGCGGACATCAATAATCCGAATTACAATTTATTTAGTTTGTAAATAAACCTGCGTAGAAGGTTCTATTGTTAGAAATAGTTAGATAGTGGTTAGAATAAGGGTCATTGTAGACCACGATTTCTATTATTGAAAGCAAAGGTTTTTTGTAAAAGTTACCAACTTTTAATTTCATGTTGCTTTTTGAGGCCGCTCTCATGTAACCAATCTTTTCGACATAATCAAAAACTCCTATAAATACATGCAATTTGTGGATTGTCGAAATAGAGTGCATGGGGGGAGATTGCACCCAATACTGCGTTCTGTCTCGTCTCCTTGTTCATCTATTTTTCTGTGTGTTTTCAGCACTTGTAACCTCTCTATGCGCGTGAGTTAAGATCCTGACAATACTCGTAGCATGTATACCTCATGTCGAATGATGTATATAGTTGTGGTTGCTGCATTAGCTGAACTGCTATCAAGTGTACCCATTTTCTTCATCATGGTGCTAATCCATTTTCAAAGGTACCTATCCTCCACTCTACCACACCATTTCATTATGGTGTGTACCTACATGTGATTTTTCTCTTGTTTCTATTAGTCTCCAAGAATTGAGAGAACTCGTGAGATAAGTATTCCCCCTCCATCTCATGTAAAAAACCTGATGTGCCTATAACATTCCCTTTCAACAATAGATTTGAACTTCTTGAAGTAACAAAAGACATTGAATTTATGCTGCATACAATAGAGCCAAGTCATCCTTCTACAATAATCAATGAAAGTAACAATGTATCTATCAACTCCAATTAACCTCTCCTTCGTTAGTCTTTAAACATTTGTATGGATGACCTCAAGTGGATGATAGCTCACATACTAGCTCTTCTTCAATCGAAAGCAACTATGCTCTCCGAATTGACAAACTTCACACAATTTGTTAATTAGGAGACCCTAGCACTAACCTCTTCCTCACTATTTCCTTCAATTTCTTAGTATTCATATGTCATTTATATTCCCACTAGTTCTTTTCCTATATTTACTAAGTTAAATCATCAATTGAATCTTTCTCGCTTTGGTTGATCTGTAGTCAAGACTTTTTAGGGTTTCTCATACCTTCATGGAGGTTTCTAGATCTTGTAAATGACATATCATAGCATTGCTAATGTGCTGGGACAACATGGAGATGACTCTCTTATCCCTCTTGGTCCACTAACAAAAATTCCTTATTTGATTTCAACTTCTATTATGTGAATCTAGGTGTAGCATCTCTGCCACTATTGAGAACCCAATATGGTTTCCCCATGAGATAGCTAGATATTCTAAATCTCCATGGCTGATAATTATTCTTGTGAGAATTCTCAAAATTGAGTGCTATATTCGGACATGAAAAGCTCTAATGCACTCTGCTAAATCCTCTATTTGTAGAAGAAGTGAGAAATAATAGTAGCTTTTACCTTTGTGCTTGACAAGTATTAAAAATTTTGGGTTCATACTCTCTTAGTGTGTGCTTTCGAATATGATGTATGAGCTCTCCTTCCTATAAGATCATTAAAACACTTCTCGTATTCCTTTCATAATCGATTTTGTATGTCCAAAAGCTCTGATGCCCTTGATAGGAGAATAAAAAACTTCCACATGGATCCTTGAAGCATATGTGGCATCATAGGCACACTTACAAAATCTTTATTGAGTTAAACAATGAGTTCTCTAAGCTTTTGAGGAATCAATGTTAAGAAATTTGCACAATTAGACCATACACACAACGAGCTTTCTAGTGAAAGCTATCTCGCTCAAAAGTGTTAATTGGATTGTGGGAGCCAATGCCTCCAAAATATACAAATTATTACCCTCATTAGGATTACATAGATAGAGCACTACTCACTTTTGGACCTCACTCTATCAAAATATACAAAGATTCAATAGAATGTTTGAGAATACTTTACAACACAAGAATAACTTATTAGAAACCAAATATTACAAGAAATGAGTGACATATGTTAGGGAAAGACTGCTTCCCAATGAGAACTATAACCCAACGAGGATGTCAATATCTAGCTCACCTTTATATGTCTTAATGCACACATACATTTGGACTATTTGTCCATCCCAAGTCTTAGATCCCTTTCTATCTACTACTTCAATGGGATAGGTGTGCTTGGATGTAATTTTCATTATTAACTTTTTGCATCTATCACTATCTAGCAAAATACACATGACGAAAAAATACACCCACAATGTTTTCCATAGGTAGCTGCCTATTGCTTTTGATTTCCACATCGAAAATCATAAATATATTCTACTAAAATATAGAACCCACAAAAATGAATTTTTAAAGATATGATAGTATTTTTTCAGAAAGATTAGGAGTTTTACACTCATGAATGGTAAAAGTTAATACCATGCCAATTATTTCTAAAGCATACACTAAGACCATATTCCTTATCAATGAAAGTTACAAAGTACCTATCACCTCCAACTGAATTCGCCTTTGTTAGACTTTAAACATTTGTATGGATGACATCAAGTGGATGATAGCTCACATCGTAGCTCTTCTTGAATAGAAACCAATTGTGCTCTCCCAATTGACAAGCTTCACACAAATTCTTAATAAGGAAACTCTACCACTAACCTCCTTCTGTTTGTTTCCTTCAGTCTCCGAGTATTGATATGTCACTTATATTGCTACTATTTCTTTTCCTAAATCTACTTAGTTAAATCTTCAATTGACTCTTTCTAGCTTTGGTTCAACTGCACTAAAGACTTCTAGGGTTTCCCATACCTTCATGGAGGCTTCTAGATCTTGTAAATGATCTATCATAGCATTGCTAATGTGCTACGATAACATAAAGATGAGTCTCTTATCTCGTTTGGTCCATTAACAGAAATTCCTTAATTGATTTGGACTTTATATTAATCTAGGTCTAGCATGTTGCTACTAATGAGAACCCACTATTCTTTCCCCATGACATAGCTACATATTCTAAATATCCATGGCCAATAATTATTCTTGTGAGAATTCTCAAATTGAGTGCTATATTCTGACATGGAAAGTTCTAATGCACTCTTCTAGACTCTCTAATTGGAAAAGAACTGAGAAATAATAGTAGTGAAAGGTGGGGTTCATACTCTCGATCTTGACTAGTAGACACTCTTTTGCTTAGTGTGTGCTTTTGAATATGATGCACCTGCTCTCCTTCCTTGAAGATCCTTAAAACACGTCTTGTAGTCCTTCCTTAAATGATTTTGTATGTCCAAAAACTCTGATACCCCTCATAGGAGAATAAATAACTTCCCTATGCATCCTTGAAGCATGTGTGGCCACATAGGCACGCTAGAAAAATCTCAATTTACTTGAGCAATGAGTTCTGTGAACTTTTGAGAACTCAATATTAAAACAATTGCACAGATAGACCACACACAATGAACTTTTTGGTCAAAGCTATCTCATTCAAAATTGTTAATCCTACTGTGAGAACCAATGCCTCCAAAATAGAAAAATTTTCACCTTTACTAGGGTTACATAGATAGATCACTACTCACTTTTGGACCTAGTTCTATCAGAATATACAAACATTTAGTAGGATCTTTGAGAATACTTTACAAGACAAGAACAACTTATTAAAAACACAACATTACACGAAATGAGTGACATGTGATAGGGAAATAGTGCTTCGCAATCAAAGCTATAACCTTTCAAACCTAGAGATGTCAATATCAAGGTCATCTTTATACGTCTTAATGCACAGATGCATTTGGACTATTTGTTGATCCAGAGTCTTAGATCGCATTCCATCTATTGCTTCAATTGGATAGGTGTACTTGGATGCAATTTTCAATATCAACTTTTTGCACCTATCACTATCTGGCCAGATTCATGTGACCAAAAAATACACCCATTTCCATAGGTAGTTTCCTATTGCTTTTGATTTCCACATAAACAATCCTCAATATATTCTACCAAAATATACAACCCACAAAAAAGAATTCTAAAAGATATGATTTTATTGTTGCATAAAGATTACGAGTTTTACATTGATTAATGGTAAAATTAAATTCCATGCCAATTATCTCTAAAGCATGCACTAAGAACATATTCCTTATGCTTCCTAGAAAATACAAAGCATTTTATATTGCTAACTTACAATTCCATGGGATCTCGACCAGTTTTAAAGATCAAATGTTTTTTTTAAGAGAAAGATTACATAGAGGGTGAAGAGATAAAGTAGGAACAAAAGAATCCTGGAAACTTTGAAAGAAGCAGCTCAACCACCACCAAATGATCAATAGGAATATCATGTAATCAATGTCTCCACACAAGAATTGCACATTGGAGAAGTTAAAATTTGTGGAGATGGGATCAAATTAATTGATTTTGAACTATCTCAAAATGGGAAACATCAATCAATATTTTAAAATAGAAATTGAAGTGAATCGAATACATGGCTCTAAGAGATCATATATGTATTTTGATAGAAACATATAATAATTTGCAAGATTGTTCCCTGAATGAATCATGAGATCTATATGATGGGTGCCTCTACCTTATGAAATCAGGATGTGCCTTTCCAATTCATTGTATGTTGCAAAAAGAAACATATAATAATTCGCAAGAGTGTTCCCTAAATGAATGAAGATACTCTGAATGATAGAAACAAATCCACCTTTTCGTTAAAAAGGAAACTAGAATTCCGTGAAAGGTATTGAAAATAATTGTAGAAATGCACGGAATGGACGAACTGTTTTATTATAGTATGGTGAATATCTTCATCAATCTCATGTGTAATAATCAAACATTGGATGCGTAGTCATCGTTGGATGCGTAGTCATCGTGCGACAAAAATCATTCAGGTCAAATTTCGCGTTGAAGAAAAATGAGAACTGACCGGCGGAAGGAAACACTGAGAAAAATTTGAAGCACATGCTCCATTTGATCGTGCCTGTTGACAAGAGCCCACCGTTTTGAACACATGCCCTGCAGCATTCAACTTTGAAATCTTACGACTCATTTGAAACTAGAGGCTCTTCGAACTCCAGTCGCAGCTTTGATGCGATGTTGTCCCTGAAAATCATGTCCCTGTACAAATATAACGAAAGGCCGCCTCCGCTCATAATGCAGGAACTGCCCTTTTGCAAGCCGCATCTTACCGCTTCATCATCATCTCCCTCCAACTGCACGGTTCTGAGAAGCTGAACATCGCAGAAATATGGAGGCCCAACGAAAATCCGTCACACCTTGCAGTTGCCCTTTTGCAAGCCGCATCTGGCCATTCTTATGAATCTAATAATCTGCACACTTGCAACTATCGTAGTTCGTTAATCGAGTACATTTGTTATTATAATACAATCTTATACCGTAGAGAACTTATTATGAAATTTCTGCGATGGAAGCAGTCTACGGTGTTTTGCATCCGCTCATAATTATGTAATGCATATAATTATAGGAAATTCTATGTTGCGGAAATGCTGCATTTTTCGGGAGATGAAACACTCACAAACGAGACAAGAAAGGGAGGAGGGACAATCTTAAAACCGCAACACACATTCAATTTTGAAATATGGAATCATCAAGTATAAGTAGCCCTTAGACACTACGAAAATCTCCAGAGGGTAAACACAATTTCCCACCAATTTTAAGTGTGATCATACACCATTACCATATATATGGCACGTTGAATAATGGGCTTAGAGTTATGTATGGGGAAGTGCCGAAATGTAAATTAAGCTCAATCTAGAAAATAGAGTACATCCAACTTTTAGTGAAAACCTTAAAACATTTTGATTTGTAAAGCCGTTGTGAAACGATTCGCAAGAATATTTCTTATGAGCACAGAATCCCAAATGATCTCTATAGCACAAGGTTTCCTATTGAAATAGAAGATACTTGTGAATTTATAGGTATTTTTCATAATGTCTTGAATATAAGATACATGAGGGCAGTGCTTGGAAAGCATGCATTTACAGAAATTCGCTCTACATACAAAATTTTTGCTTTCCAAGCGATCTAGTATTTTTAAAAAACACCTCGCTTTTTAGAAGTAACCTATTATTTTTACAAAAAATTACTAAAACACTATCTCCTAAATATTCTTCTAAATATCTTAATAAGTCCATGCACATTCACACCCTCATGAGTCTTCACCTACTAAATCAAAACACAAATCACATTAAAACCCTCAAGATATTAAAATCCATGTAACATTCCATTATTAGATAAAGTATAACAATATGCATGTGTAAAAACCCTAAAACCCTAATCCCAAACAGCTAGAATTAAAACATGTATATGTGTATATGTGTGGATAGATGTGTATGAATATCTCTATGTGTATATGTATTATTTTTGTATATGTGTATATGTGTTTATGCATGTGTGTATGTATGTAAAAACCAAAAACCCTTATCCTAAAATGATAACCCTAACACATGTATATGTGTGACATGTGTGTATGTGTATGTGCATGTATGCACATATATATATATATCTATATATCTATATATATATATATATATATATATATATATATATATATATATATATATATATATATATATATATATATATATATATATTATATGTGTGTATGTATGTATGTATGTATGTATGTATATATGTGTGCATGTGTGTATGTATATGCGTGTGTATGTGTACATGTGTGTATGCATATTTGTATGTATGTAAAACCCAATAACCCTAATCCTAAAACCCGAATCCTAAAACCCGAATCCTAAATCCCTTACCCTAAAACATGTACATGTGTGTATGTGTCTATATATGTGTGACGTGTGTTTCTATATATATTTTATGTGTGTGAATGTGTATATGTGTGTATGCATACCTGTATGTATGTAAAACTGTAGAGCCCTAATCCTAAACCCTGAATCATAAATCCTTAACCCTAAAACATGTACATGTGTGAATCTGTTATATATGTGACATGTGTGAATGTGTATGTTATATACATATATACATGATGTGTATATGTGTGTATGTATATGTGTATGTAAGTAAAAACCTAAAACCCTATTCCTATAGACCTAGACCTAACACATGTATGTAAATGTGTGTGTAGGTGTATATGTGTGTATGCATATGTGTGTATGTATCTATGCATATGCAGGTGTGTATGTATATGTGTGTGTACACATGTGTGTATGCATATGTGTGTATGCATGCATGCATTTGTATGAATACGCATGTGTTTATTTACTATGTATGGGAGTGTGTGTGTGTAAATGTGTGCGTATATGTGTGTGGCTTTATGAGTATGTATATATGTGCCTATGTTTGAAAACATCTCTGTATGAATATGTGTGTATGTGTGTATGTGCATATCTATATGTGTCTCTCATATGTGTGTATGCATGTGAGAGTGTATGTGTATGCATATTTTTATGTATGTGTTTGTACACATGTGTGTGTATGTGTATGCATGTGAGAGTGTATGCATTTGCATATGTATGTGTATGCATATGTGGTTGTATGCGTGAGTATGCATGTGTGTGTATATATATGTGTGTGTGTGTATGTATGTATGCATATGCATGTGTGTAGATGTGTGTGCATGTATGAATGCATATACATGAGTATGCATGGGTGTGTATGTATATCTATCTCTCTCTCTCTTTCTCTCTCTTTATCTCTCTCGCTCTCTCTCTCTCTCTCTGTCTCTCTGTCTCTCTCTCTCTTTCTCTTTCTCTTTCAAAACTATCTCTCTCCCTCTCTTTCTCTCTCTTTGTCTCTTTGTCTCTCTCCCCCTCTCTCTCTCTCTCTCTTTCATCTCTCTCTCTCTGCCTCTCTCTCTCTCTCTCTCTCTCTCTCTCTCTCTCTCTCTCTCTTTGTTTATTTCTTTCTTTCTCTCTCTCTCTCTCTATCTATCTATATTTGTAATGCAGTACAAAACAATCACTTACGTCTATGCATGAGTATGTATCTCTCTCTCTCTCTCTCTCTCTCTCTCCTTGATCTCTCACTTTCATCTATCTCTCTTTCATCTCTCACTATCCTTTTCATCTCTCTCTCTCTCTCTTTCTCTCTTTTCTTTCTTTCTCTCTCTTTCTCTTTTTCTGATAGAGAATAAAAGAATCAGTTACATGAATATAATTCTTGAGATCACTATCATCAAAGCCTAATAAACATCATCTCTCATCAAATGCCAAAGAGCAGACATAAAAAAGCTCTTGCAAAATAAAATAAAATTCAAATTAGAAAAGAGAAAACATAGACAAAGAGAAAGGGTGAAAGAAAATGCGAATCACTTACCAAGATGTGAGATCGAGAGAGAGAGAGAGAGAGAGAGAGAGAGAGAGAGAGAGAGAGAGAGATTTGTGTATAGAGAGAGATGTATGTGTGTGTGTGCACAAGAAAAACACAATGTAGGTGGAGGAGCACAATGTAAGTGCACATGCAAACTTGACACTAACAATATGTATTTCAAAATAGAGGTGATTGTGGCTTTTTGCTCTCGGGTTGTTAAAACATGCCGTTGGTATAACCTTGGGTATAGGCATTGGTATGAGCACTGATAGTCTCAACAATACACTAATGCTTATGCCGATGCCTACATTGATGCTTATACTAGTGCCTATATTGGCCCTTATATCGGCAACAATATTTTTCTATTCCTATACAAGTAAAAATGTTTCAATGGTAATACTGGTGGTCAACTCACTCTTGATATGGGCTAATGTCATCTTTTCAAGCATTTCCAACTATCATATCGATCTGCGATTGTCGATATGTCTAGCATTGTATGCCTCTCATATGTTGTAGTGAGGATTTCTCTACCTTGTAACTTATAGTGATCAGTTTATGGGTTTTCTACACCATACATTGTATCTATCACACACCCATAGATGGAAACATTGTATCCCTGAGTGATGATTATGACATAATTGTTGGTGTTTCAACTTTTCCTTTTGTATGGAGTGTTATAGTTAGAGGTACAATGTTGTCAGGATCTTGCTCACGCGCACACAGAGGTTACGAACGCAGTAAACACACAAAAAAATAGAGACAAGAAGAGATGAGACTGAACGCATTATTGGGCGCAATCTCCCCCCATGCACTCTGTTTCGACAGTCCACAAAGTTCATGTATTTATAGGAAAAGAGTGGAAAAGAGTGGTTACATGAGAGCGGCTTCGGAAAGCAAGCGTGAAACTAAAAGTTGGTAACTTTTACAGAAAGCCATTGCTTTCAATAATAGAAATTGCGGCCTACAACGTCCCTTATACTAACCATTACTTTTCTAACTGTTTCGAACAATAGAACCTTCTATGCGGGTTTATTTACAAACTAAATAATAATTATTCGGATTATTGATATCCGCTCTTTCACGCCTTGCATGCTCCTCATGAACCTTCAGCTGCTATATCAAAAACATCAAAAACACATTAATACATTAATAATTTAACACTCCAACAATGCATTGTTCAACATATTCCATAATTCATAACATGCTCCTCAGGTGAAAAAACAGCTGATCGCAGTTGATAAAATAATAAACATGGATAGCCAGTCACATGTTGTATCACTGAACGAAGGAAAAAAAAAGCATGTTCCATGTAAAAACACATGCATGGAAATGTTCATGGAGATGTTAAGTTATTAAGATTAACCATGTGATGCTTGACATAGTCTAGGGTCCATGAATATGAAAAGAACAAAACCCTCTTGCTATGGACTTTCCTTGCTCTCAACCTTAATTTCTTGAACCTAATTTTCATTCATGCAAACTATTTTGGACCCTCAATCTAATCCTTTCGTCTAGGGATGTACCCTCAAGAAATATACCCTAGCCGAATGTGTCCCGCGTGGATGTACCCTGATATACCTTGAGAAGTGTACCCTGACAGGATGTACCGTGACAAGTGTACCCTAACAGGATGTACCCTGAGACATGCCGTGTAGCGTCGCACCGTGCCGCCTTGGAAAGTAAGAAAAACGGCAAGTTATGTTAAATATAAGAGGAGAGAACTAGAGTGACAACTCCAAGAAAGAGTGTAGTGGTAAAAGTACTTCCCTTGAAAGTACGAGGTTGTGGGTTCAAATCCTCCTACCTTAGGGAATCCAAAACTCTCTATTGCCACTCAAAATTAAAATTGCCTCGCGCGTAGCTAACGGTCGCCAAGGGAGCCTTGGGTGCCAATGTTGCCAATGTTGCCAATGTATTGCCTAAGTTATTGCCTAAGTTCTTTGCCTTAGTTGAGCCTTAGTCGATGCCTTGGAGTAAGCTGAAGGAGTAAACATAGGTGTAAATGTAGGTTCTGGTTCTGGAACTGGAATAGAAACAGAAACTACAACAGGAATAGGAACCAGAACCGAAGATGAAGATGAAGACGGAGAACGGAATCGGAATCGGAATTGGAATTGAGAAAAGAGAACAGAACCCTCCATATTGATGCGTGCAGAGCTCTGATACCACTGTTGTCAGGATCTTGCTCACGCGCACACAGAGGGTTACGAACGTGAAAAACACACAGAAAAATAGAGACAAGAAGAGATGAGACCAAATGCAGTATTGGGTGCAATCTCGCCCATGCACTCTGTTTTGACAGTCCACAGAGTTCATGTATTTATAGGAATTTTTTATTACGTCGAAAAGAGTGGTTACATGAGAGCGGCTTTGGAAAGCAAGCGTGAAACTAAAAGTTGGTAACTTTTACAGAAAGCCATTGCTTTCAATAATAGAAATGGCGGTCTACAACGACCCTTATACTAACCATTACTTTTCTAACTGTTTCTAACAATAGAACCTTCTACGCGGGTTTATTTACAAACTAAATAATAATTATTCGGATTATTGATATCCGCCCTTTCACGCCTTCCACGCTCCTCACGAACCTTCAGCTACTATATCAAAAACATCAAAAACACATTAATACATTAATAATTTAACACTCCAACAATGCATTGTTCAACATATTCCATAATTCATAACATACAACATCTTTTATATTCAAGTTTCTCCTACCTGACGTAGTCACCACTACCACCCTTAGCTTCCACCGACTTCATCCATGATATCTTACTCCCTTGTGTGCTGTTGTAAAGCTTGTTAACCTCTATGAAACCATGTGCATCATTGCTTCCCCTGAAGCACAGGTGGTGCTTTGTCCAGCTATCCCTAGGAAGTAACCCAACATACAAACATTGCTAGTCGGACAAAAAGACATCCAAGGGCTTGGTCCAACTTGTGCTTGTCCCATCGCTAACCCCCTTCTCTCTAACAAGTTGAATGCTATAAGGGGCTCACTCAGGTGGATTTATTCCAGCTACTGATATTACGAATGATGATGCTCGCAAGGTGCTTCCAGCAAACTAAAGTAAATGAATGAGGACTCAAGAAATTTTAGATCGATTGTTTTTCGTATGTTCAAGAGTTTCTTAGAAAACTAATTTTGCATTCAATCAAAGGTCATCTATTTCCTTAATGTTAATGTTACCATTCATCAGCGTTGTCAATAGGAATAATTCATTAAGGTTTAATATCAATTTAGGATGAATAGGAAAACGTCTTCAAAGTATATTATGTAAAGCTACCCGTGAGTTTCGATTATAAATTCCCTGTTCAAATGGTTCAGCAACGCTCTTCGTTTACAACTTTAGCATATGATTTCCTTAACTTCTCTTTATCAGAGTACATTACTGCTTTTCTGCTCATCCGAAAAATATGTTGAAGTATAAACGATGAAGGAAAAGTAGAAACGCAGATTGAAATGAAGTAGCATAAAGAAGAGCAATCAATAATATGAGGACAAGAATCTGGTTTAATATTATATTACACAACAATCAACGATAATCTCAGTAAGTGTGTAAAATTCATGGCTGAAATGGAAACAAAAAGAATAACTTATTTACAAAAGGACTTCAAAGAGATAACGGAAAAAATGTCGTGTGTGCTTCCAAATTAGACGAAGGCAATGAGAATGCATAATTGAAGGCTTTTATAATATATGGCCATTAATAGCGCTTTCGTTGTTCATCAAAGTGGAATAGACAAAAATTGTAGCATTCCAATGATGCCAGGTGGAAGCACTGGTTTGTCCTCATCAAGAGATATGATTTAAAACTGCTCTGAGTACAAAAGCCAATATAATATGTGTTTCTTAAGTTATCTGTACAGTAACGAATTCGCTACACAACCTTTGAAACATAAATCCATAGTAGATAGATAGATAGACAGATAGATAGATAGATAGATAGATAGATAGATAGATAGATAGATAGATAGATAGATAGATAGATTGATAGATAGATATATAGATAGATAGATTGATAGACAAATGGATAGATAGATAGATAGATAGATAGGTACATAAATAGATAGATAGATAGATAGATAGAGAGATAGATAGATAGATAGATAGATAGATAGATAGATAGATAGATAGATAGATAGATAGATTGATAGATAGATAGATAGATAGATAGATAGATAGATAGATAGATAGATAGATGGATAGATAAATAGATAGATAGATGGATAGATAGATAGATAGATAGATAGATAGATAGATAGACAGATAGATAGATAGATAGATAGATAGATATATAGATAGATGGATAGATAGATAGATAGATAGATAGATAGATTGAATACAACCTTCGATTTCAACACGTCATATTGCATACACGTATGTTTAGAGTTCTAGTTTCATACACGTATGTTTAGAGTTCGCTGGTGGTGCATGCATATTGCAGATTAGGTTCCATGGAGAAATTTGCATTCGAAGTACTTATTGTGTTCTTATGGTTATCATAAAGTGCTTATTATTAGAGCGTGATACACTTGAGGTAGTTAGGTTCCATGTTTCTATACAACATATATAGTTACAAAGTAAATCAAATATCTTTTGCAGACATCAAATGTCAAACCTTTCACTTCAACATCCAAGTGACTCAGATCAAAATCTAAGCAACTAGATCTCTTTATTTAATTCCAAAACTCAGAGAGACATCAAACCTTTTACTTTCACTTTCAATTTCAGTACAACATATAAGCGATTGAGATCAAAATCGAAGAAGCTATGTCTGTGCATTTCATTCCAAAAATCCGAGAGACGTCAAACCTTTCACTTGAACGTTCACTTTTAGCTCAATATCCAAGCAACTCAAATCAAACTCAAAATAGCTATGTCTTTGCATTTAATTCTAGAAATCACAGAGTACGGGTGTCCTAAAATCTTGTTAGTGTCTTCCTTCCTGTTTTTCACGTGATCTCCTTTTCAATGAATTTCTATCACCTCTTTCTTGTTCATGGTTTTTTGAGTCATCTCAATCTTTTGTCTTCATATTCTTTGATAGAGGCACTATGAGAGTCCCTCAATAGAATTCACAAACAGTGTCCCTATTTACTCTTCTCATCATTACATAGCAATATAGTTTACAAGAGTTAATCTCAAAACCTTTGTGGTTGTGAATTATCCACTACACCAAGAGGGCAAGTCCTTGAATACTATTTGGATCGATAGAAACTTGAGAAATGAAATTAAGTAGTCAAAAAAAACAAAATTAGTACTCCATGTTTTTTCACAGACATGGAAGCTCATTGACAAAAGCTTGTTAGTACACTGTGAAAATCCTAGGATATTAAGATAATGAATTTACATAGGTAGAAATAATATTTAGATGTGGAAAAGATCAAAGAAATTGGGAATTTGTTCGGAATGTTGTCTTCCATTCGTCTCCTTCTTTGGTCCTGACAAGATTAAATGCTCCTCGAAGGTCAATCTTAGTGAAGAACTTTGCTTTACCAAGGCATTCCAAGAGCTCTGGCATAAGTGGTAGAGGATATATGTTCTTTATTGTGACTTTATTCAAACCACAATAGTCCACACATTCAAAGAGTTCCGTCCTTCTTCTTTACAAATAGGATAGGGGCTCGTGCAGGAGACTTTGAGTGTTCGATAAACCCCTTGGCTAGATTCTCATCAATATTCTTACGTAATTCTGTAAGTTCCTCTGAGGATATTCTATAGATTGGCCCAAAGGGTGGTTGTGCTCCCTCTTGAAGTTTTATGGCACAATCATAAGGTCTATGCTCTGGGAGCATATCTGCATTCTTTTTTTCAAAGACATCTTCAAACCCTTGGTATTGGTCAGGTAGCTTCATTGAATCATCTTTCTTGGGCTCTTGAGTTGGTATGGCATAGATCATATACGTCGGTTCCTTCCTTACTGCATGCATGAAGGCTTTGGCTTGAACATATTTCAGGTTCTTCTGGATATCTCGACGCGTGGTTTTATTATTCTCCCAATTAATTTCTGGATTATGTTTCTTTAACCACGACATTCCGATCATAACCATCTTTACTAGACCTTATATTCCATTGAAACATATGTGTGAATCATGGTCACCAAGGTGTACTCTTAGTGGTATAGTTTCCATGGTTATATTCCCCGATGGTAGAGGCCGTCCATCTACTAATTCAGCTATTACTGGCTTGTTCTTCTAAAGTATTGGAATTCCATGTTTCTTAACGAGTCCCTCATCAATGAAACATGAGGAGGCTCCTTAATCTACCAGAGCTATAAGGGAAAGGGACTTCTTAGACATGATTAACTTGACAAGGGCAAGACATGTTTCTATGGGTGTGGCTGGAATTATGAGACCCTTTCTTATATCATGGTCTGGCTGTATGGTCGCTTTTACAACTCGAATTCCTTGTTTCCCTGCTCTACAAGGGTGGATGCGACTTTGAAGTTCGTTCTCTTGTTGGGGCAATTAACTGCAATATGGCCAGGGTTTCCACAATACAAGCATAACTTGTTATCCCTCCTTCTTTGTTTCTCTTGTGGTGTTAGAGGTTGGAACCTAGTTACATGTATCTGCATAGGTTTGGGCATATAATCATCTCTACGAGTGGGTTGGAAGGGTTTTCATTCGCGAGGTCTTCCGTCTACTTTTTTTTCTTGTTTCCTTTCAAAAAAGCGATTATCACATTGAATAGCTTGGTTGATGTATTCATTCAATGTCTTAACCTCTCGCATTGTGAGTAGAAGGTCCTTCACATGATCTCTTAAGCCCCATCTAAATTGGCTTATGAAATAATCTTCATGCCTAGTGAGGTCACATATCAACTCCCTAAATTTAGATGCATAGGTAGAGGCACGGCGGTTACCTTGACATAGCTTTCGAAGTTTTGTTTCTGCCACTCAACTCATGTCTGCATCTCCAAATGTGGCCACGAGCTCTCCAAGAAATCCCTCATAGTCATGAAGTACGGCCATATCCTTCTCCAAGATTGGGGCGAGCCATGATAAAGCTTGACCATAGAGTAAGGTTCCGATAAAACCGACCTTGGATGCATCATCAGAGTATCTATCAGGCTGCATGCGGATGTACAATTTGACTTGTTGTAAGAATCCTCGAAATTTTGTGCGATCACCATCGAACTTTTCTAGCATGCAAATCTTGGGTTCCTTCATAAATGATGTACTAGGCCGTTGATTGAGTTGAATACTCCCTTGATTTGCTTGAAGACTCCCGATTCGTTCTTGTAATTCTTGGAGGAGTGCAACTACATCCATTGGATGTCCCATATCGACTTGTGTTTGTCGATGGCTTAGGTCTTCCACATTGTTGGAGACTCTGAAGTGATGCTACAATCTGTTCATAAGCGTTCTCCATGATGCTTGGTCTTGGATAGAAGGTAGTCTTTCCAAAATGTCAGGGAAGCATTAGATTGTGCTCCCTGACTACAGTAGACAAGATTTTGGAAATACACTTCTGATTACAAGATCCCCCACAAAGGGGAAATGATACAAGAATACGTGACTGATACAAGATGTCCCACAACCCGGCACTGATAGGTATGAATAACTTGACTAGAGATTATATAGGAGATCCCACAACCACGGATCGTAAGTATGAGACAAGATATCTGGATTACAAGAACTCCCTTCACGGAGATGAACTAGATACAAGAAAGAACTCGACAAGATCTCGTACTACGAGATTACAAGAGGACAAGACAAGATGTCCTAAATACAAGACTAGACAGGACTGGAACAAGGAACAAGACAAGAACATGAACTGGAACTTGGAGAGTACTAACTAGGTGGTCATGACTCCTTGAGCTCCCAAGATTGGTATTGGCAAGATTGATTATGAATGTGGCCAACCCCTCCTTATATAGGTTTTCCAAGGGCGGTTATGATTGATGATGCCATCAATGATGTCATCAATTTGTAGCATGGTCTCTGGATGTCAGAATCAAGCAAGAAGATAGTCGATCTTAGGGTTTTGGCATGTTCCAGATGCAATGCAAGCATTAGTTTCCCCAAATTCTGGACCAATCATGTGATAAAAGATTCACATGGAGTCTGAGACTTAGGATGGTTTCCTTTGTCCATGACAATTTAGATAGCTTGCTGCTCTCAATAAAAAACTCGAATGGATCTATGCCTTTAGTCAGTTAAAGTAGATAATCAGAGCTTTCTAAGAATCTATAAAGAATTTAATTTGGACAACTTTTGATTAGAAAACGCAATTGACAAAGATGAACTACCTATCCACACAAGTACGTTGAAGAATTGAACTTGACTCTTAGACTGATAAATCCCTGAATATATATCCTTTTAGGAAAATGTTTGAGATGGAGAAAGTAAACACAAATGGCTTTCCAACAAGCTACAAATGAAGTAATTTGGATCAGTTTTGGTCATGAAACGCAATTGACCAAAATAGACCATGTGTGCACACAAGTATACTAAAAAAATAGACTTCACTCTCTGATAGATATATCACAAAATGTAAATCCTTTGAAAAATATATTTCGAAAAGAGCAAGTAAATGCAAAGAGCTCTTTAGCAAGGTAAAAATCAAGAAATTTGGATACGTTTTGGTTGGGAAGCTTAACCGACCAAATTAGACTACCTATCTACACAAACTGAACTTCACTCTTTGACTGATATCTCACAGAATGTATAAGCTTTGAAATCCATATTTTCAAAAACAATAAGCGCACATCAAAAGCTTTATATTGAGTGTTTAAATGCAAGAAATGGTTACATATACACTGCGATATAAGCTTCATAACATAGTTTTGTACAAAATGATGTGCAACTGGAAGGAGTCTATGGGAAGACAAAATCACAAAATGATCAGATCTGACTACAGCTCTTGCATCTTTCTCTCCTTGTTTAGAATGTGCTCCCACTCCAATTTTATAACCAATGAGCATCTGAAGAAGTTTGTGCCTCCTTTTTAACTCACCACTTTCATTTGATTGCCCACTACATGCCACTTACTACAAGGCAGATATTGTATCTTTTACTCACCATTAATTTTGACAACACATTTTTTTTTCTTTTTTTCCTTTTCTCTTCTTTTACTTTATCTTTATATTTGGTAAATTTATCTAAGCATAGCTCATGTGAAAATGAGCTTGTACATTTATCTTCAACACTCCCCCTCAAGCTCATTTGGAAGTTATCTTCGACCATGTCCTACTAATATGTCACAGCCTTGAAACCCTTGAGTTTAGAAACAGCCAAGAACTTTTTTAACATATTGGCAACCTACGTTTTGGTTTTGATGAACTTTATCTCCACATCTTTGCTCAATACCTTCTCCCTTACATAATGGTAGTGGACCTCTATGTGCTTGCACCTTGCAAGAAACATAGGACTGCTTGCCAAGTAAACACTTGACATGTTATCACTCTAGATACGGATGGTTCCAACTTGCACTTCAAGATCAGCTAAAAGCTTTTTAATCCACATTGCTTCACATGTGGCAAATGCTAATCCTCTATATTCAGCCTCCATGGTTGAAAGTGCAATAGTAGGTTGTTCCTTTGAGCTCCATGTGATAAGTTTGCTTTCTATCATGAACACATAACTTGAGGCTGATCTCTTATCTTCCTTTGAACCTACCCAATCAGCATCGCTAGAGCCCTCAACCTAAAATTCTTCATCAAACTTGTAAAAAAAGAGCAAGTTCACATCAATATATTCTGAACATTTCTACAAGATTAAAGGAATCAAGCATCAACTTAGAGTGGCACATAGCCCTCAGTAGAACAATGTTGCAAAAGGTAAAAAAACAGACCATCATGGAGATGGTAAGGTGCATGTTGAAGGAAAGGGTTTGCCTAATCAATTTTGGACAGAGGTTGTCAACATTATTGCCTAATCTTGAGGCAAAGCTACACCAAGGCACTTGATGGAAAGTCTCCACAAGAAGCCTACATTGGTAAAAAGCCTTTTGTTTCCATTTCAAAGTATTTGGAAGTGAATAATATTTATATATTCCATGTAGGAAGAGACACAAGATTCAACCAAAGAGCATCAAATGAATCTTCTTAGGGTACAATGAGGATAAGATGGCCTATAAGCTTTATGACCCTCAGGCTAAGAGGATCATGGCGAGTCCCAATGTGATGTTTAAGGACAAGAAACCACATGTAATGGATGACAAAGAGAGAGCTTCCACTTTATCATCAAGCAAAGGGGCAAGCAACTATGAACTTGGCCAAAGAGCTATCCCTTCTACACAAGAGAAAGAAGCATTTTCTTTAGATGATGAGTATGAAAATCACCAACCTATTGTCACCCAAGTCGAAAATCCATTGCCACGTTGGGTGAGGTAGCTCTATGATTTTGCAAGCCCCATCCCAAAGTCACTAGAACAGGTTGTAGATGGACCAAGGCAATCACAAAAGAATTAAGGAATATAGATGGGAAAGCACCCATATTCTAAACATAGCATTGGTGGCTCATCTCATTCAAGAACAAGCAAAGGAAAACACCAATGTGGAAGAGGCACTCCATGACCCGAATTGGATAGCTTCCATGCAAACAGAATGCAACAATATCATGTCGATTTGAACTTGGGAGCTAGTGGATCAACCCCCTAAGTGTAAAGTCATTGGCACCAAGTGGGTCTCGAAGCCAATGTACAAGGCTGATGGTTCTCTCGAAAAGTACAAAGCAAGACTTCTTGCACATGGCTACAGTTTAAGATATTGACATTTGTGAATAATTTTCCCCGTTACAAGGATGAATACTATCCAAGTAGTACTAGATGTGGCTACACATAAGCATTGTCATGTTTATCACATGGATGTCATACTAGCACTCCTAATTGGAGACCTCAAGAAGGATGTATATTGTGTCAAGCAATTGGGTTTGAGGCTCCCCATTTAGAGAACAAGGTATGTAAGCTGAAGAAGGAAATATATGGGTTGAAAGAAGCCCTTAGAGCATGGTACTAGCAGATAGATAAGTATTTCTTTGATTTGTCTTTCCAACGATGTGCTTCTGATGCGAACTTGTATGTTCTAAACAAAAGAGGGAAGACAGTTGTGCATATACTCTATATAGATGACCTTGTGATGCTAGAAATTGATGATGGTCTTCTTCAACAAAAAAAAGATGCTCTAAGTTCAGAATTTGAAATGAGAAACTTGGGTTTCATGCATTATTGCTCAGGCCTTGAACTTTGGCAAGAACTAGGGAAGATTTTCATCTGTCAACAAAAGTATACAAAATAGATATTGAAGGCATTCGACATGAAGGATTGCAAGGGCATTTGTACACCTATGTGAAAGGAAGCATAGATTATGGTATTGTTTATGAAGAAGTATCATCTCTAGTTGGATATTCTGACTCAAATTGGGTAGGAGATATTGACACCAGAAAATTAGTTTTTGGATATTGATACATCATTCTATAGATATAATCCTCTACAGGGTTTCCTCTGTACATAATTTGTATTCAAAACATAACAAAGACAAAAGATATCTTCGAACATATGTTGGAAATACATGAGCTCGCTATCTAGTGCTAATCATACATATGGAGAAATGTGCATCTACTTTTCCTAGTATTTTCCTTCTTGGATCCTTGACCTTTAGCTTTTTTCTTTTGACATTCTTTACTAAAGAAAGAATAAGAGGACCTTTCTTCTTATCATGTTTTTTCTTACGTGCTCATGATGGAGGTGATTTTGGATTATATGGACAAATAGCATCTCTCATGATGTTGTGAATTTCTCTTTATCTCACTGAAAGGACTTAGGCATCTCGATAATCATATAAATTTAAGTGATGACTATAAAAATCGCACTCTAAGAACCTTACTAGAAAAGAAATTACTCTTTATCCAAATGATGTAGAGTCTTTTTTTAATGCCACATGTATTTGCATATCATCAATTTTTTTTCTTTTCATTTAGTTTTGTAAATGCTTGGATATTTCTTATCAAGGTGCATCTTCAAAATCTTGGAAACAATGCAAACCAGAAAAATTCAGAATTTATGCCAATATTGTGACACAAAAGTGAATCAAAATAACATAAAGCACGAAAATGCACTAGAACGTATAGTCTGCAATTGCCATGTTTTGACTGAAGGCAATTCAAAACTAAAGCTTGGTATTCATTGAAGTAGATTATTATTATTTTCCTATGAGGCCTTAAATTCTAAGCCTCACTTGCTTATAAAACTTCAAGCTTAGAAAAGGAATGACTATATATGGAAAATTTAATGAAAACTTACTTCTTAACATATGGATAAATAATATATTCCATATCCTATCTAAGGTTTTTGAGAAATTATTTAGTTTTTCCATGCTTGTAAAGAATACACTACGTTACAAGTGATCCAAGGTAAAAACCTTCCTTGAAACAACCTCTTCACATCTATGGAGGAGAACCCTACAAAATAAAATCTAGACGAGATTCAAAAAGGAGGCGTTCAATTACTAAGTAAATGATGAATATATTATGGCATGTAGACAATACCTTAGAGCTATGTTGGCAATTTCATGAGAGATTTTAACATTGAATTCTCTCAACATATACATTAAACAAAAGTTTTGAGTGGAGACGAATGATTCAAGCAATTAGTGCCATCCAAAGAACTATGATTACCATTATCATTTGTGTCAAATAATATTAGCCCTCAAGTGCTCTCATGTGTATTCCATGACATAAATCAATGGCATAACATTTCTAATACTAAATGTAGATGAGTGATTCAAGTGATTAGGACCATGCCTAGTTCTTCGATGGCTTTACTTGCTTGATTCAGTCTTGTCTTGTTTCTTCATCAACACTTTGTGACATGTGAACATCATTATATAAACAAATTAAGAGACACTATTTATAATGAGGAAACAAAAATAAGCATCATATACTTGCTCTCTTTGGACATGACCAATTCAAGTTCTTACAGCCATCCAAACTCCTAGGATGGCTCTATGTGTTTGAATGGGTCATGTCGAATTAAGTCTAGCTGTATGAATGAATGCTCCACATGCAACAACTTAAAGAGACACTTCAAAAATCAAAGAGATTCATATCTTACCTTGCATAATAAAAGAATCTAATGGGCAATGATTTGAGGTTAACTCTTGTAGAAGGAAGTCAAAAAACAAATGTGATCAAGAATTTTGGGAGCGACACACAAAATGCAACAAATGAAGTGAGGGGCTTATATAGGGTCTCTAGAAAGTGTTGATCTTGATTACATGTTCCACATTGTGATTTGTACACATCATATGGCCATTGGAAATCGGGATTTCCATTGCCACATGGCACATTGTCATTCTGTCCATGTCATTTGATCGTTGTGGATCTCGTGGTGCAAGTTTCCATGTGTTACAAATTCATTCATCCATGTCATTTGCCCATTGGGATTCTTGAGGACTTTTCATGTGGCATGCTCGCATTAGTCCAAACAAATTATCTACCATCTCTTTTCCCCTCTCAAAATCAAGTCCCTTGGCTTTTTCTCATTTTCTACAATCAACAATTTTGTGTACCAATAGTTTGCACTCCTACACTTGAATTCTATACCCAATTAAAGCGATAACACATGTTTCAACATCTTTGATTGCCTCTATTTTCTTGCATCCATTATCTCTTGCATCTAGACATGAATCCCTTCAAGATCCTGAAATCAAGGAGAAAAATGGAATCTCTACAATCTCCCCATGTGAAAAACTATTTGGTATCGTGGTTCAAGAGGGATTGGGTCTAAATCAATTTCAAGATGCAATGAAGATGTTAAAGCCCTCCTTTTATTTTGAAGCCCTTGTAGAAAAAACAAATACATTTGTTAAGGATGTGTGGAATAGTTTTTTGAGAATATTCAATGGAGAGGAAGTGGTAATATCTGGCAAAAACTATATTCACCCAAGCATCGTTGTGAAGGATCCTTTGGAAAGGGCCGTAGTTATTAGAAACTACAAAGAAGTTTACAAATGAGGAAGATGAGAGTCAAGAACAGATTCTCATCCTTGATTTGAGTTTGTTAAATGATGCATTTAAAGATTCATCCAAGGCACTTTCTAGCTGCTATGAGATGGTACTCGAAGAGACTTTGAGATGAAGATTTTGAAAAGCGCTAGAAAGATTTTGAAATGTACTTATTTGGACAAGGATAATCATTTTTGGAACTTGTTGAGCACAAAGGAACAACAAAAATTGATTATGAAGAATTATTCACGATGAGGATGAGACTTAAGAATGTTCAAACTCATCTTCCTTCAATTTTTTATTCTTCTTTAAGACACAACCAGTACAAGTGATTAGGCCCATCAAATATTTCTTGATGAGCCTGATGGCTTGAGTTTGACACGTCCTATATTCATTCAAATTATTGAGTTTTTTGGTTTTCTCCTTATGCAATCCCCTAATTCTTCATCATTCATAGATAGTGGCAAAAGAAATAGGCAAATTAACCTTATTTTGATATGAATTTGACATATGACCGAATCAAGTGATTAGGTCATTGAAAGATCTTGGATGTGCCATCGCTTGAATCATTCATGTTGTAAATTTATTCTGCTACTTAAGTTTTTTTTGTTTTCTCCCTAGGAAATCCCCTTGATGTCCTAGATACAATAGAAATCATCTTGAACCTTAGATTCCATGCGAATTTCTTTATCTTATGATTGGTTAGAAATTTGGAGAGATTGATATTACGATCATAGTTAAAACATGCCAAAACCATAAGATTTACTATCCATTGTCATGATTTTGATATCCGAACGTATTGTTTTATTGATGATAACCTCTGTTTGTAATAATTTTCACATACAAATCATTCAAGAAATTATGCCCATCCAAGACTTTTAGTTAGCCCAATGGCTTGAATTGAATGTGTTTTACATTCATGTCAAAAATTGTGTTTTTTCATTTTCCCCATATACAACTCCCTTACCGCTTATCATTCATGGGTATTTGCAAAAGAACAAACCAAATATATTTGGTTTCTCATGATCTCGAGGAGTGATAGAATCAAGTGATTAGGCCCATCCAAGATCTTTTGATGAGCCTAATCGCTTGAATTAGTCATGTCCCTGACTCATATCATAACTAAAGTATTTTTTATTTGTGATATTGGTATGCAAATTGATTTTGCTTCATACTACATGATACTCATAGAAAATATCCACGAATTAAAACAGAATTATTGGATTGGTGTCCGCATTGAAATCCGATAAAGACTATTTCATAGGGGCTAATATTTTTGTGGAGTTTGATTGTCTTTCTTTGGTGGATATGATTGCTAGTTGTTGTTCTTTGCATATTATGATGGTTAGGTGGATGTCATACGTAAAGTTTAATGATCAATGTTTGTTAATATAGTTAGGAAGTTAAATACAATTGTTGATATGGTTTCAAGAGAAAATTTTGATGATAATTCTTATGATAGTGAGATAGAAAGATAAATAAATATGATGAGATATGATCCAATAGTCTATATTTATGAAAGAATCCACAAGAATGAATATGATGGAGAGTTGAAAGATATAGGAAATTATCTAAGTTCACTAAAACCTTCCTTAGGGTGGTCCACAAAGAAGTTTAGATCCATCAAGAAAACGTCTTACAACTTCTCCCTTAAGGATGGATTTATTTGGCGAAACTCTAAAGTTAAGATCAATAATCCACAATGTGTGGGGAGTAATAGGAGTCTTCAAAGAAAGATTAGGGAAGCCTACTAGTGGCCAAGTATATATGTGAGTTTTCGAAACTTTTTGAGCGCATGTCCACATGTCATGTTCATTCTTCAATGATTTCATTGGAGAAACCAAAAGGGCGTATTGTGTTGCAAGTTTAATTTCAAGCATAAACTAGTTGACAACGTATTGCGAGATCACGGTACTATTCGCTTCGTTTATAGGCAAAGGTAACTTTCTTTATTCATGAATATGACTTTCTTTATTCATGGTAACTTTATTGAATATGATTATATGTTCTCTGTCCATGATAATAATAGCTTGGTAACTTTCTTGAATATGACTATATGTTCTCTGTCCATGAATATGACTTTCTTTATTCATGGTAACTTTCTTTATTCATGAATATGACTTTCTTTATTCATGGTAACTTTCTTGAATATGACTATATGTTCTCTGTCCATGATAATAATAGCTTGGTTTTGTAGGATCTAGTAAACACTAATATCAGATCTCTTAGATTCTAGTTAATCCAGAAAAGATCTTGAGATTGATGGAATTTCAAAGCTTCATAAACTTCATAATGAACTAACTGATTTGACAGTTCTACTAGAACCATTATGTAGTGCATTCAAAGTCATCTAGCCCTAAGATACGTACATCATGTCATAACCATAGATTTAATGGAGTCCATGGTTCTCAAATTACAGAAGAGAAACTAATACAGTTTCCCAAGGAGCATAGTATAGAATGCCATAGTGAACTAAAATTGGAATTTTTTTGAGAAAGGAAAAAGAATATTGATAATCTCCTAAAACTACTAATAGTCCAAATTGGAATCCATTTGCACAATATTTTGTGTAACCGTTTTTTGAGACATATCTCCTTCTCAGCATAGCACTAGTATAGGAGAGTTTTGAAATATTTCCCTCTCTACATAGTTCTATGATGTGATGCTTTTGAGCTTCACCGAAGCGGATTTTATCAACACATAGCCCTCTGCTATTTCATCGATATCTTCCTAGAATTCTCCTTTTGGAAGTCTAAATTGTGACTCTTGCACGAGTGTTTGGCGTATTTCCTCTTGTATTTTTGGTACTTGTTCTTATATATATTTGAGATTGGCCAAGGCAGATGGCTACCAACTGACTGTCTCCTTACCCTATACACCTACTTATTTGCAATAATATTCATGTTTTTCTTCCTTGGAACTAATGTACAAGTTTTTTCCATCCTCCAAAGCTTTAACTTCCTCTTCTATAGGCTCTTGCCATTCTATGCATAGATTTGATTCTTAAAAACATGTATTTTCTTCGATAACGTTGCTTACATATGAAAAGTGCCCAGCAAAGAAAGAATGATATGTAAGGATTTCAGCGTCGTACATTACCCTAGAAAAACTTGTTAATTTACCTTTTTCAGTGACTTGGATTTTTTTGTATGCCTCCACGTCTCCCTCTTCTTTGAATGATGGTTCCCATTGAGTTCCAGCCAAAAGACTTAATGTTCTTGAATTATGTGATATTTAGCCTTGCCTTAGTTCCTCGCATCACTTTTTTGACTTTATGTAGGGCTATCTCCATCCCATGATAGTATCTTTTAATGATTGAATCCTTTGTTCTAGTAATAACCATGCTCTTTCGCTCTTCATTTCCACTTGAAACCCCTCCTTCATCATCTTCATTTTTTTGTATACATATGTTTGAAGAATACCAAGGTAGAAGCTTATCAAGTTTGACATCCCTTACTACCTATACCTCCTTGGTTGTGGTTTTCTAGGGTCTATAACTCCTTTTTAACCTTCATACCCTATAAATACACATCTTTTCCATCTAGAATCAATTTGACCTCTTAGTTCGCTTGATATTAAGACATAGAAAGTACAACAAAACAATCTCAAGTGTGATATGTCTATTTCTCTATTGTTCCAAGATTCATATGGTGCTGAAGAATATATCCCTAATGTAGGTGCTCTATTTAGTACATTCAACAATATACCTATTGATCGTTTCTACTATATGGTTTTCTTAAATTTTCTATCCTCATGTAATTTCTCTCTTCATACATTAGACCCCAAAAAACCAAAGAAATCATAAGATAATTATTTTCCTCCTCTATCTGACCTTTAGATTAGATATACGTATCACATTTTCTTTCTCTACAAGATCTTCAACCTCTAGAAGTAATTAATGACATCCAATTTATGTTGTATGCAATAAAGCCAAGTCATCCTTGTGCAATCATGAATGAGGTTACAAAGTATCTATTACCTTGATTTGAAATCCCCTTTTCTGGTCTCGAAAAATTTGTGTGAACCAAATAAAATTGATGATAAGTCAAATGATACTCATTATTTACAGTGATCTATATTGCTTTCCAAATTGGAAAGCTTCATACAAATTCTTCAGATTTTGATTATGAAGATTCCATATCTGAAGTAGGTTACATGGTTGCATTTTCCCGTAACATTGAATGTGAATAGCCTTCGCTACTTTATTTCTTCCACTAGTGATTTCTATCTTTTGTTAGGGCTCTCCACAACGGATCTTTTCTCGTTGAACTTAACATGCACACCTCTATCAACCATTTCACCCACATAAACAATATTCTTTGTAATTTTGGGAACACAAAAACATCTTTGAATTACATAGATATTATATAAGAAAAATTTAACATGACATCACCTATATGTGTCGTAACATGGAAAATATAATAATCTCTCTCCACGTGCCCTTGACTTGATGGTACAAGCATATTTGAAAGGACTTCCTTCTTGCAACTCATGTGATTACTAGATCCACTATTAATATATCATATGTTAGATTCTTGTTTCAAGTCATCACTCGTGTGAATTATGAATAACATGGATTGATTTTCATTTGAAGTAGATGCTTACCATTCCCTCTATATGATGCATTCAACTTGTCTCTTTGATGACAATCACTTGCATATTGGCCATAATTATCACATGTGTACCATCAATTTATGGGAGAATACACAAACTCCCTATACAACCTTAAAGCATACATGGCCTCATAGGCACACTAACAAAATGTTTTCTCACTCAAAAATGTTTCTTTGAGCTTTTGATGACTGAACCCAAGAGTGTATGCACACATAAACTACACACAATAACCTTGCTACTTCAAGTTATTGCACTAAACGTGGTTTATGCTATTGTGAGAACCAATGTTTCCAAGACAAACAAGTTATAGACTTCCCTAGGCATAGAAAAATAGACTACTACTTAGTTCTAGAGCTAGTCCTCTCAAAACATGAAACAATTCAACATGCACTTTGATATCTAGCAGAAAAGAGTGGGTTTCTAAAAAAACCAAAGTTTACAATAAATGAGTGAGAAAGGATAAGGAAATCTTTCTTCAAAAGCATAGATATTTAGTATATACACATAGAAATCCATGAGCTAGATATGGCTTCACAAAGGTCGGTGAAAACACTCAAGCAAACAAGGGGCTTTCTTTAGAAAGAGGTCTAATAGCCTAATCAAATGTTCGCAGAGCTCACACACATGTGATCTTTAACTTGAAGCACAAAGCTTGTTTATGTAGGTTTGAAAAGATTTGCAATAAGATAGGAATCACTTTTCCTAGTTATAGGCTTTATCACACCTACATTTAATTGATGATTTATGGCCAATATGAGGAGGACTTTGAATTCAGATTTGAAGCTCATTACTTATGCTTGATTTTGTGACTCATGTAGATGCAAGTGATTATCCATCCAATGGTCAATTTATGCACTATCCCTCAAGCTTCAAGCTCCAGGTGTTTAATCTAAATCCAAAAATCCAATGCATTTCTTGAAATCTGTAAGCTTCATTGAATGCAAGGCTTTGGTTAACATGTAAGCACATGGGTCTTTGGTATTTAGGTTTTGTACTTGAGCCTCCTTAGCCAACACCTTTCCTCTAATGTAATTATAGTTTAGATGTATGTCTTTGCTCTTAGCTTGGTCCAAAGAATTGCCTGATAGGTACGTACTACTCATGTTCTCACACATGATTGGATATTGATTAACTTGGAAACTACGTTCAGTAACTAGCCTGTTGAGCCACATAAGTTCACAAGTTACTTGTGATCAAGCCCTATGTTCAACTTTAGTGGAGGATAAATCAACGATCGTTTGCTTCTTTGCCATCTAGGAGAGGACCTTCTTCCCAAGCACGACTGCTTGATTTGTATAAAAGTGGATCCTATACTTCATTACCTTCCATCGAAGTCAATTTTGGTTTGGCTCCATAGGGTTGGTTAATGGATTTCATCTTGTGAGTCCATAATTCTCCAATCCAATATATACTTTCTGTATATACACCAAATACGATTATCTTCGTATATGAATTAATAACTAGAAAAAACCTTAGAACTTTAGGGTCTGAGATCTTGAACTCCTTTACAAGCTACTTTTTGATGTCCTTGACACCTTCATCATGGTCACCTATAATAACTTTGTCATCTACATATGCACATAAGTAAAAAGATGATTCATCTTCCGTCTTGTAGAATAATGATGGATCCACCTTCCTTTGGTTTTATCTAGCAACTTAGAAAATCTTCCACAAGCCTTTGATTTCATTCCCTTGGAAATTTCTCGAGACCATTTATTATGTTCTAAAACCGCTAAAAATAACCATCCCCTACTTTTTCACCAAACCATAATGGATTGCCCATGTCCACATTCGTCTAGCTCCTGATTAAAAAATGCATTCTTTATATCAAGCTGATACATTTTCTAATGCTTTCATGCTACAATGGAAAATATTTCTTTCATGGAATTTATCCTAGCCATAAGGCTAAATTTCTCTTGATATTCTATTCAATATGTTATATTCTAGAGATGGACATGCCTATAGGAACGAGAAACTCCTTCCCTAGGGGATAGCCAAAGCCAAATGCCACACAGTTCATATGAGGTATCTTCTCATGATGGTCAGATGAGTAGAAGGACCTTAGAGAGAACTCTAGATGGTGACTAGGCAAGGGCTATAAATCGTTTGGGAGGTGAGTCCGAGGCATGTCATTCTCCACTTCTCACACCATATGTTTGCGAAAATCCTTTTTGTACAAGCCTAATTTCATATAGAAATAATGTGATTTGAATGTTTCACTACCTCACTTGTTTTCTATTACCTTCATATCCTCTATCCTTGGCACAAGAATTCAAGTATGATTGTCCTCAACAGTCTTGATCTCCCTCTGCATAGCTTCTTGCCATTCCCTAAATGTGTCTTCATCTTCAAAACATGTTTGTTCTTCAACAAACTTGCTCATGTAAGCATAATGTCTATCCATAGTTGAACCATAGGCAAGTCTTTCAACTAGATACCTAAACCTATCATACCTTCTTATCTCACAATTCCATTGATTGGTTTTCATTGAACTTTGAGCTTTCCTCCTTCGACCCATGATGGTGTGCATTGGGCTCAATCCATAGTTACCTTCTTCTATCTATATGATTTTGGCCTTTCCCTTACTTTATTCTTCACTTAATCAACTTGATGAAGGATGCCCTTTATGCCATGGTGGTTGAATGCTCGAGTCCTAAGGTCTATTTAGGACCATGCTCTGTTGTTCATCCTTTGAAATCCTCATTTGTTCCATCTCCCTTACCCTACATAAATACATTTGTACCATATGAAGGTAAAAGCTCATTGAATCTAACATCCCATGATACCTTAAGCTTTTTTTTTTTCTAGATTTATGACACCTATAACCTTTTTCCTACATGCATACGTGTAATAAAGTGAGAGGTTGGAGATGATTGAACCACACCCTTGACAGATGGGAGATGGTTGAGCTACACCCTAAGAGAGAGGATTAGGAAGTAATCCTCAACCATGGCTTTTGAAGCAAGTGGTTATGAGTTCAATTCCTTACATTGGTATCAGAGCTTAGGAAATTGGGCAAGGTGGAATGATCCAATGGCCTCTAAAAAAGGTGCTTGGGCACTCTATCATGTGAAAGGGTAGGAATTGGGGAGGTGGCGCTTTGAGAATTGGACCCAATAAAGAATCAAGCATATCTCTCAATCCGTAGGTCGGATTGAGGCATATAATATACCCTTGGAAAGCGCTCGGAACGAGCTTTCAAATCTACTAAGCTAGCTTGGAAGTGTGAAGTCCTTGGGGAACCTTTGGTGTCACTTGTTTGAGTGTTCAAGATACTCAACATGGGTGAGAACAAGGTTCAAGACTGAGGTTGAGAACAAGGGCTCAAGACACCAAGGTTGTGAACAAGAAGCTTCAAGACACCAAGGTTGAGAGCAAGGGTTCAACAGACCATGGTTGCGAACAAGGTTCAAGAAACTATGTGAGGTTGAGGACATCAATTCAAGGGCACCCAAGGATTTCAAGGGGCTGATCACTGAGGCTAGAGGGATACAAGAGTAGATCATTGAGGAAAATGATTGACCAACGGGGGAAGAATGTAATAAAGTGATAGTTTAGAGATGTTTGAACCACACCCTTGACAGATAGGAGATGGTTGAGCTATACCCTAAGAGAGAGGATTAGGAAGTAATCCTGAACCATGGATTTTGGGGCCATTGGTTAGCCCATCACATTCCTAACCAAGAGGTTATGAGTTCAATTCCTTACATTGGTGATAAAGTGATAGGTTGGAGATGATTGAACCACACCCTTGATAGATAGGAGATGGTTGAGCTACACCCTAAGAGAGAAGATTAGGAAGTAATCCTCAACCATGGCTTTTGGGGAAAGTGGTTAACCCATCACATTCCTAACCAAGAGGTTGTGAGTTCAACTCCTTACAACACCCTACAGTGACATAGCTTTTTGCTCCATCATGAAGCTTTCCAATTCATTCACTTGGGAACCATACATAGTATATAAAACCAAGGACTCTCAAGTGTGATGCATTCGATTTCCTATTATACCAAGCTTCATAGGGTGTGGTAGCATGTATACCTCATGTTCAAGCTCTTTTCATGATGTATATATATGTGGTTGCTGCATTAGCCCAATCACAATTGGGTATATATATTTTCTTCATCATGACATTAGTAGATTTTTAAATGTACCTATTCTCCTCTCTGTCACACCATTTTGTTGCGCTGTGTACCTAAATATGATTTTTCTTGTTTATATGAGTCTCCAACAATTCATAGAACTCATGGCATAACTATTCCCCCCTCCATCTAATGTTAAAACTTGATGTACCTATCACATTCCCTTCCAACAATCGGTTTGAACCGCTTGACATAACAAAAAGCATCAAATTTATGCTTCATACAATCAAGCCAAGTCATCCTTCTACAATCGTCAATGAAAGTTACAATGTACCTACCACCTCCAATAAATTCTCCTTCGCTAGTCTTTAAACATTTGTATGGATGCCATCAAGTGGATGATCGCTCACATAGTAGTTCTTCTTGAATGGAAACCAACTATGCTCTCCCAATTGACAAGCTTGACACAAATTCTCAATTAGGAAACCCTAGCACTAACTCTTCCTCTCTATTTCATTCAATCTTTAAGCATTGATATATCATTTATATTTCTGCTAGTTCTTTTCCTAAATTTACAGAGTTTAATCTTCAATTGAATCTTTCTAGCTTTGGTTGAAGTGCATTAAAGAATTTTTAGGGTTTCCCATACCTTCATGGAGGTCTCTAGATCTTGTATATGACCTATCATAGCATTGCTTGTAACAAGTCTCCTAAACTTGAGTCACAATCTCACACAGAATAATGGGTTTCGATACCACAAGATATAAAGAAGGCAAACAGAGTATACGTAGAACAAGAAGAGAGAGAATTTTATTATCTGTGCAGATTTACAAGTAGTTCTGATCTACGTTACAAAATCTATCAGATTGCTTCAATGTGAAGCCTCATCCACCCGACCACCCCCGAGCTGATCTCAATCCCAATCTCAATCACAATCACAATCTCAATCCCAATCTCAATCACAATCACAATCTCAATCTCAATCTCAATCTCAATCTCAATCGCAATTCCAGAAGCTAAAAAATGATCGTAATGACTGTACGACCATCATCCTTTTCTATCTCTTAGTCTTCGTCTTTTTGGGATCTCCGCCTTTCGCCAGCGCACGACCAATCACGCCTTCCTAGACCCGCACTTTTAGAATCTGCATGCTCCAAGATAGCGTCTTTTCGCATGTCTCATACAAGACTTCTGGACCACCCATGCATCTACTTTTCATGTCCACCATGAAGAATCGTACCTGCAAAAATAGAGGTAATCCCTGCAACACACACACACACACGTCAATCACCCAAAAATAACCCATATACCCATGTGCATTTTCTAAATCGGCGAACATGAATAAGATGAATGAATGAAGGCTTCTCTTTTTTTTTTTTAAGTGTTGGAAAACGGCACTTTTCAAAACCCTGTAACTCAAAAACAGTGAAGAATCAGCTTGATGTTGTGAGAGACAAAAATATTCAGTTCTTAAATCTGTACAATAATGTTAGAGACGCCTCACGTCCAAATCTGCTTCCAAATATCAGTTTTGGGCCCTGCAAAATCAAAAATTCTAGAGAGAGATGAAAAAACATGAAAAATCTCTTCATTAACCTATCTTCATGGAACCAAGTGAGACATAAAACATAGGAACTACAAAAAATTCAATCAGGTAAAGTTTTTCTACAAAGAATACTCTACCTTTCTCTCATACAACACTTTTTCAGATTCCTTCATCTTCATGCTCGAAATTAACATACAAATTTCATGTGAAAACTTTCTAGAGAGAGAATGTAAAAACTTATTGCTATAAAATTTTGCAGACATGATCAAAATATCCTTAACATAAAATTTCATTATTACCTACACATCTTTTTTTTTTTCCAGGTGGAAAATCAACGTGGCATCTTACAATTCTTCCCCTTTAAAGAACTCTGTCCTCAGAGTTGGAAAGAAGGATAATGTTCCATAAACTCATCTAAACAAACCCATGTTGAATCTTCAATAGGATTGCAAACCACTTTACTAAAATTTCCGCTATTTCGCGATTCCTAAGATGTCTAACTCTCCTATCCAATATAACTTCTAGTGCAAGTTCAAAAGTGGCATCTTCCTTCAACTTAGATTTGTCCTGCAAAACATGATCAGCATTAGGAACATACTTTTTAAGTAATCCAACATGGAAGACTGGAAGAATTTTCAAAGTATTAGGTAGGTCAAGTAAATATGCAACAGAACCAATTTTCTTTAAGATTTTGAAAGGACTAGCATAACGAGGAGACAATCGATGATCTTTGCCTAAAACCAGATTTGATTTAGAAGGACTCACTTAAAAAAAAACCAGATCATTTGTTCTAAATTCCAAGGGCCTCTTTTTGAGATCATGATATAATTTCTGACGTTTCTGTGCATCTTTCATGTTTTTTCCTTACCTTATTTAGCTCCAAATCCATGTTTTCAAGCATCTGTTTGGATATTTCAACCTGATTCTGTGAATTAAAAAGTGAATGCGACAGCAAGCAATTATAACCATACATTGCTTCAAAAGGTGTCATCTTAATAGAGGAATGCCATGCACTATTATATGCATACTCAACCAAGGGCAAATATTCAGTCCAATTGTTTTGCTTATCATTCATATACATGCGTAACATATCCTCAAGCACCCTGTTAACCCTCTCGGTCTCACCATCAGTTTGAGGATGAAATGCAGTACTCATGCATAATTCTGTTCCTATGGATTGAAATGTTGCTTTCCAAAAATTAGATGTGAACCTTGCATCCCTATCAGAAATTATACTTTTGGGTATACCATGTAACCTAAAAATTTCTTTTATGAAAAATTTAGCAACATGCAAAGCTGTATCAGTTTTCCTCATTGGAAGAAAATATGCCATCTTTGTAAGACGGTCCACGACAACAAAGATGGTATCATGCCCACTTCTGGTCATAGGCAACTTTGTTATGAAATCCATAGAGATGGATTCCCATTTTTTATCAGGCACATTTAATGGTTGTAACATGCCAGGACTCCTTTTAAATTCGGCCTTAACCTGTTGACATTTCAGACATTCTTGGACATACCTCTTAATATCATATTTCATACGTGGCCAGTAATATGAAGCTTTCACTTTTGCATAAGTTCTAGAAAAACCAGGGTGTGCAGAGAAAGGTGCATCATGACAGTCATGCAGGATCTTTTCTTTCAAAACAGATTGTAAAGAAATACATAAACGAGAATTACAATACAAATCATTATTTCTCAAATGAAATTTTCCCTGAAACATAGAACCTGGATTCATAGCCAAAAATTCCAAGATTGCTGCATAAAATAAATCTTCTTTTAATTCTTTTCCAATATCAAAATCAGAGGATAAAATAGAAATTGAACTGCATAGGGGTTTACGACTCAAAGCATCGGCCACCTTGTTTTCTTTTCCTCCTAAGTATTTAATATCAAAATCATATTCACTTAGCAATTGGATCCATCGTTTTTGTCTATTGTTAAGTAAAGGTTGAGTAAATATGTATTTAAGGCTCTGATGATCTGTTCTTAATTCAAACTTTACTCCTAGCAATAAGTGTCTCCAATGTTTAAGTGCATGAACAACTGCAAGCATTTCTAAGTCATGTGTTGTATAATTTAGATCATGTTTCCTTAATTTCCTTGACTCATAAGCCACTACCCTCCCTTCTTGTGAAAGAACGCATCCGATTTGGCTTCCACTAGCATCACATGCAACAATAAAAGGCTTCCCTAACTCAGGTATCTTTAGCACACAATTTTTGATAAATTTCTGTTTTAATTCGTCAAACGCCTTTTGACACTCATCGTTCCATGTGAACTCTCTATTTTTCTTTGTCAATTCTGTAAGAGGATTTGCAATTCGAGAAAACTCCCTAATGTGTGCCCTCTCATATTGTGCCAAACCAAGGAAGCTTCTCACATCCCTCACACATTTGGGTGTAGGCCAGTCAACTATGCTTTTAACTTTCTCAGGATCTATATAAATCCCTTCCTTAGAAACAACTCTCCCCAAATAAGTCACTTCCCCTTTTGCAAAAAAACATTTACTCATCTTACCATATAGTTTATGCTCTCTTAGTTTTTGTAAAGTCTTCCTAGATGCAATGCATGATTATCATCATCCTTAGAATACACAAAAATATCATCAAGAAAAACTAATATAAATTCATCGACATATTCATGAAACACATTATTCATCAAACACATAAATGTTTCAGGAGCATTTGTTAATCCAAAAGGCAAAACTGTGAACTCGTAATGACCATATCGTGTTCTAAAAGCGATTTTGGGTATGTCCTCAGACTTTACTCTAATTTGATGATATCCCGATCTTAAGTCAATTTTAGTGAATACTGTGGCACCACTCAATTGACTCAGTAGTTCATCTATGTGTGGCAGTGGATACTTGTTCTTAATGTTTTTCTTGTTCAATCCCCTATAGTCAATACAAAGTCTGTATGAATCATCTTTCTTTTTCTGAAACAAAAGAGGTGCTCCCCAAGGTGAAACACTAGGTCTTATCAACTCCTTCTTCAATAGATCATCCAATTGGAGCTTCAACTCTTTCAATTCATCAATATTGAACCTATAAGGTGCTCTAGAATAAGGCTCACTTCTTGGATAAAGGTCTATAGCATGGTCAATTTTCCTAGGAGGAGGTATGCCTGGTAGATCATCAGGAAATACATCTGCGTACTCATCTAAAAGTTTTTTGACATATTCCGGTATTTCCTCTTCTTTCTTCTTCTCCTGAAGGTCATGCACATAAACCAAATATGTCTCACAACCCTGTCGAATACCCCTAATCAACTTTATTGCACAAATAGGAGAAAAACTTGAATTACACTTGCCTGCAAGACGATGTTCCTTCCCTTCCATTTTCAAAGTAAGGATCCCGCTTTCACAATCAATCACGACACTGTTATGAACTAACCAGTCCATTCCGATGATTACATCACATTCTCTCATTTCAATTACATGGAAGGTACCCAAAAACTTATGTTCTCCTAACATAAAATCAAGATTCTCAATACAGCCTCGAGTATAGTGTATCCTACCATTAGCCATCTGTACAGGTCTCTTAGTCTGCATCTCAATATGCAACCCTAAAGCTTCTGCCATCTTAAGTGAAAGGAAACAATTTGAACTACCCGAATCAATCAAGAAACTAACCTTACGTGAGGATAAGTCCCCCATAATCCTAATCACCGATGCCCTTGAATGAGAAGAAGTTTTCATGCATTGAAGTCTAGGGCTAGAACACTTACCTTGATCATCCGCTTCCTCAATTTTCATGTTTTCTTCTTGTAGATGAGCTATCTTCGCTTGCATGAAACGGTTGATGGCCTTGTTTGGACATTCAAAAGTGCGATGTCCTTGTTCTCCACATCGAAAACAAAGTCCCAGCCTCTTAGCCCGCTCCAGGAAATCAGAATCATGTTGCCAGTGCATAACTTCTTGCTTCTTAGGTGTATCCGTTTGCTTCGGCTTTGGTCTTCCTCCTTGACCGTTAATAGAGTTAGTCGATCTCTGTCCATTTTGATTTATTGAAATAGGTCTTGGGGGTCGATGTCCTGTTGAGATAAACCTTGATTTGAATGCCTTTTTCTTGTTAAACTTCTCCATCTTCTCAAAGTTTTCTGCTTTTGCAACCGCATCAAGAAAATATACACATCCGGACCCCTTTACTTGATAGCTAAGCTCTTCCCGCAAACCCTCAATAAACTTGCTTTTCAGCGCATCTCCAGAAACTTCTAGTGCATACTTATGTAAATGCAAAAATTTCTCCTTATATTCTTCAACAGAAAAGTTATATCTATCATCCTCATGTTGCTTGAAAGAGTAGAATTCCATTTTCTTTTCCATCCGATAATGTGGAGAACAATAACAATTCTCTGCTTGCTCTCGAAATTCTTTCCAGAGAATCGGACCTTCACGTGTTCTTGTCTGTATATAAGATTTCCACCACAGTTTTGCGACTCCTCGCAGATGCAGAATTTCCACCTTTGCTTTTGATTCCTCACTAAATACGAGCAGGTCAAAGAAATCTTCAAGTTCCTCAATCCATGCTTCAAGATCCTCTCCATTTTTCTTCTCACCATCAAATTCATTTAATTTTGCTCTTTTGAACACTTGCTTGAGTGCAGATTCACCTGCATCATCGTCCTCTTCAGGTTCACGTTGCCGTCTAGCTCTACGTGCGTTTGATGTGCCCGCACCATTACCACCTTCAGCATTGAGGTCCATGAAAGCATTTGCAGTAGCCTCTTTTTGTTTGTTGGATCTTTCTTTATGTAATTCTGCATTCAATCTACGGATAAGCTCCTCTTGTTCTTCTATCTTCTTCTTCAAAGCCTGCATCTTGTCCCGGAATCCAACTCTGCTCTGATACCACTTGTAACAAGTCTCCTAAACTTGAGTCACAATCTCACACAGAATAATGGGTTTCGATTCCACAAGATATAAAGAAGGCAAACAGAGTATACGTAGAACAAGAAGAGAGAGAATTTAATTATCTGTGCAGATTTACAAGTAGTTCTGATCTGCGTTACAAAATCTATGAGATTGCTTCAATGTGAAGCCTCATCCACCCGACCACCCCCGAGCTGATCTCAATCCCAATCTCAATCACAATCACAATCTCATCCCAATCTCAATCACAATCACAATCTCAATCTCAATCTCAATCTCAATCTCAATCGCAATTCCAGAAGCCGAAAAACGATCGTAATGACTATACGACCATCACCCTTTTCTATCTCTCAGTCTTCGTCTTTTTGGGATCTCCGCCTTTCGCCAGTGCACGACCAATCACGCCTTCCTAGACCCGCACTTTTAGAATCTGCATGCTCCAAGATAGCGTCTTTTCGCATGTCTCATGCAAGACTTCCGGACCACCCATGCATCTACTTTTCATGTCCACCATCAAGAATCGTACCTGCAAAAATAGAGGTAATCCCTGCAACGCACTCACACACACGTCAATCACCCAAAAATAACCCATATATCCATGTGCATTTTCTAAATCCGCGAACATGAATAAGATGAATGAATGAAGGCTTCTCTTCTTTTTTTTTTTTAAGTGTTGGAAAACGGCACTTTTCAAAACCCTGTAACTCAAAAACAGTGAGGAATCAGCTTGAGCTTGTGAGAGACAAAAATATTCAGTTCTTAAATCTGTACAATAATGTTAGAGACGCCTCAGGTCCAAATCTGCTTCCAGATATCATTTTTGGGCCCTGCAAAATCGAAAATTCTAGAGAGAGATTAAAAAACATGAAAAATCTCTTCATTAACCTATCTTCATGGAACCAAATGAGACATAAAACGTAGGAACTACAAAAAATTCAATCAGGTAAAGTTTTTCTACTAAGAATACTCTACCTTTCTCTCATACAACACTTTTTCAGATTCCTTCATCTTCATGCTCGAAATTAACATACAAATTTTATGCAAAAACTTTCTAGAGAGAGAATGTAAAAACTTGTTGCTACAAAATTTTGCAAACATGATCAAAATATCCTAAACATAAAATTTCATTATTACCTATGCATCTTTTTTTTTTCTAGGTGGAAAATCAACGTGGCATCTTACAATTCTCCCCCTCTTTAAAGAACTCTGTCCTCAGAGTTGGAAAGAAGGATAATGTTCCATAAACTCATCTAAACCAACCCATGTTGAATCTTCAATAGGATATGCAAACCACTTTACTAAAATTTCTGCTATTTTGCGATTCCAAAGATGTCTAACTCTCCTATCCAATATAACTTCTCGTTCAAGTTCAAAAGTGGCATCTTCCTTCAACTTAGATTTGTCCTGCAAAACATGATCAGCATTAGGAACATACTTTTTAAGTAATCCAACATGGAAGACTGGAAGAATTTTCAAAGTATTAGGTAGGTCAAGTAAATATGCAACAGAACCAATTTTCTTTAAGATTTTGAAAGGACCAGCATAACGAGGAGACAATCGACGATCAAAATATTCTAAACATAAAATTTCATTATTACCTACACATCTTTTTTTTTTCCAAGTGGAAAATCAACGTGGCATCTTACATTGCTAATGAGCTGTCATAACATGGAGATGACTCTCTTATCACTCTTGATCCACTAACAAAAATTCCTTAATTGATTTGGACTTGGATTATGTTAATCTAATGAGAACCCATTATCCTTTGCCCATGAGATAGCTAGATATTCTAAATCTCCATGGCTCTTAATTCTTCTTGTGAGAATTCTCAAATTGAGTGCTACCTTCTGACATGAAAAGTTCTAATGCACTGTGCCCAAGCCTCTATTTGTAGAAAAAGTGAGAAATAATAGTATATTTGCCCTTTATACTTGATAAGTACCAAAAAGGTGGGGTTCATAATCTCTTAGTGCGTGCTTGAATATGATGCACGAGGTTTCCTTCCTTCAAGATCCTTAAAACACTTCTCATCCTCCTTTCTTAATTGATTTTGTATGTCCAAAAGCTCTCATACCCCTGATAGGAGAATAAACAACTTCCATATGGATCCTTGAAGCATATGTTGTGTCATAGGCACACTCAAAAAATCTCTATTCAGTTGAACAATGAGTTCTATGAACTTTTTAGGACTCAATATTAAAAGTTGCACACGTAAACCACAGGCAATGAACTCTCTAGCGAAAGCTATCTCAATCAAAACTATTTATCCTACTGTGAGAACCAATGCCTCCAAAATAGACAAATTATCATCTTCATTAGGGTTACATAGATAAACATCTACTCGCTTCATGACCTAGCTCTATCAGAATTTACAAAGATTCAATAGGATATTTGAGAATACTTTACAAGACAAGAATAACTTATTAGAAACACAATATTTCAAGAAATGATTGACATAGGATAGGGAAACACTGCTTCGGAATCACACCTATAACCCAACGAACTTAGAGATGTCAACATCTAGCTCATCTTTATAGGTTCTAGTGCACACATGCATTTGGACTACTTGTCCATCCCAAGTCTCAGATCCCGTTCCATCCACTACTTCAATCGGATAGGTGTATTTGGATGTGATTTTCATTATCATTTTTTTGCACCTATCACTATCTAGCAAAATACACATGACCAAAAAATACATGCACAATGTTTTCATAGGTAGCTTCCTATTGCTTTTGATTTCCACATCCAGAATCATCAATACATTCTACTAAAATATACAACCCACAAAAATGAATTTTAAAAGATATGATTTTTTTTTTGCAGAAAGATTAGGGGTTTTGCACTCATCAACGATAAAATTTAATACAATACCAATTATTTCTAAAGCATACACTACGAACATATTCCTTATGAAATCAGGATGTGCATTTCCAATTCATTGTATGTTGAAAAAAAACCATATAGTAATTTGTAAGAATGATCCCTGAATGAATGAAGATACTTTAAATGATAGAAACAAATCCACCTTATCGTTGAAAAAAGAAACCAGAATTCCGTGAAGGGTATTGAAAATAATTCTAGAAATGCACGGAATGTACGAACTGTTTTATTATAGTATGGTGAATATCTTTATCAATAATAATCAAACATTATATGCATAGTCAACGTGCGACAAAAATCATTCACCTTAAATTTCGCCTTCTAGAAAAGTGCGAACTGACCGACGGAAGTAAACACTGAGAAAAATATCAAGATCAGTGTTGAATCACATGCAGATTAGATTTGAAGCACATGCTCCATTTGATCGTACCTGATATCTGTTGACAAGAGACGATCGTTTTGAACACATGCCTTGCAGCATTCTACTTTGAAATCTTACGACTCATCTGAAACTAGAGTCTCTTCGGACTTGACTCTTGAGTCGCAGGTTTGGTGCGATGATGTGGGCTCCCTCTGAAAATCATGTCCCTGTACAAATATAGCCAAAGACCGCCTCCGCTCATAATTCAGCAACTGCCCTTTTGCAAGCCGCATCTAACCGCTTCATCATCATCTCCCTCTAACTCCTGGGTTGTGAGAAGCGGAACATCGCCCAAATATGGAGGTCCAACGAAAACCTATCATACCTTCTTTTTGCAGATGGAATACGCTGCTGCTCTTTCTGATACCTGTTGCTTCGTTCGCACTCGCTCACTTACATCTGAGTTTCTGGGTTCTCTCTCCCATTCTTCTTTACAGCCTTACTTCACTCTTTCTGTTTCTCAGTATGCACCCGCTGTCTATGGACGAAGCCGATAATCCCAGAATCATGAGTCCTCGTTATCAGGAATCCGTGATCACGCTATGAAGTGCCTGCTTTATTCTTGACTACACCGTTAAGGTCTCATGAAACGGCCGTAACTTAATTGTATGTGGCCGTTACGTGTTATGGTGAAAGGCTGAATCGTATGAGCGTGCTCTACTGTGAGATGGTTGTACTGATCGAATCCAGTGATTCCCTTATAGTCAATGCTGATGGAAGTACGCTCGAATGAGACCGATACATAAAAAGAGAACAACATTGCCGACGCTGAGACTCGCTGCTTTGAGGTAGATCCACAGGGTATAATGTTCTGGCTGTATTCTCTATAACACGCAGAATCGTTAGTTTGAGCTAAACTAATAGCGTATGCTTTCATGTTATTTTGTCCTTATTCCTGGGTTTAATCAAACACTTACCAAGACATGTAACGCTGAGAGATGCTAGTTTGAGCTAACCTAACAGCGTATGCTTGTCATGTTATATTATCCTTAATCCTGGGCTTCATCAAACACTTTACGCTTTCCCGATCTTCGTGGTGTACATTCTGTTTGTAATCATCGTAAAATTTTTGTAGTCGCTTTTGTGACTAGCGGAACAACTTTCTTCGCCAGTTTTACATCTGCTGCTATTTTTGGTGTGGATTGTCTTTCTGATTTTGGAGAAATTTTCAAAATTGCTTTCGTGTATAATCACGCAACCTTCTAGGCACATTTGCAATGATCTGCACACTTGCAACTATCATCTTTTTGTATACGTAATCTTCTGTTCGGTACATTGTTAGAGTCGGCTGGTCTTTTGGATTGTACTTCGTTAATCGAGTTCATTGGTCATGTATGTCTGGTGAGTTAATACAATATTATACCGTAGAGAATTTATTATGTAATTTATGCGATGGTTGCAGTCTACGTTGTTTTCCAACCGCTAATAATTATCTCATGCATATAGTAATAGGAAATTCTATGCTGCGGAAGTGTTGGAGTTTGGGGGAGATGAAACACTCACCAACGAGAAAAGAAAGGGAAGAAGGAGAGTCTTAACATCATAACACATTCAGTTTTAGAATGTAAAATTATCAAGTATAAGTAGCCCTTACACGCTACGGGCATTTATTAAAGCTACGGTTGAAAAATCTCCAAAAGCCAAAAACAATTGTCTATCAATTTTAACTATGCTCATACACCATTACCAGTATATATGGCACGTTGAGTAATGGGCTCACAATTATTTATAAGGAAGTGCCAACCAATGTGGATTAATTTTAACTATGCTCATACACCATTACCAGTATATATGGCACGTTGAGTAATGGGCTCACAATTATTTATAAGGAAGTGCCAACCAATGTGGATTAAGCTCAATCTAGAAAATAGAGTGCATCCAACGTGTAGTGAAAAGGCTTAAAACATTTCAGGATGTATTGCCGTTGTGAAAAGATTTCCAAGAAAATTTCTTATGGGCAAATAATCCCAAATGGTCTCTATAGAACAAGGTTCGCTGTTAGCATGCTGATAGTGAATCTCAATTTGCTTATTCCAAGCATGTAGCACTTAAAGTTGCTCCTCGTAACTGTGAATTCTTTTCAACTATCAATACATAAAATAGTGATAACAGCTTTATCAACACTTAAATCATGCATAGGCATCTAATCCACACGTGCTAAACATTGAAACTACAATCTATCCTATATTCTACCTCATACCTATCTTTATTCAACTACTTGCCAAAATTCAAGGCCTATTCTATCATTAGATTTGGTTACATTAAAGGCACTCAATTCATTTTTAGGCTGCTTAATGAATACATAAGAAAGAATCAATGAGGCTGCTTAATGAATACATAAGAAAGAATCAATGAGGCCTATGGATAAAAGAATCAAATGCATCCACAACAATATCAAAAAACATCTTGGAATCAAAATGGGTTTAGACCCTCCAAGAAAATACACTCCAATAGTGTCAATATATTTGTTGTACAAACCTTGGGCGAGAGCCTCAAAAATTGGTATTTATATCTGGGAACCCTTGGTTTAATTGAATGGGTTAGATCCTTGAAGTAGGAACCTATGATTCTTGATTTTAACCCTTGAGGATTTATTTCAATTTAAGTCTCAATTGAAGGATTCTTATTGTAAGAATAATAATCCTAAGGTAAAAGCTACCTTAGTCTTGGGAGAAGCTTCTCCCAAGGCACACCTTGAATCATACGTAAAGGAACCTTAGTCTTGGGAGAAGCCTCTCCGAAGTTACACCTCGAATCATACATGAAAGGGAAGGCTTCAATTGAAATAGAAGCCATGTGATTTTCTTTCGAAAGTGTCCACATGAAGGACACTTGGAAAGACATATGGATGAATATTAAGACATGCACCCCTTGTACCTTTGTTATAAATATGAGTGGAGTTGGATGGGGATGCGTACTCACTCACTCTCTAGTGGATGCTAAAGTCTAGGAAGAATTCTTTTCAACACTCGTAATCAGAGCTTGGATTTTCTTCTATTTGCAAGTGCTTGTGGTGCTTCTTGATTCCTCTGCAAGGTTTCATTTAGAAGCTTGGGAGAAGTAGATAATCACTAGAACTTTTGGAGTTTCTATGTGATTTCTGCATCAAGTGCCTCGAAGTCAAAAATGTCCATCTCAAAAGATGTGTGCACCTCAAGAACTTTCAAAAAGATGTTTCACTCGCTCATCGTCCATCGATAAGGACCCGACACTACCTAATAGATGCCTAATTGACTTGACACTGCTCATAGACGCATGAGGGACGCGAGGCTACCTCATAGATGCCTGATAGACATGTTTCTACGTGAAGGAAAAGCTATATTGTGTTGAGATTTCCATGCTCCACCCTTTTGTCCCAACTTACTTTCATTCTCATGTAAGCACATTTATCCCACATGCAATGCATTTCTCCCAATATGCATATAAGTAAGGCCTACCTTCACTATGCACAACTCATTCCACTCTAACTCATTGCCAAGAGTGCACTTCCACTCCTCATGGAGTCTCCATGCTCATAGAGCATTTCATGTAAGTCCTTTCCATTTCCATTTTAAGTTATTCATAATGTTTTGTTATCTTTTGTTCCTTTGTTGTGTGCATGTGAGTAGAGTAGGAGTAGTCCTTTTTCATTTCAACATGGTATCAGAGCATAGGTAACTTTTTGATAGCATTTGCTTTTGAAATTTTGCTCTCACCATCTTGGTCGATAGCATGCATTTCATCTTTTTGCTCCCTCCCTCCCATTTCATACATTTGCAATAAAAGTGCTTTAAAGCACTGTTTCGATTATTCACTAAGCTCTATTGTCATCTTCTTTGTGTAGTTCTTATATTACTTTCTTTCGATTTAGGATCATGGAGACTTCTATTATGTGTAAATGTTCATGAATCCCATCTTTCATTAATGCCCACGTATGCATCATGCATCTCTGTGTTGGACACGATACCAAAATACAAAAAATAGGTAGTGCACATACTTTCTAGTCTCTAGAGGAGAGTTTATATGAACACTTGCAACTATCATCTTTCTGTATACGTAATCTTCTGTTCGGTACATTGTTAGTGTTGGGTGGTCTTTTGGATTCTACTTCGTTAATCGAGTACATTGGTCATGTGTGTCTGGTGAGTTAATACAATATTATACCGTAGACAATTTATTATGTACTTTATGCGATGGTTGCAGTCTACGTTGTTTTCCATCCGCTAATAATTATCTAATGCATATAATAATAGGAAATTCTATGCTGCGGAAGTGTTGGAGTTTGGGGGAGATGAAACACTCACCAACGAGAAAAGAAAGGGAAGAAGGAGAGGCTTAAGTTAAAAACAATTGCCTACCAATTTTAAGTATGCTCATACACCACTACCAGCATATATGGCACGTTGAATAATGGGCTCATAGTTAGTTATCAGGAAGTGCCAACCAATGTGGATTAAGCTCAATCTAGAAAATAGAGTACATCCAACGTTTAGTGAAAAGGCTTAAAACATTTCAGGATGTATTGCCGTTGTGAAAAGATTTCCAAGGATATTTCTCATCGGCAAGTAATCCCAAATGGTCTCTGTAGAACAAGGTTTCCTGTTAACATGGTGATAGTAAATCTCAATTCGCTTATTCCAAGCATGCAGCACTTATTCCTCGTATCTGTGATCTTTCCAACTATCAATAAATAAGATAGTGATAACAGCTTTATCAACACTTAAATCATTCATAGGCATCTAATCCACACGTGCTAAATATTGAAACTAAAAGCTATCCTATATTATACCTCATAGCTATCTTTATTCAACTACGTGCCAAATTCAAGCCCTATTCTTTCCATAGATTTGGTTACATTAAAGGCATTAAATTCATTTTTAGGCTGCTTAATGAATACATAAGAAAGAATCAATGAGGCCTATGGATAAAAGAATCAAATGCATCCACAACAATATCAAAAATCGATAAAACTTCTTGAAATCAAAATGGTTTTAGACCCTCCAAGAAAAACACTCCAATAGTGTCAATGTATTTGTTGTACAAAACTTGGGCTAGACCCTCAAATATTGGTATTTATCTTGGGGAACCCTTGGTTTAATTGAATGGGTTAGATCCTTGAAGTCGGAACCTATGATTCTTGCTTTTAGCCCTTGAGGACTTATTTCAATTTAAGTATCCATTGAAGGGTTTTTATCATAGGAATAATTATCCTAAGGTAAAAGGAACCTTAGTCTTGGGAAAAGCTTCTCCCAAGACACACCTTGAATCATACATAAAGGAACGTTAGTCTTGGGAGACGGTTCTCCCAAGTCACACCTTGAATCATATATGAAAGGGAAGGATTCAATTGAAATAGAAGCATGTGAGTTTCTTTGGAAAGTGTCCACATGAGGGACATTTGGAAGGACATATGGATGAATATTAAGACATGCACCCCTTGGACAGTTCGTATAAATATGAGTGGAGTTGGATGGGTGGACGCGTACTCACTCACTCTCTAGTGGTTGCTATGGTCTAAGAAGAATTCTTTACAACACTGGTAATCAGAGCTTGGGTTTTCTTTTATTTGCAAGTACTTGTGGTACTTCTTGATTTCTGTACAAGATTTCATTTGGAAGCTTGGGAGAAGTAGATAATCTCTAAAAATTGTGGAGTTTCTATGCGATTTCTGCATCAAGTCCCTCGAAGTCGAAAATGTCCATCTCAAAAGACGTGTGCACCTCAAGAACTTTCAAAAAGATGTAATATTCGCTTGTCGTCCGTCAATAAGGACCCGAAACTACCTAATAGATGCGTGATGGATTCAACACTGCTGATAGATGCATGACGGACCCGAGGCTACCTCATAGATGTCTGATAGACGTGTTTCTACTTGAAGGCAAAGCTCTATTACTCCCTCAAAATAGGAATAGGACAATCCCCCTAGCCATCGCACGCGAAGCCAGAAGGCACCCGCTTGCTCCTCAAGTGTGCACAACCATCAGCCACTACAAGCAATCTTGCTCCTCTTTGGAAGTACTAAATGAGTGTTGCACAATCTCTACTTAGACCCATTCTGAGCCAATTTCGTCCAAGAAGGATATTTGAAGGATATTTGAAGAAATATAAAGAATATTTGAAGGATCAAGAAGACATCCCCCAACGCGTAAGAGCAAGCTCATCCGAAGAAGCTCATCTACTAGTACCCACTCTTTTTCTCAACAAAAGAATGTGAACATTTAAAGCATTGATGGATGAAAGGACCATAAGTCTCTAACTTTGAGTCATGACGAGATCCATGGAGTAACGAATCGTCCAAGGCAGCCCAAGCGAACCTACAACTAAAAGCATCTTGCAAAAATAATTGAGCAAGTACTCAGTTTATTTCCAACTATTTTTCTTTTGGTATTAGAAACGACATTTTCTCATTTCTAGTTGATTCCAAAGTATTCACTGAATAATGACGGATCCTTATGCTAGCAATATTTTGTTAGAGATACATAGAGAGGAAGTAGATTATGCACCACAGGAAGGGGGTAAACATTATGGTTACACTCCAAGTCTTCTTAAAATAGGACAACATGAAAGAAAAGAAGAAAATATTTATAAAAAGTTAAATGGATTTGACAAAAAGATGAATGATATCCAGGCAGATATGTTCATCCTTAAGGAAATCCAAAATGAGATGGGTACACTTTTGTCCATCTTTACCTCTACCTGCCCAAATGGGTTCGTTGTACATTAAACAAAGGAACTCATGATCAGGTGAAGGACCAGATGCTCCTTTACCAATCCATAGTGATTTATTGTTAAAAAATAAGGATGATGAAGTAAACACACATCCTCGTCCTACTTCCATTAGGTCTAGGAGTCTTTTTTTCGCAAAAGGCTTACAACAACCGCAATTCTCAGTGGAAAATAAAGACTAAAACAAGGATGCAGACTTGATATTTTTGGAACAACTATAAGACTTGCATCAGTTTGGAAACGCCTCTAAAGCCTATCAAGTCTTAGAAACAAGTTTGTCACCTAGACCTAAGGCTTATAAATGGTGCTGAGCTTGAAAGAGGCTCAGAGAATCCCGAAAACTTGGAATCAATTGGAAAAATTCTTCAAAAGAAGAATTCTTTCCAAAATACAAAGATAAGGGAAACACGGAAGAATGGGACAAAGTCCTTCAAGGAGGAGAACCCTTCTCTTTGTACATTTCTCATTATCAAGAAATAGTACTCAACCTTGAAAACCTAGATGATTTTCATAAACTAAGAGACTCTATTTGTGGTCTCAACAAGGAGATCAAACATGAAGTGAGGAAAAGCACTCCAAAAACATATAATGATTTTCAAAAAACTTATCATGAATAAAGACACTTTAGGTGATTAGAGACATCCCAATTGATGGTCAATAAAGACGCTAATTGATCGCGAATTGACAATATGCAATGTACAGATGCATGGATATAGACAAGTGTTTCATCGTAATATGGTGAATATCTATATAATTGTAATGTGTATGATGGAACATTGGAGTGACATTAAACGTGGATCAGATATCATATAGGACAAAATTTCACCTGACAAAAAGGTGAGTCGAAACAAAGCATTGAGAAAAATTGTCCAGTCGCGCTCTCAATCATCAATGAGAACATCAATCAGGTTTGAATCACATGCAACTTATTGCTGAATCACGTGCTTCCTTGAATCGGATGCGTGTGGTCGGTTGAGTTCGTTTGAATCACGTGTTCTATAGAATCGCTTAACTGTGGTCACATGCTCCATTGTATCAGAGGTCTTGCAGCTCTGATATCATATAGCACAAAATGTCCCTTGCTAGAAAAGTGAGTCGAAACAAAACACTCAGAAAAAAATGTCAAGATTGTCCTGTACCGTTATCAGTCATCAGAAAGACTAATCAAAACTGAAATCACATGAAATTTAGCGTTGAATAACGTTCTCCGTTGAATCGCATGTGTATCGCCGTTTAAAATTATTTGAATCACATGCAGAGGACTTGCAGCTTTGATGTTTGAAATCTTAGGATCCATTGAAATTAGCTCTTCGGACAGCTTTCCACTTTGACTCTATAACCCAAGAAATAGGCCAGCTTAACTGTATTCGATACTCCTCCAAATAATCCCGTTAGTATACAAATATAACCAATGAGATGATTATGTAGGAGTATGCATTTACGTGCATATAGATTTTAATTAAGATTTTAGATTAAGTACCAATGTTTTTCAACGTTCACAAATTTTTACTTAGACTACATAAGACGTTGTTTTCACTACTGTGAAAGGAATTTTGTCATACACTAAAACACGTTGTAGAGTTAATCATTTTGCCTAAGGATGGAACATGCGCAGGATCTTACTACACTTAATAGAAAAAAACCTATAGTATGTTTCGAAAGCCTACAACTTCAATTTGGGTTACCACTAAACAAGTGAATGTGATTCAATATTGTAGTTGTGGGCTACAGTAATATATTCTATGGTAGAGAGAGCATTCTAACACTCTAGTTTGAAACAAAAAACTAAAGAGAAGACTCACTCAATGGACCTCGCATATGGATGTCTAAATCAACATTCATATTGAATCGCATGTGTGGGATCATAGTGTCCATTGAATCAGAGGACTTGAAGCTTTGATGCTTGAAATCTAAGGATCCATTGAAATTAGCTGTTCGTACAGCCTTCCACTTTGACTCTACAACCCAAGAAATAGGCCAGCTTAACTGCCAAGTTTTGGGTCATTCGATACTCCTCCAAATAATCCCGTCCGTATACAAATATAACCAACGAGATGATTATGTAGGAGTATGCATATACGTGCATATATATTTTAATTAAGATTATAGATTAAGTACCAATGTTTTCCAACGTTCACAAAGTTTTACTTAGACTACATGAGATGTTGTTTTCACTAGTGTGAAAGGATTTTTGCCATTTGCAGATGATGAATTGTACATCCATCATTTAAGTTTTCACAACTAAGCTGGTCTTGGCTAATGTGAGAAGTGATAAAAAAATTTTCTTGATACCTTGAAGAAATAAAGAATCTCTTAATGGAAAAGAACTACCATGAGCAACAGACAAAACAATCATACCAACTCCTATTATAGGATAAGAGGAGTTATTGGCGCATGTGTCAGTATTCGCTATATGGGTAGGCTCAAGTGAGCTGAAGAAACTACACTTCGAGTTATTATGTTTGCTTGGCCCACTATCAAAGTACCAAACCTCTGCATCTATTGCATACATATAGTGATCGTGATCCGAAGGGTCAAACTACAAATGGTAGTAAATGCCCATTCTGCATTTTTCATAAGATTCATAGACTCTTACAGGATAAGAGGAGTTGTTGGTGCATGTGTCATTATTCACTATATGGGCAGGCTCAAGTGAGCTAAAGAAACTACACTTCGAGGTAATATGTTTGCTTGGGCCACTATCAAAGTACCAAACATCTGCATCTATTGCAGACATACATTGATCATGATAAGATGGGTCAAACTACAAACGGTGGTAAATGCCCATTCTTCATTTTTCATAAGATTCATTGACTTTATTTTAGGTGAAGAGGCCTCGACAACCACCATTCCAACCTCTCTCTTCTTTGCCTTCTTTGTAGCAAGTTTTGGAAAACTCTTTACAAAATGATCCTTTCCTTTCCTTCTTTGCCTTCTTTGTAGCAAGTTTTGGAAAACTCTTTACAAAATGATCGTTTCCTTTCCTTCTCATCTCTTTCTTCCACTTAAGACTGTGTAGAATTAGTAGTTTTCATCTTACTAGTAGATCAGTTCCATTTACCTTTTCCCTTGGAATTAGCTACGAAAGCTTGATTTGTTACATACATAAGGCACTTGTTCTGCTTCGACTGATCTTCCTGCAATAAAACAAAGAATAACTCCTGAAACATTAAGACATTTGGATTGCCTTTCAATATCAATTAAAGAATAAAGGGAAAACTCTATTATGAGTCTGAAAGACCATTCAAAAGACTCCATAGAAGTGTATTGCCTGGTAAGACTTCATGAGCAAAAATCAAGCGGTCCTTTAATCTTTCACCCAAAAAAAAAATCCATGGAATCTCCTTCATTCATGTGCTCACTCTCCATTTGTTTTTGGATATAAGCAACACAAGCCTCATTTCTTGCCTCATATAAATTGGTAAGTGTATCCCAATCATCCTTAGCTATTTCTAACGAGCTAATGTGAGGGATAATGGCACGTTTGAGAGACAAATCTATCAATGCATGTGCTTGAGCATCTATACCATCTCAAAAAAGTTCTCTCGAGTAGGTGCAACAAGACTTCAGCATGGACAAGAATTTGAAGATTCTCATCTTCCACATCATTTGCATCACCTTAGATAATTGTATTTGTAGGTGTGATAGGTTGTTTTTCAACACCCTACAGAATATTGCACGATCCTTTGGCAACCAATACATGATGCATTATATATTCCCATAATGGGTAGTTAGTACCATCCAATCTATCCTCAATAACCAACATATGGAATACATCATTGGTTTCCGCCATGGCCACTAACTAAAGTACCCTCATGAAGAAATTATAATTGTATCTCGAGAAGTCTAACAAAAATACCCTATGGAGCTTTGATATATCTATAGCAGAATTCCAAGTGCTTGTACTAGCGAACCAAAACCTGTATATATGTTTGACACAAATGGAAAATATTACCTACACAAGCATCATGATAGTGAGTGTTCAGACCAAAACAAGTTTTCAACTCCTAATCTCCTTGAGTATTCTCACCAATTTAAGTGCTATTATGAGACTACGTCTATAGAGCTATCGATGACACCCTAGATGAAGCAAAAACGTAGTCTGATACCAATTGTTGGATTTTAAGGCCTAAGCAAGCACGGGAACAACACAAGATAGAAGAGAAGCTTTGAGCAGAACACATGATATTGAATGTACAAAGATAAGTAACCCATTAGGGTTATAGTTCTATGTACAGGGGGGGTGGGGGAGGGGAAACCTCCTAAAGAAGGAAAAATGTTTCTCACAATCCTAGTGTGTTCACACACATCACTATCAAGATATATCAACATGCACATCAATGGGGTGAGAGAACGAGAGAGATAGAGAGAGATAACCTTGATAGTAGAGCTCTACCCACAAATGAGTTGGCACCTTGAGAGAGAAAGAGAAAGAGAGAGAGTGAGAGAGAAAGAGAGATTTTCCTTTTTTCATGTATTTTCCTGTTGTTATTTCTATTTTTTTATTTTTTATTAGTTATTTATTCAATAAAACGATTAGATATTTTAAACAAATGTAAAAGTGTTTAACCACTGAATTATTTAATTAATTATATATATAAAAATTTAATAATAAAATATAAATAAAATTATAAATCTTTAATTAACAAACGAAGGAAATATATAAATAATAGATAATATAAAGTAAGATGAAAATTAAGTAACTAAGTTATATTAAAACTAATCTTAGAAAGGATATAAAGAAGAAAGTATAAATAAAAGGAACTAATGTATATATAATTATACAAGAAAGAAATAAAAAGTACCTATATTGAATAGGAAAATAAAAAGAAAATTAAGGAGTGTGCATAAACAATAAAAATAAATACTAATTTAGATAGAGAAAATATAAAACAAGCCATTTAATAAAATAATAGAAATTGAATAGTACTAAAATAGTGTAACTATTATAAAAGGAAATAATATAGCTATATTAATAAAGGAAAAATATAACTAAAAAGAACTTAAAGAAAATGGAGAAAAGAAAACTAAGAACTAAAAAAGGTATGTGTAAGTAATAGGAGTAGAAAGAAAGAAAAAGAAAAAGAAAAATATATAAACAAGAAAAAAAGAATATAAATAAAAAGAAATAAAAACTAAAAGATAAAAAAACAAAATAGAAAAATAGAAAAAATAAAAGAGAAATCAATAGAAAAGTGGTAAAATTAAAGCATAGTTTTTTTCCCATGAGTGTCTCTTATTCTTTCTAAATTCACTAACAAATTTTTTTTTTTATTCAAATTGTCTTGCAGCCATATTGAACTAAATTAAAGAAAGTGATCCTATGTGTAGCAGCACTTATGAAGTTGAAGGATCAAATATCCAACCTTCTTGTAGCAAGTGACAAAACAAACATGGCAAAAGAGAACCTACAGCTTATCTCATGTTGGGATCTAGACCTATCAGAGATTCCTTGTATTTATTTAGATTATTCACACCATTGTATTAGCCTCTCTTTTGTAATATAAGTTTAGACCCATACCATTCTACATCTCATATAATTATGTGGATGGATACGCTTCATCTAGGGTGTCATCGACACCCCTCGAGTCACAGTCTCAAATTTGAGCTCGTTTCAGCCTCCAAACACACTATCAGAGTGCTTGTGTAGGCTATTTCATCTTTTTGTGCCAAAGATATATACAGGTTTTGATTTGCGAGTATAAGCATCTCGAAGTCTGCTATAGGTCTAGCGGAACTTGTCAGGGTAGTTCTACTCAACTTTTTCACATACAATCATTTTTTTGCATCAAGGTATTTTAGTGACTGGCCATGGCTAAAACTAGTGATGTATTTCGTATATTGGCCATTAACGATAAGTTGGATGGTACCAATTACCCATTGTGTGCTTATATGATGCGACATGTATTGGTTGCAAAAGGAATATGGAACGTTCTATAGGGTGTTGAAAAACATCCTATTACACTTGCAAATACAGGTATTGAAGTTCATTTAGATGGCATTAAAGATGGTGATATTCTTGAGATTCCTAGTCGTGTTACGGTTTCTATTGCATCTACTACAGAACGAATTCGGTGAGATGGAAGAGATGCTCACGCACATACATTGATAGCCTTGACTTTCAATCATGCCATTATTCCTCACATTCACTCTTGTAGAATAGCTGAGGATTCTTGGGACACACTTATCACATTGTACCAAGCTAGGAATGAGGCTCGTGTTCCTTACCTCCAAAAACAGTTGGAGAGTGAGCATATGAATGAAGGTGATTCTATGAAGAGTTTTCCAACAAAGATCAAGGATCTGAAGGAACAATTGATTTCTAGTGATGAAGTTATACCAGAAAGCTCACTTGTGCAGACCATCCTGACTGGGCTTCCTGATCCACATTAGAGTTCTGCTTCTACTCTTCCTTTGATGATGATAGGCAATCCAAATGCTGTGTCATTTGAAGAGTTAGTTTCTATTCTACCACAAGAAGATCAGTCAGGTAGAAGAGGTCCATTATGCGTGTCACAGATCAAGATTTCCTGGCTAGTTAGAAGGGAAAAGGTAAATGGAACTCATCTACTTGTAAGTAGAAATCTGTGAATATTGCACATTCAAAGAAGGAACACAAAGATGAGAAGACATCACAAAAGTAGAAATCGTGTTGTAAATATTGTAAAGCAAATGATCATGTCATTAAGAGTTGTCCCAAACTGGCTACTAAAGAGGCAAAGAAGAAAGAGGCGAGAATGGTTGTTGTAGAGGCCTCTATACCAAAAACAGAGTCTGCTAATCTTGTGCATAATGAAGAATGGGCATTCACTATTGTTTGTAGTTTTGATCCATCTTCTCATGAGTAGTGTATGTCTGTAGTAGACTCAAATGTTTGATATTTTGATAGTGGGGCAACCAAACATATTACCTCGCAGTTCACTTTCTTCAATTCATTTGAGCGTGCCCATATAGGGAATACTGTCACATGCGCTAACAACTCTTCTTATCCTGTTATGGGAGTTGGTAAGATCATTCTAGCTATTTTTTATGGTAGTTTCTTCACTTTGTGGGATGCTTTATTTGTGCCAGGAATCAATAAAAATCTGTTATTAGGTTTTGCATTAGCCAAGATTCGCTTGGTTGTGAAATTTGTTGATGATAGATATACATGATCTCTCAAATGGGGACATGATTATTGCTTCTGGCATTTTATGTCGTGGGTTGAATAACCTTATAGAATATGAAATATCTATGAATGATTTAGCATATGCAGGACATGATTCTCTGGCGATGTCAGATGCAAAGCTTTGGCATGCACACTTTGGTCATCTGAATTTTGCTATTTTGCTACGCGTGTAGAAATGTGATATGGTGTCCTCTTTGCCCAAACTTGAGGCACCTAGTAAACATGTTTCTGAAGACTATATTTTGGGCAAACTGCAACGTTCCTCCTTTTTAAAGATGGTTCAGTTTGAGCTACTAAAAGATTGTAGCTTGTTCACAGTGATGTCTATGGTCCTATGCATAGACCCTCTTTTGTAAACTTTCTTTACCTCTTGACTTTCATTGATGATTTTTTGAGGCATGCATGGGTATATCCACTCAAAGGAAAGTCCAAAGTATTTATGTGCTTCAAACCGTTTTCGGTTATGGTTGAAAATTTGTGAGCATCTAAAATGGGCACCCTCCATTCTTATCAAGGGGGCAAGCAGATATATGTATTCTATCTTCAATGCATTTCTAGTTGAAGGTGGGATAAAACATTAGTATAGAGTGCTCTATACACCTCAACAAAATAGAGTTGTTGCCTTATAGTTTTTTGCTTGAAGCTCTCATGTGTCCTGCACATGTACTTAACAGGTGCCTCGCAAAATCACTATAGTCTATCACTCCATATGCTCTTTCCTTTTTTGATCAAGTGGACTCAACCACTTAAGATTCTTTCACTTTTACATTAAGTAAAGTCTTCAAACGTTACAAGAGGTAGATCACAAGTGAACTTTACATTGTCTTCATTTTAAGGCTTCTTCTTTGAATTTGTGGGACTCAAGCCAATACTTAGGCTTGTCATAGACTTGCTCCAATAGCTCCCCCTCAAGCCAAGTATGCGTGAGGTCTTCAATCTTCCAAGATTACCTGCAAACCAATCATGGCTTTGAATTTGCAAAGCTTTGTACCATCCAATGTTTTGCTTAGAATATTTGCACATTGTTGATGAGTGGACACATATGATATTTGAATCTCTTTGCTTAGAACCTTCTCTCATACATAGTGATAATGAACTTCAATATTTTTAGTCCTTGCATAAAAAATTGGATTAGCAACTAAGTGAATAGAACTCATACTCTCACCAAAAATAGTTGGAGTTCCAAACTCCAATCCAAGATCTTTAAATAATGTCTTCATCCACATAGCTTCTTGTGTAGCTATGGCAAGACCTCCGTATTCAGCTTCGGTAGAAGAGAGAGCAACTGTGGGTTGCTTCTTGGATGACCATGAAATAAGCTTTGAATCAACAAAAATAAGATAACCTGAAGTGCTCCTTCTATCTTCCTTGGAACTAGCGCAATCTGCATCAAAAAATAGCTTCGACCCTAAATCAGATACATAAGGATAATAAAGTCTTTCATTTATGGTTCCTTTGAGATATTTGAGTATCCTCTTAGCAGCATCAATGTGTGGTTTCCTTGGTGTGTGCATGAATTGACTTAGCACACTCACACTATAGCATATATCTACCCTTGTCAATGTGGCATAGTTGAGACTACCCACAAGGATCTGATATGATGTGATGTCCTTTATGAGTTCACCTTCATGTGAGCTCAATTTATGGTTGACCTCCATTGGATTACCTGCAATTTTAGAATCCTCCATCTTGAATTTTGCTAACATATCCTTGATATACTTCCTTTGAGTGAGAAATAAACCATGATCTTTGTAGACAACTTCCAAACCTAGGAAGTAGGTAAGTGATCCTAAATCACTTATCTTGAATTCTTCTGTCATCTAATCTTTGATCTTCTTCATACCATCTGCATCATTTCCTGTCAATATAATATCATCTACATATACACATAAGTAGATGACCTTAGAATTACTCTTTTTTATAAAGAGTGAAGGATCTACCTTGCTTGATTGAAATCCTTTGTCCTGCAAGAATGAAACAAGCCTGAAATTCCAAGCTCTTGGAGTTTGCTTGAGACCATACAATGCTTTGTTAAGTCTACACACATAATGAGGATAAACATGATTCTCAAAACCAGGTGGTTGTGCCATATATACATCTTCTGTTATCCAACCATTCAAGAATGCATTCTTTACATCTAGTTGAAGTATCCTCCAATTCTTGGAAGAGGCAATACTAAGAAAAACCCTAATAGTAGGCATCTTTGCCACAGGAGAGAAGGTCTCCTCATAATCAATTCCCTGATTTTGTGCAAAGCCTTTTTCTACAAGCCTTGCCTTATACCTATTAATGGAACCATCAAAATTCTTCTTCAGTTTATAGACCCATCTTGAGCCTATTACCTTCATGGATGAAGTCTTGGCCACCAAATCCCAAGTGTTGTTTTCCTCAAGTGCTTCAATCTCTTCCTTCATTGCATGCTTCCATTTTGATTTTTCTTTGGCCTCTTCAAAGGATAATGGCTCCTCTTGATTTATGTCTTGTGCTATGTAAATAGAATGTTTAGTTACTAATGAGGTGTCAAACCCATACCTTTCTGGTTGTTTTCTTTCCCTTATAGATCTTCTTAAGCCATGTTGTGATGATTCTGCCTCATGTCCAAGTTCTTGCAATTTTGCTTTACCTTTAGACTTCCATGATTTGATTTTTTCCATCTGAGTTTCTTCATCATCTTCTGAAGTATCTTGTTCTTCAATCTTTGGTTGATGTTCTCTGCCAAGCTTTGGGAAATCTTCTTCAAGGTCATATGGCGATTTGACCTTCCTCCATGAATCTTCATACCATGAATTGTTCTCATCAAAACTTACATATTTTCTTACCAAGAATCCTTTGTTGGTATGTTGTATAACCTGTAACCCTTTTGATTGTTGTCATATCCAATAAATACACACCTTTCTGCATTTGGATCCATCTTGCCTCTAACCTGTGAAGGAAGATGAGCAAAAGCAATACATCCAAAAATTTAACAATGATCTAAGCTAGGTCTTCTTCCATTCCAGACCTCATATGGAGTCATCCCATCAAGGGATTTTGAAGGCAACCTGTTAATCAAGTAAGTGGCTCTAGATATAGCCTCAGCCCATAGATAATTAGGCAAATGCTTTTCATTTAACATGGACCTTGCAGCTTCAACAATTGTCCTATTCCTCCTTTCTGCCACTCCATTTTGTTATGGAGTGTACCTTGTAGTTACCTCTCTTTTGATTCCTCTTTCTTGAAGAAAAGAATCAAACTCATGGGAGAAGTATTCGCCCCCTCCATCTCACCTTAGCCTTTTTAGTGATTTACGTGTTTGATTCTCCACAAGAGCCAAATATCTTTTGCACATAAAAGAACTTCATCTTTGTGTTTCATAAAGGACAGGATAGTCCATGTGCTGTAATCATCAATAAAGGAGACATAATACCTTGATCCAGATATTGAAGCATCCTTGCTAGGTCCCCATACATCTGTATGAACCAACTTCGAGAGATCTCCATGCATATAACCTTTTTTCATGAATGGTAACCTGTGAGACTTTTCAAATTGACATGCACTACACTTATAAATCATGTGTTGTTTTGACAAGTTAGGGAGTCCAAGTACACTTTGGTCCCTGCAAATTTGCTTTAATGATCTTTCACCAATATGTGCCAATCTCTTGTGTCATACCTCTAGTTCTGTGAGTGTTTGATTACCATAATTGAAGAGAGCTATGTTCCTTGTGTCTTGCAACTCAAAGTTGAATAGTCTACCTATCTTGTCTCCCTTTGCTATTCTTCTGAACCCTTGGCTAGGGTCTTCCACATATGCTCCTCCTCTTGTGAACCTGACTTGCGATCCTTTCTCTACTATCTGCCCAACACTTATCAAATTCTTTGTAATGGTAGGTACATAAAGTACCTTATTGAGTAGGTTGATGTTTCCATCAGGTGCTTTGACATTGCCTATTTTCTCCATAGGATGTCTTGTGTCATCTCCTGTTTGTACCTCATGCTTATTCCTTGGGTCTTCCAAATCTGATAGGAGTGCCACATTTCTTGCCACATGATTTGAACAACCTGAATCTATGTAGAAAACATGCTCATCAGATTTACCTTGTGGCATAGCCATGTTCATGATCAATAATGAATCCTCTTTGTTTGAGTCTTTTGTGTAGTTATTGAAGTCTCTCCTTCCTTTGTAGCCTCCACGATAGTTTGAATGATTGTAGTTGTTGTAATTGCCATGGTAGTTGTTGAACCTTCCTCTTGAGAAGCCATAACTTCCTCTATTGTATTCTTTTCCTCTTTGATTCCTGGAATTCCTAAAGCAATTTTCATTTGTATGATTAGTTAGTCCACAAATAGAACATGGGTTGGAGTCTTGGGATCTCCCCTTGCCTTGTCTACCTCCTCTTCCTCTACCTATGCCATGTCTTCCTCTACCTGCATGGTTAGCTTGATATGTTCCTGCTTCATCATCCACTTTCTTTGCCTTTCCTTTGTTATCTTTGGAATTGCTTTTATCAGTGTATAAAGCTGAAGATTGATTACCTTTAGAGCTTTCTCCGTTTTTGATAAGCTGATGCACCAAGCTCAGAGAAACCATCTCTGTAATCTGACTAAGAAAACTGAGAGATATGGCAGTGAGTAGTACACTTCACAAGAACATGGAAATATGAACTCAAATTATCACGAAAATGAAAATATATTGATTTTGCAATACAATGGACCTTCTGATGCATATGTGTGCCTTAGAATCACACCTTGATATGGCATAAAGCTGAGCTCTTCAAGGTCTTCTCGTAGGTCTCTCTGTTGCAGCCATATACATGGGAGGCATCTGAGATATAAACTCTAAGAAGTGCTCCTCTCTCATGGAATGTCGAGTGACTAGAGGATTGTCTCCCATCATGCATTGTAACAAATGAACTCAAATAATTAGCATATGATAATAACGATAATATAGAGAAATAGTAATGTACAAAAGAACATAGCAAAGATAAAACAAACATTAGTACGTACAAGTGTTTGATTAAAAAATCCTCTATTCTAGCATCCTCTCGAAGATCTGATGCGTAGAGAATGTCTATCTCTATATTGACAACTTCTAAATCTCTTGGTATTCTATCTTTGTCTTGATCATCATCTATTGCTTCATTGTGTATCTCTTCTTCTTCAATGATCTCTTCATCTTGGATGATGATCTCCTCCTCCTCGACTATCGAATGAATCTCAGAGTCCACTATAGATGGACTTTCTTCTACATCTATGTTCTCACAAATTTGTCTACTACGTGGGGAGACTTGTAAAAAAAATAGCCACTCTAGTTCTTTCGAATCTAGTATAAAAACAACTTGCTCACAATGTTTCGAGAGTACAAATGTATCTCTTTCTTTCGTCCATAATTTTGTGGAGTCGACTTAAATCAAACCACTCTTATCCTGCCTCATTGTTGTGTTTCTTCAAGAGGTGACTAGTTTGAGCCATTTCAAATAAAAAACAAAGTAATAAAAATTCCTAAAGGATAGCTTCAAGATCTCTTTAATCACTCCATAATATTCTAGCTGGCCTTCTTGAGCATTATTGTCTCTTGCACTAGCTCTGAGCATCCATCGTCGTAGTTTGAAGGGCTGGAGGTTTGATAAGATGTAAGGGTTTGTCTTGGGTACAGATGAGAAATTGGATTGAGGAGGGCATTGAAAAATAGGTGGATGTTGAAAAGGTAAGAGAGTGTTAAAAGTTATGATAATATTTATTAAAAGGAATGGGATATCAAAAAGAGAGAATAGCCTGATGGATAAGCCTTATCTCTTGGTAGTATGAGGTTGTGGGTTCAAACCCCCTACATACTAAATAAGGAAGTATGTGAGATAACTAGGCTAACTAGGGAAAGAACTAAGCCCAATAAACAAATTTAATAACCAAACTTGATCAGTGCACAGTGAGCATAGTGAGAACAAGGGGTACAGGTGGTATAGGGAGTACAAGGTGATAGTGTGATAGGGGGTACAGGGAGTATAGGTTGCTTGTGTGAGAGGGAGTACAGGGAGTATAGGGTGACACTCTGACAGGGGGTAGAGTGTGACAGTGTGTCCAGAGGCAGAGCGTGATACTGCACAGTACCAAATTCAAAAAACTAACCGACGAACTAAAACAAATGAACTTCTAGACTAGAGGGTTGAGATGGATGTTGAATCGTGAACGGAACGGATCCCCTGAATCACAATCAAACATCAAAACCACCTCCGTGGAGTCCTTGGCTCTGATATCATTTTTAATGATCGGATCCGACAGACACACGAACACAAAGGATAGTACAGAAACAAAATCACACAAAAGTATTTAGAGAATAGAAAGAGACAAGAGATGATACTAGATTGGGTACAATCTCCCCCCACATACTCTAATGGACAAGTCTATCACAACATGTGTATTGATAGGAAATTCATATTACGTCCTAAATAGAAGATACATGAGGGCCGTGCTAGCTTCGAAAAGCATGCTTCTGCTTTATTTATTTTTCTATTTTTACAAAAACATCGCTTTCTAGAGCGATCTATTTTTTTTACAAAAATAACTAAAAAAACTTTCTTGCGAAAATAACTATCTTCTAAAAGTATTCTTCTAAATAACTCCAAAATATTTGAATAAGCTCATGCGTGTTCACACCCTCATGGATCTTCACCTACTAAATCAAAACTCAAAACACATTAAAAACCTCAAGGCATTAAAACCCCTTTAACATTCCAATTTTCCTTAAAGTATAACACCGAGTTCTAGACAGTTAACATCGGATATAACTAGAACTAATTGAATTGTTTGACTCAATTGTACCCTTGACATCGCAAGATTTTACCATTGGTTTGCTTTCAAATTGTGTGTTCTATTTCAAATATTGCTATGGAAGCTATGTGCATACTTTGGATGAATAATATCAAAAGGTTATTTGTGTGCCAACCAAGTATTTAGATATGGTTATGTGACAATACATACCTTTGATTTTATCCACGTGTTGCACTTGATGAGTTATCATCTAAAAACTTCTAGATACTTTGACACGTAGATAACAAAAATAACAATTGATAACATAATATTACTATGCTCATCAACCATTGAAGGACTTTCTTCGTATAACATTGTGTGGTTCTGTAGGCTATAAAACTTTGCAGATATTGCATTCTATATTGGTTTTGCTGAGAGCATTACATAAGCACCTCCTTTAAATTTTATTGGGATAAATTTTAGTAACTTTCATGCACTTCTTTTATTGCACTTCAGTCCTATAGGATTCGAAGTCCATAGTCTACAAGTTGTTTGGCGAATGATTTGATCTGAACACTGATGCACAAAAAGAATCGATATGTTTATTTATAGTTTACTACTAAAATCTTGTTTTCAAATGTTGCTTTTTTGTGAGTCAAAAGGTAAACGCAATCACTTGAGATTCTCACTGCAAGAACCCCGCATGTGCCGTATTAGTGGCGGTTGACTTGATCCATCAACCATTCCTTTCATGATGACATTCGGTGAACCTGACATGAGAATCCATGGTTGGGAAATCTTAGGTGAGGTATGTTTGATGTTTGGTTTTTGAATGAGAATATTCTTTGTTTGTTAGCTTGTAAAAAATCATAGCTTGTCATTCATTTACATGGTGCTAGTTTGAAAAATTCAAGCGTTAGTAATGGGCAAAAAGCAACATACAAACATGAAAAATATAAATCAAAGTACACAATCTTATGCAAGTAAATTGCAAGAGCATAATTCAAAGAGTGTTGTTATTGATGACGAACATGCGAATGCATTGATTAATGAAAACTTGAGGAAATGGGAAGATAAATTTATAGAAATGGGAAATAAGGCAAGAAAAGCTATAAAAAATAAATTTAGAGTGGTTTTGAATTTACATGATATGATAAATGCTATGTCGAAAACTCTACAAGTATTAGGAATTGGCCTCAAAACGTGCAAAGAGGAAATGAATGCCAATTGTAGAAGTAAACTAGAAATATGAATTGTTGTCCAAACAAATACAAGAATTAGAATTAGCTAAAGCTAAGCATGAAAATAACAAAGGTCTATTTGTACACCCTTCTCTTGAAATACATTCAGATGATTTTAGAAGATCCAATCTTAGGCTTCCACGAGGAATACCAAATAGTATTCAAATGCAACCTTTGCGGTGTTTTTGATGCAATCAATATGGCCATACATTTTGGACTGTAGGGCATATGAAGATGCAAGAAGACAAAAAATAGTGATTGAAAATGAGAGGAAATTTTGTAATTATCAAGACCTATCACCTTTAAAATCATATCTAAGAAGGGATGGAATGAAAGAATTATTAAGGCAGAACCAAAACAAATCTAAACCATATGAAGAAAGTCAAAAAGTATGGAAACCTATCATATATGTGAACATTAAAACAAAGGAACAAAAGAGTGAGAAGACATTTGAATAAGAACTTGAACTAATAGAAGAAATCAAACGTATAAAAACAAAGGAAGAAGATCAAACACCTATTATGGAAGACCAATTGGAAATAGATCGAAGTGAATTTGATCATGAAATACAAGTAGGAGCAAAGAAACTTGAAAATTTCTAGGTTTCATTTGATCCAATGCTTCTTACTAATGAGAATTTTTTTGATCAAGACAAGGTTAGAGAACTACAAACTCAATTTAACAAACATAAAAACAATCAAATTAAACAAGAAGAAATGAAACAAGAAGAGCCCAAACAAAGTTCTATGGATAGAAATTGTAAAAACAAACAAATGAAAGAGAGAAACAACTTCTTGATGATATAATTAAACAAATCAAGAACAATATGAATACAAATTCAAAAAACTCAAGACTTTTAAAATTGAACAAGAGAAATAAGAATTTACCTTTGAAGAAAATAGAAGAAATGATCAAAACACCAAGTTGAGGAGAAAAGATGAATCCAATTATACATGAAATATAACTATTACTATTGTTTTGTCATTTTCTTCGAAAAATTTCGATGAAATGTTTTTATAAAACACTTACTAAGATATTTTAAGAAGCTATTTAACTAATGATAAGTAATATATTCATGAAACATAGTTTGATGTTTATGATGCTTTGACTATCTTTTGAAGTTTGAGAGAGGTTCTAGATGAAGGAAAAGGATTGAAGTTATGAGTTTTTTGAAGTTGCATGTTTTTTTAGAACTTGAAAAGAAGAATAGGTCTTCTCGATTGCAAAGCTTGCTTCATTGAATTGAGTAAGAGGAAAACATTTCCATTACCTAAAGATATAGTGATGGAAGAAGGACCTTAGGGCTTTGAGTGACTAACCTGATAATGAAGATAGTAAAAATTGAAGTATGTGAAGTGAACAAGAACTCTCTTGGACTGATTGTACCTGATGTTGGGAAACGAGAATCGAAGAGTGACTATAATAGAAACTTATGGGCAATGGGGACACCAAAAAAAAGTAAAAGAGAATTTGGGGATAGAGATTCCTATCTAGTTTTGGCATTTATTGACTCTAGGTTAGAGAAAATGTGATATCTGAGAGATTGTATTGAAAATTTAGATGGTGGATGGACAAAGAACATTATTGGCGACGATAAATAATGGCGTTGGAGTTTTGTTAGGAGTTTGTACTTTTGTGCATCTGACAATTGAGGGCGTTTAAGAGGAATTCCACCTTTTTTTTTTCAAGATTACTATTCATATGAGGCTAATCTTAACCAAACATTTGTAGCCAAAATGTGAATGGAAATGAAGGCTATGGATGAAAGATCTACTTTTGAAAGAATTCAATTGAGATCTAGTTCACACTCCTTGCAAGTCATGATAGTCTATCTAAATCATGTGAGAAACAGGAAAAATCTAAGGAAACAACCTATAAACTCTTGTGATGGTGAGTGTGATGATTGTGCATGGGGTGAGGGAATATGGAGCATATTTCGATCAAAACTTTTGCTAGGATCCATTGTTGAGCAAGATAATGGTGGAAAACGGTTTGAAGTCTCACAAGACTCTGTACATAGTTTTCAAATTTATTCTCTATATTCATCTGCATTTAAGTTATGAAAACATTTCAAATGAGTTTAGAAAAATATACGAAAATCATTACAAACATTTAGGTTTAGTATTACCTAATGAACATATTGAGACTATAATTGAGTTAGAAAGTAGTCTGAGTGTTTTTTAAGAAACTGAGGATGCACTTCAAAGAAAAAAAGATAAAAAATCATTATGCTACGTTATATTGAAGAATATGATTTTATTATTGAATTTTTTCAAGATCATGAAGTAAGTATAAATACCAAGTACAAGAATCCTAATAAGAAAATCAGACCCATAGCGCAACCATTACAAAGTGATATTTATGAAAAATATTTGCTAAAGAGAATAAAAAGCAAATTAGGTTTGGAGAGAAAACATTTCTTATAGAAAACAAACGAGAAAAGTCTATAGAAGTTATCAAGAGACATGAGAATGCATTCAATCGTTTTCTGCACAAGATAGGTTGTGCAAGTCCAAAACAAGTTCCATCCATGATCATCTTTACAGTGCAAGATATTCCATGGAATATTTAACCTTTACAAGTTCCGAAGGCTCATTTTTTTGAGTTTATGAGACTATTTAAGGACAAGATATCCATGCGAATACCATATTTAAATATATGGTTCTTAGTGCCAAAGAATATTGGGAAACTTTCTTTCATCTAGTATTTCCAACCTATAACAAAGTCATGATCAGATTTGTTGGGCATTTGTTGGGTTTTCTAAAGCATTTGTTGGGCCTACAGTAGATGAGTTTTCTAAAGCATTTGTTGGGCATTCCATTTACTCAATGGATGATTTGTATTCAAGGTATGACCAATTTCAGCTAGTTATTGAGAGCAAAGACATTAGTACAATGAAGAATCCACTCCACCTTGTATGCATGTGTACTTTGCCACAAGGAGTGATGCATTTTGTAGCTCATATGATAAATTCCATGAACCTAGCCCTACATGACTTTATACATTTAGTGACTATGCCTTTTATTGATGATATTTTGATAAAGGATTGTGAGGAAAGAGTGAAAGATTATACTTTAGATGCTTTTGATTGTAAGAAATTTGTTACTTAACATATCTTTGATTGTGAAATAATTTTTGAAAGATTTGAAGAGATAGTGCTGAATTTTTCTCTAGAGAAAACCATTTTTGGAGTTGACAAGGTTCTCATTTTAGGGTATCTATGTGGTCATTATGGCCGAAAGCCGTACTTGTAGAAAGTTGAGGCCATAAGCAAACATTTTTCACATGTTTCCTAATGTTAGTGAAGTAAGGAGATTCTTAGGAGCCTATGTCTTCTATGTTATATGGATCCCTCACTTCACTCATATTGCAAACCCTTTATATGATGTGTTGAGAGAAAAAAAGAAATTTCTTTGGAGAGAAAAATATTCAAGGGCCATCCACAAACTAAAGTAATTTCTAATTGAAGCTTGAATTATGAAGCATGTTGATTATTCAAGTCAGAAGCCTATCATATTGACTACCAATACCTATCCCTCTGTATAGGCTAGGTCATAGGCCCAGATGATGATGAGGGGTAGAGATATGCACTTTGCTTTGATGCGAAGATACCACATGATTGTCAGAGAAAATATCCACAAATTAAGAGAGAATTATGGGGATTGGTGACTACATTGAAATCTGATAAACAATGTTTTGTTGGCTAATGTTGTAGTAGAGAATTATTATCTTCCTTTGATAGGTATGATTGCTAATTGTTCTGCTCTGGATATTGTGATGCTTAGGTGGATCTCATTTATAAATTTTATTATTCTAGCTTTTGTCCACATAGCTAGAAATTAAATACACATACTTATATTCTTTCAAAAGCAATGTTTGATGACATTAATGATAGTGATGAGACAAAAGGGATACAAATATGATGAGATATGATCTAATGAGTGACCCATGGAGAATGAATATGATGGAGAACGAAAAGATGTCAACAATTATCTGAACTCATTGAAATGTTTCTTGGGCTGGTCCACAAATAAGTTTAGATCCATCAAGAAAAAGTCTTACAACGTCTTCCTAAAGGATGTTCTTATTTGGCAACATGCTAACGGTAAGGTGAAGAGTCCATAGCGTGTGCTGAGTAATGAGATTCTTCAAAGAAAGATTATTAGAGAAATGCATGAGACCTATAGGTAGGTCAAAAAGGATTTTATGCAATGTATGAGAATATTAGGAAATCATATTTATGGCTAGGTATATATGTGAGTGTTTGAGACTTTGTGAGCATTTTTCCACGTGTTAAGTTCATTTCTTAGTTAGGCATAGAGACCTGTCACATCCAACTTACCTTCCTTCTATTCATTACAAGTGTTTACTTGACCTTGTAACTCTACCTAAAGGAATTGATAAAATGATTTACATTCTACTTGCTAGATAAGACTTGACTAACCAAGGTAAGTTCATGATTTAGCTATATAGAGAAAGTGGTTGTGGACCGAGAAGAACTAGATGCAAGAAAGCCAAAAAAATTATGTGACCTACATGGGACTCATCTGTCTCTCACTATTACGTATAACCCTAATGCTAATGGAAAAATTGAAAGAGTTCATCCTTCTATTGTGAAGATGATCTCTAAGACCTACAATGGAGACATAAATCCATGGCCTAGATATCTTCCATCTGCATCATGGGTAGATAGGATGATGTACACTTAGTCTGCATGATTTATGCCTACTGAAATGATGCATTGTCAAAACCGATTTTCCCTATCGAAACTCATAATCGCACATGGATGACGCTCCCTTGGAATGATGAAATTACAAGAGAAGAATTCTTATCACTAAGGATTAAACAATTAGAACAACAAAATGAGAAGCTAAAAGAAGTAATGCAAAAGATATATGATCCAAGGTTTAAAAATAAAATTTGCTTTGATAAAGCTCATCAACTAAGACCACAAAAGATAGAAACTAATGATTGCCTATTTTTGTATGACATAACATTTGAAACTCAGTATGATGTGAGAATGAAACTGATTAAAAGATGGTTTTGACCATATGTAGTGATTTTTGTGTGTAATAATGGTACATATGAGCTTCATGAATTTGACGGTACTCATTTAAGATATTTAATTACAGAGAAAGTGGTCAAGCTATTCAAGAAATGAAAAAAGTAAGATTGTGAGATAGATCAAGAAATGCTTGAAGATGAAGATAATGCTAATGTTGATATTGGTGAATGTATTCTATTTGGATTGTCCATTTTCAGCTTTTATGTTGTATTTTTTTATGCATTTCACTTACTACATTTCATGATGGTTGAAGCAAATCAAAGAATATTTTAAATTTTAATAAGGAATGATTAGAAATGCTAGTAAGTATGTGTGCAGTTGAGAAAATAGGGTGGAATATAATATAGCCACTATGATGACCTAGATAGAAATTTCTTACTTGGAACTCTTAGTAGAATGAAGGTCCTATTTTATATAGAGAGGTTGTGTGATGTTTCCTAAGACATTTAGGAAGTGGAATCCTGACTCGTTTTAGTGCATATCTCTATATCATCAGCTTTGATTAGGGGTTAGGCCTTTTTCCTTTAACAAAAAGTTGCCAAGATCCTCTACTAGATTTTAGGAAGTTTATGGTTTCTTCCATCCAAAAAAAAAATCAGAAGTAAAGAACAAATAAAGAAGCAATACATTAAGGGTTGTTTAAAAGTGAAAAGGAAAAGAAAAACAAAGAAAATGAGAAAGAAAAAAAAACACTTCTAAGACTTATTACGTGAGCTACACGAGGGGAGCTATGCAATAGTGGAACTACTAGTATTTTTGGTAGGTGTGTAGGAGCAAAACATAAGAACATTTATGTAAAATAACAAGTGATTTTGAAATGAGGTTATAGAAAAGATTGTTACTAGAAAGTCTAAATGATTTCTATAGAAGTAGTTTGACTTATTTTTTATGGTAGTATGCTGATGAAACAAGTTTCTCATCATAACTTATGTACTTTAAAATCATCTTTATTTATCTTAGAACCTGCATTTGCATATGAAACACATGTTTTTTATTTCCAAAAGAGAAACATTAAAATAAGAACTAGAAACTATTGAGAGTTCCATGCTGCACCCTTTTGTCCAAAGCAAGTTTCATTGTCATGCAAGCTTATTTATCCAACATACAAGGGAATTCTCCCAAAATCCATATACGCAAGGCCTCCCTTCACTCCACACAAATCATTCCATTCTAGCACGTTGCCAAGAGTGTGCATCCTCTCCTCATGGAGTCTCCATGCTCATAGAGCATCTCATGTAAGTTATTTCCATTTCTATTTTAATTCATTTCATCATGTTTTTGTTACCGTTAATGTCCATGTGAAAGGCCGAATGCCCACCGGACACTTCCTTGTATATGTTCTTTAATAAAACATATAGTGGTCTGGTCAGCCATGGGCTTTAAGTTCAACCGCATTTCTAAAACCCAAGAGGTCTGTCTTCGTGCTCCCTGTTTATTGTGTTTTCTGCATATTATGTAGTCTCTGTGTAGAGTACCGTATGCGGCCTTGGGAGATCCATTTTCTACTCCGAGGATATCTTCGTGGAGCTCTTGATAAGGAGAGCGCACATGGCACATCGCCATCGAATTACTTCACTGGTATCAGAGGAGTTCGATAGAAAAAGCTTTGTTCCTTTTGTACGAGCGAAGCGAGCACCTCCCCACCAAGGCTTACAATTAAGGCGGCGACCAAGGCATAGACCTTGGCATACCTTGTCATCCGAGTCACCAAAGTCACTGTTGGCACCATTGGCTACGCGCGAGGGAGGACCTCAACGATCGAGGAATATAGAGGTTTCCGATACTTCCGGGGAGGTCACCCATCTCAGTATTGTTCCCCCCATAGCTCGCTTAATCGTGGCAATCTCTTGCCACTAAGCTAGACTTTTATGGTGTCTCAAGAAGGGGAAAGACTAAGGTTGACATTACCTTCAACATGTTTTGGTCCCTCAAAACTTCGTTCTTTGCTTTCAAAGCCTATTTTTGAAGCATTTTTGGGTGTCTTTTGGAGCCATTTTGGAGTACTTTTGCACATAATTCTCTTCACACAGGTCCGCGAACTTCAAGAAGAGTGTTCTTTGTACTTCTCTGACAATAAACATCAACCTTTGGGACTGTGTTTTTCAGCCACACTCGCAAAACGACAGGTTTTTGGAAAGGTTTTCAGTTTTGGTGGGAGCAGTCGCTGCAAATTTATGCAGGTTTTTTGAGCCAAAAACATCAAAGTTGACAAACACTTGCTGGAGTTTTTGACTAGTTTTTGGGCTGTGCATTCAGCCTTTTAGTGTCATTTTACTGCATAGATTGAGCACATACACATCATGTATGCTTCTATGGATACCGCTTATGTACGCCATGTGGTCATTGATATAGCAGTTACATTCTTTGCATAAATCCTTTTACATTTTATAAAGAGGGTCATGGTGAGGTTTTCTTAACTGGAAGACACCCAGATGTCAGGGTCTCTTCAGTGATGGAGGTGGAAGACTTATGCAGTCTCGCCATAGGAGATGTATGATAGTTGTTCATAGGTGCTCAATGAGCCTAGTTGGCTTCTATTGGGTAACTGATTATATGCAGTGGAGTTAGCGATTCACTATGCAGGCAAACATGTCAATACTTGCATTTTTTTGATACTTTTGACACTCTTCATACACTCATTTTGCAGAGGATACTCTGGGAAATTTTTTCCAGATTTTTGGTTTAGTCAACTATACAATGGTCGATTTACTTCTTAATACACTTATTCGTTGGTGTTCAGACTCTTCTAGCTCCATTATCATTCTATTCAGTTCTCTACCATCATGGCATCAGAGGTCTCAGCCACATCCGGTGGATCAGGGTCAAGTGCTAGTATTCCAAGGAGGAGCCATAACTTGCAGGGCAAAGACCATTTTGAGATCCAAAGGCTCACTTTATCCTTTATTTGTATCACAGAAAGAACACTTGTTAGCTGTTATTTAACAGCCTATGGCTTGTATCTGGCATGGTTGTTTGGGTCATATATCTTGTAGTGGAATGGAAAATCTTTCTTGTTCTGGCTACTTACCTATGTTATCTTTCTCTAATTTTTCATTTTGTGAGCATTGTCAATATGGAAAGCAAACCAAAAATGTGCATAGAACACACATTGACTCTTCAATTCAGCCTTTAGATCTCGTCCATATAGATGTATGTGGTCCTATGCCCACTAGGTCCTTAGGTGGTTCTCTTTACTTTGTCACTTTCATAGATGATGGTGCTAGCTAAGTCTGGGTATATCCTATCAAATCGAAGGATGAGGTATTCCCTACTTTCAGAAAATGGATTGCTTCAGTTGAAACTGAAAAAGGAACTAAGCTTAAGGCTTTACGTTCAAATAATGGGGATGAGTATACCTCACATGAATTCAGCCTTTTCTATCAGTCTAGAGGGATTTGTAGAGAGTTTACAGCTCCTTATACCCAAGTATAGAATGGTGTAGCTGAGAGGATGAATAGAACTATTCAAGATAGAGTTGTCTCTATGTTGCATCATGCAAACCTCTCACAAGTCTTTTGGGCAGAAGCAGTATTGACTGTATTTCATGTGATTAACCTTTCACCTAGTACAACCAAAGGTCTAAAAGTGGCACAAGAGTTATGGATAGGGAAGCCACCATATTATGATCATCTTCGAGTTTTTGGCTGTGAAGCATATGTTCATATACCCAAGAATCTTAGATAAAAGTTGGACCATAAGTCAAAGAAATGCATTTTTCTTGGATATGGTCGACAAGGATAATTTGGATATCGCTTATGGGTGCTGAAACACGATTAGTGATCAGAAGTAGTGATGTCATTTTGAATGCATCTAAGATGCATAAACAGCCCATTAAGGAGGTTGAAGTGGGAAGAGTGGTGTTTGAGGATACTAGTCCTCCCGTTATCATGCATAAAAATGTTGCACATAGGGATGTTCAAGAGAATATCCATTCAGATCAGTCTGCACATGTTCATGTTTAGCAACCATTGAGATGTTCTGCACGTGTCTTACATCCACCTGATAGATATGTTCGAGGTTTAGATTTTGTTATGCTAATAGATGTCGGTGAGCCTTGTTGCTATAAAGAGGCTATGCAGACAGAGGATCATGTCAAGTGGGAATGTGCCATGAAGAGTGAGTTGGATTCTATTCACAAGAATGGTACTTGGGATATAGTACCTTTGCCAAATGGCAGGAAAGCTTTACCATGTAAATGGGTATATAAGCTAAAATTCCTGTCAGATAGTGCTTCTCTAAAGTATAAAGCATGACTTGTTGCAAAAGGTTTTAAGCAACAACATGGTGTTGATTTCCAGTGGTGAAAAAGACTACCCTACGCATGTTTCTTGCATTCATTGAATGGAGCACTTAGAGCTAGTCCAAATGGATGTGAAAAGTGCTTTCTTGCATGGAGATCTTACAGATGAGATCTATATGGTACCAAAAGTTTGATGCTTTTATGAAGTCTCAAGGCTATTCTCAAAGCAATGAGGATCATTGTCTCTACACAAAGAGATGCTCAGATGGCAGCTTGATATGTTTGATACTTTATATCAATGATATGTTGATTGCTGGGGGATTTGGGTTAGACATTTCATATGAAGGATTTGGGGGATGCCAAACATATTCTTGGCATGTGCATTACTCATGATAGGAGTAAAAGATGCATATATTTGTGTTAAAGTGAGTACTTATGACTTGTCAATTCTCAAAAAGAATTTGAGTTAGACATTTGATATGAAGGATTTGGGGGATGCCAAACATATTCTTGGCATGTGCATTACTCATGATAGGAGTAAAACATGCATATATTTGTGTTAAAGAGAGTACATATCCAAAGTACTTCACAGGTTCAATATGCAAGGTGGAAAGGCATTGAGTACACCTCCACATATGTGAAATTGAGCAAGGATGATTGCCCCACATCAGATGAGGAAAAGGAATTCATGACCAAAATTCCCTATTAGTCTCATGGTATCTCATGTATGCTATGGTAGCTATGAGACCAGACATTGCATTTGCAGTGGGAGTTGTGAGCAGATATATGTCTAATCTTGGCACGAAACATGGGGAGCAATAAAGATTATTTTGAGATATCTAAGTGGCAGTAAGGACAAGTGTCTATGCTTAGGTAGAGGGAAAGCATCCATTATTGGTTACATAGATTCTGACTATGCTGGTTCCATTTTGTTGGAGGTGCTATCTCTTGGAGATCTTGTCTTTAAGAATGTACAACTGTTTCCACCACAGAGGCAGAGTATGTTGCACCAAGTGAGGCATGTAAGGAAGCATTGAGGCTTTCTCGTCTTCCTTGTGATATGGGGTTACCTGAGCATGTACCTCATTTTCTCAGTGACAGTTAGAGTGCCATTGCTTTGGCTAAGAATCTAGTCTATCAGGCAACGACCAAGATTGTCATGCATAGATGAGTGATTCGATCGTAGATGTCGATGGGAAGTGATGGCATAGAGAGAGAGAGAGATAGAATCAGAGAGAGAGAGAGATAGAGAGATGTTGATCAAAGAGAGAAATGGAAACTCATATGGACATTGACCAAATTGAGTTTTGCATGTGGTCTCCAAGCAAAACATATAGGATCTATAGACAATGGCTCTGAAAATAGCAACTCGAAGGAATGGATAGAACATGAGATAGATTTATAAGTTTTGAACAAGGTTTGCAATATCAATTGCACTCATGATTCTAGAGATGAAGAGGAGTGTTCATGTTTGGTGGATGTTGCTTCTGATGACGATGATGATGGTCTCCTTTTGTCTTCTATTTAGAAGAAATTTTCTACTATGGAGATTCAAGGGCTAATGAGAGAATTACTTTCTCTCGTGACACAAAAGAATGTGGGGATTATGTAGAATACTACTATGATGATATTCTTCATGCTATTTAAGATCTCTGCTCACAGTCGACAGATAAGAGAGAGACAAAGACAAAGACAAAGAGAGATGGTTTGAGAATTGGACCCATGGTGGCAGCAACACATATTGTAAAGATCCATTCAGAGAGAGAGAGAGAGAGAGAATCAGATTCGAAAGAGGTAGGCAATTTGTTCACTACAAAGAATAAAGAGAGAGAGAGAGAGAGAGACGTCTATGCCAGTTTCTACTCCCTTGAACATGAGGCTTAGCCTAATTGATTTATGAGAGAGAGTGAGAGATACAACACAGAAGCTATGGCCATCTACTATAGATCTTTGCCATGGAGATAATGGATGCAAATTAATTCGATGGACATGCAACTTCATCCCTAAATATGTAAATAGATAATTAATCATGGTGGCAAAGAGAGAATTAAAGATCATAGAAGCTCAAGAGAGAGAGAGAGAAAGAGATCCATTCACAAGGCACAAAAATGGAGAAGCACAAAAGAATAGAGAGAAAGAGAGAGAGAGAGGAGAGAGAGAGAGAGATAAAGAGAGATAGAGAGAGATAAAGAGAGAGAGAGAAGGGAATTATATCTACTCTGATGGAGTCGGTGGTAATTGTGAAAGGTGTCCCATAACACACTCATTGTGCTCCTACTCCATCTCCTACTTCGCATTTTAATGATCATTTTTCAAATTCCTTGAAATTTACATAGCAACTGAAGAGCTGACTGAGGGACCAACATGTGCTTTGAAGGAGCATGTGGAGAGGAGCCTCGATGATGGCTCATCTTCCATTTCTATCGTTGTAAGAAATGAAGGGCTCAACCTCCTCCAAATAAGAGACAATGGACATGGAATTAGGATTAAGGAACTCTTAGTATTGTGTGGAAGGCACACAACTTTAAAGATGAGCGCCTTAGAAGACCTTTGAAATATAAATACTCTTGGTTTTAGAGATGAAGCACGCGTGAGTATCAACCCCCCTTCCATCAAGTTTTACCAAATGGATATGTTTATAATACAAGGCTCTTGAAGGAATGGCCAAGCAAATTTAGTGAGCTCTAAAATGCATACATATTATAGTCTTCTACATGTAGAAAATATGCCTAGAATTCTGCAATAAAGCACTTTTCTATGACGTGAAGTTTCCTGACCATAAAAAACATAGACATTAAGGACAAAATAAACCTTGCATGGGCCTTGTAAGGATTCCTAATTTTTATGGATTAGGCTTAATCTTGTACTTTGTTAAGGGTACAAAGTGCATTTCATAGAGGAGTTCTAATAGGCTTAAATAGGACTTTTTTTAGGCTGAGCTAGGATCATCTCTCTCATTTTCACATAGAGACAAAGAGAGAAAAGCCACTTTCCACATCATCAAATGTGTCCTTCTATATAAATAAAAGAATTAGTTTTTTAAAAAGTCTCTTTTTGAGCTACTCTTTATTCAAAATGCCCCATACTTTTATGCATATGTCAAAACGTTTTTTTAGTTCATTTTTTATGAAAAACACCAAAAAACAACATACATTTGAGAATCCCTCTAAAACTTAAGTGCCACATCATTAAACATGTAAGTCTGGTTGCCCTAAAAGATGCATTTTGGAAAAAAACTATTTTCACTCTTAAACATTGGAAAAAGTCTTTTTGACCTATTTGCATATTAAAACATATTTTTTTCTTGCAATACTATTGTACAAGCCATTCTAGCCATCTATGTGCTTCTCTCTATTTCTTTCTTGCATTTTGGACCATCATGGTACTCACATGTATTATGAACATGAAACAAGCATGCTCCTCATTCAATGAGTGTACATGTTCGTGTTCCAATAGGATTTGCACCAATAACTAGAGATAACAATGAAAAAAGATTCTCAAAATGAACTACATGTAGTTAGAGAGAAGAATATTGATCTTTGGCTCAATGGTGCATTGTATCCCCTAGATCCAATGTCTAATTTTCATCCTACATTCCATAGTATTTTCACATTTGTACAATTCCTTGGTAGTGGTAAAGTTGATCTGCTAGGTTATTACAAGCGATTGTATAAACATTCAACATCTATCACAAATTATTGGATGCAACAGTGCCATCAAAACAATTTGAAGAGAAACACTTTGGAAAGTGGAGTTAAATCTCTGGAAGAGTGCAATGGTATACTCCAACAAGATGTGGAAGACAAGAAGAGAACAATTACAAAGTTAAAAGCTATCCTTGTGAAGAGATGGATAGGTATGTGCTTGAAGATGAAGAGGTGTTGCAAAATCCTTGATCTACACCAGCCAAATGAACTCCAGAAGTATATGGTGGGCCCTTTTAGCTTTCCAATGGATGTATTAGACACCCTATGTACCTTGGAAGATCACTCTCAAAAAGATAGATCAAAACAGATAAGTTGGAGTTAGCTCAGAGGTGAAAACTTGCTATTCTTGGTTCATACACTTGTCCAGTGTTTTACATAATTCTCTGAGCACAACAACAATTAGCTTAATTCCTCTTGGGGAAGTCTAGGTAACTTAAAGAGCTAAATTTCAAGAGTAATGTCATCAAAAATAATAAACCACACACTGAGAATGAGTTTTAACAAATGATGACATCATCCAGATTTTCACGGGCTGCTAAAGTTTGAGAACAGTGAGCAGAAAAATCAACATAACGCAAAATATAGGAATCCAATGATTATGAACATTTGTATGGTTATACTAGACCGTACGTTAAAGCCAACAAGCTTTAAATCACGGAATTTGGATAAGTAACCACGGAGAAACACCTCTGACAAGATGAGTGAAAAAGTCGGGTACATGACAGAGAAGTGAAAATGCACAGACACTGTTGACTTCAAATGAACATAACTGAAGATTGCAACATCCAAATGACATGAAAGTTTGTGAGCATATATTAGATTTATAGAGCTAACTGTACCAAGTTAAATCACTGAAAATGATGCACCAAGCTTAGAGAAAACATCTCTGCAAGCTGACTGAGAAAAACTCAGAGTAATGGCAGTGAGTAGTACACTTCACAAGAACATGGAAAGATGAACTCAAATAATCATGAAAATGAAAGTATATTGCTTGTACAATACAATGACTTACTGATACATATGTGTGCCTTGTAATCACACCTTGATATGGCATAAAGCTCAGCTCTTGGAGGTCTTCACATAGGTCTCTCTAACCACGACTAAAACTACCATCTATTTATAGTTGAGTTTGGGAGGCTAACTTCCCTGGATCACTCTCTAATCAATCAATGATTGATTTGATTCTCTACCTACCACAAATCACGAATTCGTGGCTCCTCTTTCCATTCTTGATCAAGTGGACTCAACCACTTAAGATTCTTTCACTTTTACATTAAGTAAACTCTAGAAAAGTTACAAGAGGTAGTTCACAAGTGAACTTTACATAGTCTTCATTTTAAGGCTTTTTCTATGACTTTGTGGGACTAAAGCCAATACTTAGGCTTGTCATAGACTTGCTCCAACAGCTCCCCCTCAAGCCAAGTATGCTTGAGGTCTTCAATCTTCCGAGATTACCTGCAAACCAATCATAGCCTTGAATTTGCAAAGCTTTGTACCATCCAATGCTTTGGTTAGAATATGTGCACATTGTTGATGAGTGGACACATATGATATTTGAATCTCTTTGCTTAGAACCTTCTCGCGTACATAGTGATAATGACCTTCAATATGTTTAGTATTTGCATGAAAAATAGGATTAGCAGCTAATTGAATAGAACTCATATTGTCACCAAAAATAGTTGGAGTTCCAAACTCCAATCCAAGATCTTTGAATAATGTCTTCATCCACATAGCTTCTTATGTAGCTATGGCAAGACCTCTATATTCAGCTTTAGTAGAAGAGAGAGCAACTATCGGTTGCTTCTTGGATGACCATGAAATAAGCTTTGAACCTGCAAAGGTAAGATAACCTGAAGTGCTCCTTCTATCTTCCTTGGAGCCAGCCCAATCTGCATCAGAAAATAGCTTCAAACCTAAATGAGATATATAAGGATAATAAAGTCCTTCATTTATGGTTCCTTTGAGATACTTGAGAATCCTTTTGGCAGCATCCATATGTGGTTTCCTTGGTGTGTGCATAAATTGGCTTAGCACACTCACATTGTAACATATATCTACTCTTGTCAATGTGGCATAGTTGAGACTACCCACTAGACTTTGATATGATGTGATGTCCTCTATGAGTTCACCTTCATGTGAGCTCAATTTGTGATTGACCTCCATTGGAGTACCTGCAATCTTACAATCTTGCATCTTGAATTTTGCCAACATGTCCTTAATGTACTTTCTTTGAGTGAGAAACAAACCATGATCTTTGTAGACAACTTCCAAACCTAGGAAGTAGGTAAGTGAACCCAAATCACTTATCTTGAACTCTTCTCTCATATGATCTTTGATCTTGTTCATACCATCTGCATCATTTCCTGTCAATATAATATCATCTACATATACACATAGGTAGATGACCTCGGAATTACTCTTTTTAATAAAGAGTGAAGGATCTGCCTTGCTTGGTTGAAAGCCTTTGTCCTGCAAGAATGAAACAAGCCTGAAATTCCAAACTCTTGGAGCTTGCTTGACACCATACAATGCTTTGTTAAGTTTACACACATAATCAGGATAAACTTGATTCTCAAAACCAGGTGGTTGTGCCATATATACCTCTTCTGTTATCCAACCATTCAAGAATGCATTCTTTACATCTAGTTGAAGTATCTTCCAATTCTTGGAAGAGGCAATACTAAGCAAAACCCTAATAGTAGGCATCTTTGCCACAGGAGAGAAAGTCTCCTCATAATCAATTCCCTAAGTTTGTGCAAAGCCTTTTGCCACAAGCCTTGCCTTATACCTGTTAATTGAACCATCAGAATTCTTCTTGAGTTTATAGACCCATCTTGAGCCTATTACCTTCATGGATGAAGTCTTGGGCACCAAATCCCAAGTGTTGTTTTCCTCAAGTGCTTCAATCTCTTCCTTCATTGCATGCTTCCATTCTGTTTTTGCTTTGGCCTCTTCGAATGATGATGGCTCCTCTTGGTTTATGTCCTGTGTTATGTAGATAGAATGTTTAGTTACTAATGAGGTGTCAAACCCATACCGTTCTGGTTTTTTCTTTTCCCTCATAGATCTCCTTAGGCCATGATGTGATGATTCTACCTCATGTCCAAGTTCCTGCAATTTTGCTTTACCTTTAGACTTCCATGCTTTGATCTTTCCCATTTGAGATTCTTCATCATCCTCTGAGGTGTCTTGTTCTTCAATCTTTGGTTGTTCTCTACCAAGCTTTGGAAAATCTTCTTCAAGATTATATGGTAAATTGACCTTCCTGCATGAATCTTCATACCATGGATTGTTCTCATCAAAAACTACTTTTCTGCTTGCCAAGAATCCTTTGTTGGTAGGGTTGTATAACTTGTAGCCCTTTTGATTGTTGTCATATCCAATAAATACACACCTTTCTGCCTTTGGATCCATCTTGCCTCTAACCTGTGAAGGAACATGAGCAAAGCAATACATCCAAAAATTTTACAATGATCTAAGCTTGGTCTTCTTCCATTCCAAGCCTCATATGGAGTCATCCCATCAAGGGATTTTGAAGGAAACCTGTTAATCAAGTAAGTGGCTTTAGATACAGCCTCAGCCCATAAGTAATTAGGTAAATGCTTTTCATTTAACATAGACCTTGCAACTTCAACAATTGTCCTATTCCTCCTATCTGCCACTCCATTTTGCTCAGGAGTGTACCTTGTAGTTACCTCTCTTTTGATTCCTCTTTCTTGAAGAAAAGAATCAAACTCATGGGAGAAGTATTCTCCCCCTCCATCTGACCTTAGCCTTTTTAGTGATTTACCTGTTTGATTCTCCACAAGAGCCAAATATCTTTTGGAACATGAAAAAACTTCATCTTTGTGTTTCATAAAGAATAGGATAGTCCATCTGCTGCAATCATCAATAAAGGAAACATAATACCTTGCTCCAGATATTGAAGCTTCCTTGCTAGGTCCCCATACATTTGTATGAACCAACTCCAAGAGATCTCCATGCATATAACCTTTCTTCATGAATGGTAACCTGTGAGACTTTCCAAATTGACATGCACTACACTTATAAATCATATGTTGTTTTGACAAATTAGGGAGTCCAAGTACACTTTGGTCCCTGCAAATTTGCTTTAATGACCTTTCACCAATATGTGCTAACCTTTTGTGCCATACTTCCAATTTTGTGAGTGTCTGACTACCATAATTAAAGAGAGCAGTGTTTGTAGTGTCCTATAATTCAAATGTGAACAATCTACCTGTCTTTTCACCTTTTGCAATTCTTCTGAATCCTTGACTTGGATCTTCAACAAATGCTCCTGCTTTTGTGAACCTGACTTGCAACCCTTTCTCTACTATCTACCCAACACTTATCAAATTCTTTGTAATGGTAGGGACATAGAGTACCTTACTGAGTAGGTTGATGTTTCTATCAGGTGCTTTGACATTGCCTATTTTCTCCATAGGATGTTTTGTATCATCTCCTGTTTGTACTTCATGCTTATTCCTTGGATCTTCTAAATCTGATAGGAGTGTCACATTTCCTGCCACATGATTTGAACAACCTGAATCTATGTAGAAAACATGCTCATCAGATTTACCTTGTGGCATAGCCATGTTCATGATCAATAATGAATCCTCTTTGTTTGATTCTTTTGTGTGGTTATTGTAGTCTCTCCTTCCTTTGTAGCCTCCTTGATAGTTTGAATGATTGTAGTTGTTGTAGTTGCCATGGTAGTTGTTGAACCTTCCTCTTGAGTAGCCATAACTTCCTCTATTGTATCCTCTTCCTCTTTGATTCCTAGAATTCCTAAAGCAATTTTCAGTTGTATGATTAGTTAGTCCACAAATAGAACATGAGTTGGAGTCTTGGGATCTCCCCCTTCCTTGTCTACCTCCTCTTCCTCTACCTCTGCCATGTCTTCCTCTACCTGCATAGTTAGCTTGATATGTACCTGCTTCATCACCCAGTTTCTTTGCCTTTCCTTTGTTATCTTTGGACTTGCTTTTATCAATGTATAAAGCTGAAGATTGATTACCTTTCGAGCTTTCTCCATTTTTGATAAGCTTTGCCTCTTGAGTAAGTAGTTGTCCAATGAGTGTATTGAAATCAGGTACATGCATGTCCATTTACAAATCCATAGTTGTGGTGAATGCTTCCCACTTGTCATCTGCCTTCAAGCCATAGATGACCTGCCTTACAATTTGCTCTTCATCTCTTACCTCTCCAATGCTTCCCAACTGATCCGCTATGTCCTTGAGCTTTGTGACAAAATCAGTCACATTTTGTTTGGGAGCCTTCTTGAGAGTTGTGAAATCCAGCCATAGTTGATGCTTCCTAGCTTTGGTACTTGAAGAAAAGAAAGCTTCAAGTGCATCCCACACTTCTTGAGATGTCTTACAACTCCTAATGTGAGGCAACAAAAAATCTGAGATAGAGTTGAGGATATAAGACCTTGCAAGTGCATCCTTGGAGCACCATGTGCTCAATCTTTCTTGCTCTTCTTGTGTTCGTTGACTTTTGTTCCTGAAACTTGGCATAACTTCATCTCCAGCCACATAACCATATAAACTTCTACCTTGGAGATAAGCTTCCATCCTTAATGACCAAGCTGATTAGTTACCTCTGTCCAATTTTTCAATTGATGAAGGAAATCCATCTGCCATGTTGTCCAACCTTGCTCTGATACCACTGTGAAGAGACGGATAGGTATGTGCTTGAAGATGAAGAGGTGTTGCAAAATCCTTGATCTACACCAGCCAAATGAACTCCAGAAGTATATGGTGGGCCCTTTTAGCTTGCCAATGGATGTATTAGACACCCCATGTACCTTGGAAGATCACTCTCAAAATGATAGATCAAAACAGATAAGTTGGAGTTAGCTCAGAGGTGAAAACTTGCTATTCTTGGTTCATACACCTGTCCAGTGTTTTACATAATTCTCTGAGCACAGCAGCAATTAGCTTAATTCCTCTTGGGGAAGTCTAGGTAACTTAAAGAGCTAACTTTCAAGAGTAATTTCATCAAAAATAATAAACCACACACTGAGAATGAGTTTTAACAAGTGATGATATCATCCCGATTTTCACGGGCTGCTACAGTTTGAGATCAGTGAGCAGAAAAATCAACATAACGCAAAATTGAGGAATCCAATGATTATGAAAATTTGTATGGTTATACTAGACTGTAAGCGGAATCCAACAACATTTTAATCACTGAAGTTGGATAAGTAACCACTAAGAAACACCTCTGACAACATGAGTGAAAAAGTCAGGTACCTGACAGAGAAGTGAAAATGCACAGTCACTGTTGACTTCAAATGAACATAACTGAAGATTGCAACATCCAAATGACATAAAAGTTTGTGAGCATATAGTAGATTAATAGAGCTAACTTTACCACGTTAAATCACTGAAAATGATGCATCAAGCTTAGAGAAAACATCTCTGCAAGCTCACTGAGAGAAACTGAGAGTAATGGCAGTGAGTAGTACACTTCACAAGTACATGGAAAGATGAACTCAAATAATCATGAAAATGAAAGTATATTGCTTGTACAATACAATGACTTACTGATACATATGTGTGCCTTGTAATCACACCTTGATATGGCATAAAGCTCAGCTCTTGGAGGTCTTCACATAGGTCTCTCTAACCACAACTAAAACTGCCATCTATTTATAGTTGAGTTTGGGAGGCTAACTTCCCTCAATCACTCTCCAATCAATCAATGATTGATTGGATTCTCTACCTACCACAAATCACGAATTCGTGGCTCCTCTTTCCATTCTTGATCAAGTGGACTCAACCACTTAAGATTCTTTCACTTTTACATTAAGTAAACTCTAGAAAAGCTACAAGAGGTAGTTCACAAGTGAACTTTACATAGTCTTCATTTTAAGGCTTTTTCTATAACTTTGTGGGACTCAAGCCAATACTTAGGCTTGTCATAGACTTGCTCCAACAATCCTAACACAACTAAAAGAGATTGCACTTTGTATGAGATATAGGAAATGACTATTATCATACTTTCAAACTCTTTAAACTAGTGTTGGAGCACAAAAGCGATGTGTTTATTCACTTAGGTTCGTTTTTCACTTGTTTATTTATGCTAGAGGACTTTTCAGATTGGGATTCTTATTTTGTAGGTCATTTGTTGAAGGTGCTAGTGCATCATCAACAATAGAGGATCAATTTGAGTTTCTAAATTCTTGTTGAGCAACAAACATCTGTTGATGATTTTGGATTCACCAATAGGAAATCATACCAAGACCTAAGTGATAAAATATTGTGCATGCAACTTGGAAGATATTATTACTCCTAGGGAGGTGAAAATGGTATGTGATGAAGTAGGTGTTAGTAATAGAGCATACACTACATTGTATAATATTTTTAATTAGGCACTACAAAGCAAAGGTATTTTGCAAGGTGTTTTCCCATGCCCTTACAAGGTATCCCTAAACAAGAAGATGAAAATTGAGGATGTAGCTAATACTCTTGGCCACTACTTGCATACAAAAGATGTTATGCCTGCATCCATTTATCATTTTGCTACATCTAAGAAAGAGTTGAAAAATTTATCTAGAAAAGGATTCATCTACAAAAAGTATGACAACATATTTGTAAATTTGGACAGGCTTCAAAGGGAAATGGTTCAACTTTATAGATCCACAATTCAGGGTATATCCATTGTTGGTGCAAATCACAAGCCTATACATTTGGCTTGTAGCTCATACACATATGAAGTTTCATGGAAACCATTGCTAGTGGAGAATTACTTCTTTACCTTTGTAAAAGTCATTTTTTGACTTGAAAATAATTGTAACTACCTACAAAAAATCATGGACTTGATTAGTTGGAAATTAACAACCACTTTGAGAAAATATCTCCTAGAAAGAAGGTACACTTTTAGAGAGAGACAAAATTTGAATTCAAATTCAAATTTGATTAGAACACTTATATAAACTCTCTTGGAAAAGTCGCGGTAGGTGTGATCATATTCCGTGCTCTTCATTACCATTCTGTATGAGTGTAAGGCCTACATTGTAGCCTACACCTATCTTCATCATAAGGCTATGATTATCAGGCCTATGACATTGTACAACATTGTTCATTAATAAATTATACTTACATTGTTCATCTATGACATCTCTGTTAGAGTCACTTTCTATTGTCAACGTGTAGTGATAATATCTTACTCATTTCTCCACCAAATTCAATGATCTATAGCTTGTTGGAACCAGCTCCAAGTTACCTACATGATAAAGTTTGAAGCAAATCTATTCAGCAGATTGAGAGAAATCGGCATGGAAGCACTCACTGGTTAATACCTGCAAAGATCCTAAAAAGTCGGAGGTAATGGTAATTTTGCTAAATTGATTTCTTTGTGCATAGTTGATCACTTCAAGTGATTCCACTTGGAATCAATAGCTTACTAAGCTACTTAGATACCAATAGAATGAATTTTCCCAATTCCTACTATACTAGTTATACTGAGCATTACAAGCAGCAGGTGTATGACTCAAAATAGAAAGTTTTCTTGGAGTCTTCTATTTTGAACTAGTCTGTTTTGATCAAATATTTTCATACATCATTTCCAAAGTACATAGGCACTTTATGGTGTCATTGGAAATCTAAGAGGGTACACGTATCAACTTTGAAGTATCAAAGGGCTGGTACAAAGCAAGATTTGGCAGTACCTACTCATCACCTTGAAGTGTCCATCCATCTTCCCAACAATGGTATCAGAGCAAAGCTAAGGTAAAATGGGAGATGGTTTTCCTTATTTCATTGATAAATTGGATAGGAACAACTATCAAGCATGGTCTCCAAGGATAAATACATATCTACAAGGAAGAGGCCTCTATGGATACATCTCAGGAGATGAGGAGATGCCCATATTCAGAAGCAAAGGACAACCTACGTGGGAAGAGCATGAAAGAATCAACACATGGTGTGCCAAGGATGCACTAGCAAGGTCTTACTTACTCAACTTAATCTCTGATTTTCTTCTTCCACATGTTAGGAACTCTAAGACATCCCAAGAGACTTGGGAAACATTGTCTTCTTATTTCTCTTCCAAAACAAGGTTTAGGAAGAATCAGTTGTGGATTGAATTCACAACCCAAAGAAAACAACCTAAGCAAGCTATCTCAGAGTATGTGACCAAAGCTAAAGATGTTTCATATTAGTTGGCAAGTATAGGAGAAGAAATTGAAGAGGAGCAGATTGTAAGGCAAGTTATCAATGGTATTAAAGCAGATGACAAATGGGAAAGCTTCACAACTGCCATGGACTTGTACATGGACATGCAGATTCCAGACCTTACCACACTCATGGGGCAACTACTCACCCATGAAGTGAAGCTCAACAAGAATGGAGACTCATCAAGAGGTAAGAGCTCTTCTGCCCTATACACTGATAAAAATAATTCTAAAGTGAAAGGCAAGAACAAGAAAATGGAAGATGAGGGAACTACCTCCCAAGCCAACTATGTAGGGAGAGGTAGATCATCAAGAGGAAGGGGCAAAGGAGGTAAGCAAGGTAGGGGGAGACTTTATAAGTCCTCACCATGCAATATTTGTGGTTTATCAAATCATACTACAGATGAGTGTTTTAGGAACTTCAAGAACCAGAGAGGTAGAGGATATCAAAGAGGTGGATACTCACAATCAAGAGGCAGATTCAATCACCACGAAGGATATAACAACAACTACAACAACAACTACAATGGCAACTACCAAGGAGGATACAAATACAGAAAGGATTACAAAAACTACACTGAGGAGCAAGAAGATTCTCTTCTGATTATGAATATGACATCAAAACCAAGTATAAATGATGAGCATCTCTTCTACATTGACTCTGGATGCTCAAATCATGTGGCAAGCAATGTAGCTCTTCTTTTTGACCTTGAGGAACCAAAGGGTAAGCATCAGGTACAAACAGGTGATGACACCAAGTACTCAATAATTAAAGTTGGAAATGTTAAAACCTTTGATCATGGGAACAAAAATCTGTTGAGTAGGGTTCTATATGTACCATCTATTACCAAGAATTTGATGAGTGTTGGAGAGATTGTGGAAACAAGTTTGCAGGTTAGATTCAACCAATATGGAGCATTTGTGGAGGATCCAAAGCATGGGTTCAAGAGAATAGACAAAGGGGAAAAGAGAGGTAGACTTTTCACTTTTGAACTTGAGGATACAAGGAACATAGCACTCTATAGTTATAAGGATCAAACATTATCAGAGCTTGAAATTTGGCACAAGAGATTAGGGCATGTAGGTGAAAGAATCTTGAAACAAATATGCAGGGATCAATGTGTGCTTGGGATACCTAATGTATCCAAACAACACATGATTTATAAGTGTGGTGCTTGTCAGTTTGGAAAGTCTCACAGGTTACCCTTCTCAAGGAAAGGCTACATGCATGAGAACTACCTAGAACTTGATCATACAAATATATGGGGACCAAGCAAGGATCCCTCAATCTCTCGATCAAGGTATTATGTATCTTTCATTGATGATTACAGTAGGTGGACTCTATTGTACTTTATGAAGCACAAAGATGAAGTATTCAATTGCTTTAAAAAGTATATTGCACTTGTTGAGAATCAAACAGAGAGAAATCTAAAAAGGCTAAGATCAGATGGTGGAGGTGAGTATTTCTCAAATGATTTTGATGCATTCTTGCACGATAGAGGAATTAAGAGAGAAATTACCACAAGGTATACTCTTGAAAAAAATGAGGTAGCTGAAAGAAGAAATAGATTGATTGTTGAAACAGCTAGGTCAATGTTAAATGAGAAAAAAATTCCTAACAATTTGTGGCAGAGAGTGTATCTACTACCACTTATTTGGTAAATAGGTTGCCATCCAAATCTCTTGATGGGATGACCCCATATGAAGCATGGCATGGTAGAAGACCTTCACTTGATCATTGGAGGATCTTTGGATGTGTAGCATATGTGCATATCCCTTCTCAGATAAGAGGTAAGCTAGACCCTAAGGCAGAGAAGTGCATCTTCATTGGATATGATCTAAATCAAAAAGGTTACATGTTTTACAATCCATCAAACAAAGGGATTCATGGTCATTAGAGATGTTGTCTTTGATGAAAATGACTCTTGTTATGATAGTGAATGCAGGAAGGTAAAGCTACCTTATGACTTGGAAGAGGAGTTTCCAAGCCTCACTAAGGAGGAGTCTACTCAGAATGAAGACACATACCTGAATCCTCTAATCAAGCAATCAGAAGATCACAAAGGGACAGCAAGAAACCAATCAGATATGGGTATGACACTTCTCTTGTTACTAAGCACTCTGTTTATCTTGCAAAAGATTTATCAATTGAAGAACCAACATCATATGAAGAAGCTAAAACCAAGGCAGAATGGAAGGAAGCTATGGATGAGGAGATTGAAGCACTCAAGGAGAATGACACTTGGGAACTTGTACCAAAGAAGGAGTCTATGAAGGTAATTGGTTCTAGATTGATCTATAAAATAAAGAAAAATTATGATGGGTTAATAAGCACGTATAAAGCCAGACTTGTGGCTACGGGTTTTGCACAAACCCAAGGCATTAACTATGAGGAAATCTTCTTACTTGTGGCCAAAATGCCAACCATCAGGGTATTGGTAAGTGTGGCTACATCAAAGAATTGGAACATGTATCAGTTGGATGTAAGAAATGCGTTTCTGAATGGTTGGATTTTAGAGGAGGTGTACGTGTCACAACCTCCTAGCTAGGAGGATCCAAACAAGGTAACATATGTATGCAAATTGAATAAAGCTCTTTATGGATTAAAGCAGGCACCTAGGGCATGGAACCATAGGTTGACCACATAGCTTCAAGACCAAGGTTTTGTCATGAGTAAAGCAAATACTTCTCTATTCATTAAGAAAAGTAATTAAGAGGTAATATACCTATGTGTATATATTGATGATATCATACTTATAGGTAATGATGCTAATGGCATCAAACAGATCAAGAATCACATAATGAAGGAGTTCAAAATTAGTGACCTTGGATCACTAAAATATTTTCTTGGACTTGAGTTAGTCTACACTAACTCTGGCATTTACATTACTCAGAGGAAGTATATACAGGATATGTTGAAGAAGTTTCATTTGCAGGATGCCAAAATTGCAAGTATTCCAATGGAGGTAAACCTAAAATTAAGTGCTCATGAAGGTGATGTACTTGATGACATTACAGGTTACCAAAGCATAGTGGGTAGCTTGAATTATGCTACCTTGACAAGGATAGACATTACTTATGGAGTAAGTGTGCTAAGCCACTTTATGCACAAGCCTAGGGCACCTCACTTGGAGGCTGCCAAAAGAATCTTGAAGTACCTTAAGGGTACTCAACATCATGGTCTGCATTTTCCTTATACATCAGACTTGGACATTAAAATTTATTCAGATGCAGATTGGGCAGGATGCAAAGATGATAAGAGGAGTACCTCAGGGTACCTTTCATTTGCAGGTGCTAAGCCAATATCATGGTCTTCAAAGAAGCAACCTACTGTTGCTTTATCTTCTACAGAGGCAGAGTATAGAGGATTGGCCAATGCTACTCAAGAGGCCATATGGATTAAATTGTTATATACAGAATTGGGCTTGCATACTGCATCTCCAATGATCTTTGGAGATAATACAAGCTCCTTACATCTTGCAACTAATCCTATTTGTCATGCTACGACCAAGCATATAGAGGTCCACTATTATTATGTGAGAGAAAAGTTATTGAGCAAGGATATTCACTTGTCATATGTATCAACAAATATGCAGTGTGCTGTTTTGCTAACTAAAGCATTAGATGGTACTAAACTTTGCAGGTTCAAATCAATGATTAGATTGTACGATGTTCATGAAGACTAGAAGTGAAGACCATGCCAAAATGTTTGGCTTGAGGTAGAGCTGTTGGTGCAAATCACGAGCCTACACATTTGGCATGTAGCTCATACACATATGAAGTTTCATGGAAACCATTGCTAGTGGAGAATTACTTCTTTATCTTTGTAAAAGTCATTTTTTGACTTGAAAATAAATGTAACTACCTACAAGAAATCATGGACTTGATTAGTTGGAAAGTAACAACCACTTTGAGAGAATATCTCCTAGAAAGAAGGTACACTTTAGAGCGAGCCAAAATTTGAATTCAAATTCAAATTTGATTAGAACACTTATATAAACTCTCTTGGAAAAGTCATGGTAGGAGTGATCATATTCCGAGCTCTTCATTACCATTTTGTATGAATGTAAGGCCTACATTGTAGCCTACACCTATCTTCATCATAAGGCTATGATTACAAAGCCTATGACATTGTACAACATTGTTCATTAAAACATTATACTTACATTGTTCATCTATGACATCTCTATTACAATCACTTTCTACTATCAACTTGTACTAAGCATATCTCACTCATTTCTCCACCAAATTCAATGATCTATAGCTTGTTGGAACCAGCTCCAAGTTATCTACATGAAAACATTTGAAGCAAATCTATTCAGCAGATGGAGAGAAATCGGCATCAAAGCACTCATTGGTCAATACCTGTAGAGATCCTAAAAGTCGGGGGTAATGGTAATTTTGCTAAATTGATTTCTCTGTGCATAGTTGATCATTTCAAGTGATTCCACTTGAAATCAGTAGCTTACTAAGCTAATTAGATACCCCTAGAAGGAATTTTCCTAATTCCTACTGTACTGGTTATACTGAGCATTACAAGCAGCAAGCATATGACTCAAAATAGAAAGTTTTCTTGGAGTCTTCTATTTTGAACTAGTCTATTTTGATCAAATCTTTTCATACATAATTTCCAAAGTACATAGAAACTTTTATGGTATCATTGGAAAGCTAAGAGGGTCCACTTATCAACTCTAAAGTATCAAAGGGCTGGTACAAAATAGGATTTGGTAGTACCGACTCATCACTGTAAGCCGCCGGAAAGGATCTCATACTTTTTGTAATATATATCCTGAAAAGTTGCATGCATGATGTAAAGGCATAGCACAAAGTTGTAACCTTTGGAAAGATTAATGAAAGAGTCGTGTGAAGGAGAAGGTGTAGTCGCGAGACTGTTCGTCTGGGCGAGAGCCGGAAGCAAAGCATAGTTACCAAATTACTGTGCAATCTGAGTACTGTTAATTTTGTTGATTAAGTTTAATCATTAAGTGAAGTTCAATGAAGTATTAATTAAATTGATTAACATGATAAGTGAAGAAGTTATACAGTTAACTATCTGGTGTGGAAGTGTGTTGAAGATCACATTCAAAATAGTATTGGGAAGATAATCCGATTTAACACGTTAATTTGGTGAAGTAGTATACTCTTAATATGTATATTTGGGAAAATACAAACAGGGCCTCTATTTACAGACTCCTAACCATCCCAAGAACCCACACCTGAATTAAACTTTAAACAGATAATACTTAATCCTAATTTAACACTGGCACCGTCTCTGGGAAATGGAGTAGTCATTTGCAAAGAAGATTAAAGACTGACGAAGAATTCTTTGATATATGCCGGTAACACGTTCCGGCGAATCATACCCCAAATACCATAGAGATCAACATCCCTAGGTAGTTCCGAACCTATAAGGAACACCCCCTGGTGGTAGAAGTGTACGACAATTAAGTCCAGTTGCAAAAGGTTCAGTCCAGCCAGCCAACGTCAATTCCAGTGGTAGTTCGGTAGCACATGGCGAGAATCCGGTGCGTTCCGGTGCAAGTTCGGTACCTTTTGGAGAAAGTCCGGTGATTTCTGGTTGTACAGCAGCACAGTGCGGAGACAGTTCCGCATTATCTGGTTAGAATTCAATCACTTTCGATGAAAGGTTCATGTTATTCAGTGAGAACGCTTCCAGTGATACTGTAGTCTGGTCCGGTGAAAATTCGGTGATTTTCGATGAGAGTCCGATATTACGTGGTGGTGATTCAAAGCTTTTCGGTGAAACTGCAGTGCTTTTGGGTGGACACTTACTACGTTCACCATTTTTCGGTGCAAGTTTAGCTAATTTCGACACTAAAGATGAGGAAGGGCTGTTAGATTTGGAGTTAAGTAATCAGTTCAATGACATTTTAGGACCAAAAAGTGAGCAGGTTGACTATACAGTCCCAGAATATGAAGAGATATCTCCCCAAAATTCAGGTAACAACAACAACGCCAACAACAAGAGTACCATGAGTGGCTCACAACAACAACAACAACAACAGCTACAGATTGTTCCACCGCGTCCGGTACCAGCGGGGGTTACATACACAAAATTTGGAGGTTTTTCGGGAGATGATCCCGATGCGCATGTGCGGACCTTTGAGATTAATTATGCAGTTCTGAATTACCCAACAGACCCTATGTATAAAGCTATTGTGTTCCAATCAACTCTGGTTAATGAAGTTGCACAATGGTTAACCGAATATGATATGAATCACTTCCGACAGTAGGATGATGTGAAGGATGCATTTTTGCAACGATTTCGATTAAAGAAAAACCCAGCCGAAATTTTGACTACCTACAAAATAATAGGCAAAAGCCACACCAAAATGTACAGGATTATTCCATGCTATTTCGGACTCATTTAAGGTAGCTACCACCAGCACATGCGAATTTGCGGGAGGATGTTATCACTCAGTGGTTCATCAATGGATTAAAGCCCCAACTAAAACAAATCATGATCATACGATGTGTGGGTGGAATGACTTTGAATGCCGTAATTGCTATGGCATTATAGTTAGAAAATAAAGTGGGTGGATTCACTAAAGATCTAGAGTGGCGAAAAGCGATAAGGCAATCTAACGAGGATCCTTTGAAACAAATTTACTATACCAAATGCAAAAATCTAGGGCACAGCAGTTCAACATGCGCTCTAAATCAAATGTATTGTGCCATTTGCAATACCATAGACCACACTACGGAGACTTGTCCATATAATGCCAAGGTATAGAACAGAGCAGTTGTTAATGCCATCATTCAGGAATAAGGGCAACCAGCCAGCCATTATGTACCACCACTAATGAGGAATACCCCGTACCAGGGATACAAGAATTATCGTGGAGGCTGGTCAAATAATTTTGGAGAAGCTCGGTGGAGTGCGCATCCATCAGGAGAGGGCACATCTAATCCATCCCCTAAATGTCATTTTTGTGGTGAAATTGGGCATATTCGAAGGTTTTGTAAAGGTGTGACTGAGTACGACAAAAAGAAAAAGGAATGACAACATCCAATGGTGAATATGGTGTATATTTCGATAGTAGACATGCAAGCAGCCGTGGTCCAAACACGCTCGGGAAAACAATTACAACCAACTGCAAAGATTTTTGAATCGGGAATTAGTGAACAACATAAGGTGTTTACAAAAGCAAGCAAGTGGGCTATGCAGGAACAATCCATATTTCCTGACCCAGTTCCGGTGATGCAGCAAAGTATAATGTCGAAAGTACCAAAAGGGCAAAATCTGACTCATACAGTACCGAAGTCCACATCGGAGATCGTATCGAAAACACCCAAAACTGATTCGGTTTAGGATGTGCTGTCCAAGGCATCAATTACCTTGCCCTTGGGTCAATTATTGGCTTTCGTCCCGGGGGTGCATCAACAATTCCAGCTGTAGGTCAGTCCAGGACCCTCGAGTGCTCCCGTAAGAGCCACAATCCAAGTGGAATTGGACCCAATGGTGGATCATATGGTACCACTGATTATGGTATGGTACAAAAACCACAAAATCACACGTCTTAATTGATGGTGGATCTGGTGTCAACATTGCAACAGTAGGACTTTGCAAACGGCTGGGGTGGACGCAAATTGAACCTGTTCAATTCTTTGTACGCATGGCTGATCAATCTCGAGTCCATCCGGTGGGCTTGGTGCAAGATATTCGATCACTCTACAATGTTCTGTTTTCAAAATGATCTTTGTTGTGCTGGATTTACCCGAATCGATCCTAGATTACAATCTTCTCTTTGGATGTCCTTGGCTAAAATAAGCGAAGGTAGTGCAAGACTGGTCAGCCCATGAATTAGTCTTTAAAAATAATCACCAAAAATATGTTGTCCCGTTGGATGACATGAACCCCTGTGACTTACATGCACGACCATATTTAGCGGAGCCTCTACACATGTTGGATGGTCTCTCCGATGATGAAGAGGAGACTTTCCTTAAAGCTAACAAGGATCTGATGGCACTTGGCACTGTAGATTTACAAATGGTGGCTGATAACTAGAGTCCGGTAGCCTACACGGTGGTACCTTTGACCGGTGAGCATGCGTCGAGTACAGAACAGACTTTGGATGAGTCGATGCTCCAACAATTACTCCAGTTCTGAGATGATTTGGAAACGCCCTGTCAGTTCTATGTACTAGAAGATCAACTGATCACCTGCAATTTAGGTCACCAAACCAACCCACGACCCATAAAAATAAAGGCCGGACTATCCGAGACTTTCCAGGAGCACTTGTTGCAGCTTCTACAAGAGTTCGCTGATGTGTTTGCATGGGACTACAGGGATATGAAGGGTTTGGACCTGCGGATTTATCAACAGAGAGTGGTGCTAAAATCGGATGCGAGACCCATCAACCCAGTTACAGGATGAATCCTGACTATGCGGCACAAGTTAAAGCAGAACTTGATCGATTGTTGAAGGTGGGATTTATTGTGCCTATTGAGCATGCAAAATGGATCTCTCCCATTGTTATAGTTTTGAAGAAAAACAAGCAGCTACGGATATGCATGGACTACCGAAAGCTCAATGCCACAACCGTTCCTGATCCATTTTCGTTGCCGTTCCTGGATACCATGTTAGAGGATGTGGGCAGCTGGGAGATGTATTCCTTTCTAGATGGATACACTGGTTACAATCAAGTCCAAATGGCAGAGCAGGACATACCTAAGACTGCATTTATTACAAACTGGGGTGTCTATGCGTGTATCGTAATGTGGTTTGGACTGCGCAATGCTCCCAATACGTTTCAATGTTGTATGCAAGAAAATTTTTCCCCTTATCTCACCATATTTATGAGAGTGTATCTGGATGATTTCTCGTTATCCGGTGATACGTCGACACACGTGTACCATTTATGGTGCTGTTTTTCAAAGTGTCGAGAATATCGCTTGTGCTTGAACCCGAATAAATTGGTATTTTCTATTTCCTGTGGCAAGTTGCTCAGACATGTTATTTCAAAACAAGGCATTCAAGTGTATCGAGATAAAGTGAAGGCCATACTAGAGTCTCTTGCTCCTAAGTCACCCAAAGACGTGATGCGGTTTTTGGGCCAAATTCGGTGGCATGGGCGACATCTGCGTTGGCTTGCTCATCTGGACATACCACTTAATCGATTGATCACCAGTAGCCCGTGTCAGTTCGAACATACCGAAGAGTGTCAACTTTCCTTCGATTGGCTGAAATCATTGTTAACTCAGGCTCCCATTTTACAAGCACCAAATTGGGAATTGCCATTTCATGTTTTTGTGGTTGTATCGGACAATGCCATTGGTAGCGTGCTGATGCAGCAGATGAATAAATGGTTTCATTTAGTATACTATGCGAGCCACAGATTGGCCCCGGTAGAGTGTAACTATTCCGTTACTCAACGAGAATGTCTTGGCATAGTGTATTTGGTGAAAACATTTTGCCATTATCTATTGGGATGACGCTTCACTTTCCATGTAGATTATGCAGCATTGGTGTATCTTGTGCACCAAGAGCATTTGGGAGGACGGTCAGCACGACGGATATTGCTGCTTCAAGAATTTGATTACTCCGTCCTACATCGACCAGGGTCAGCACATGCTCTTGCTGATTTCTATCTCGGTTAGATTCCTGTGAGCTTTGTTGGAAATGAGATAGGTCCTTGGCTCTTTTCACAGGTCCATTGTTCCATAGGTCCAGCATATAAAACATAGAATCTAGCAATCTTCAATATTGACAAAACATGAACATACCACACTTAATCATACAAATGATGAGACAAAGATATGGATGCTACTGCCTCCATACAATTCAAGTAGTACATGAGTGCATAAAGATAATATGTACCTGAATACTTAACAAAAGATGTAAATCTTATGTTAACCACCATCCAATGTCTTTGAAGTAGCCCGACATCTTCTTGTAGAAGACAATCTTCAACTACAACATGTAGATGGCCGATCCTCACCATCAAGCTGCTAATGACCAAGTCTTCTTGCCATGAACAAGAGATAACCTCCTCTCCATGAGCTAGAGTGTGAGCACACCCTTCATCTTCTCCAAGAAGAATCATTAAGAAGAACTCCATAGCTACTTCTCAACATGCTTCAAGTTAGCACCATGGCTGCCCCATGTGCTAGAAGAAACACCACCTCTATTGAGGTCCAAGCACAAGGCTTGTGTTGAAAACTAGGTGAAGGATGGTTACAATGAGCCCAAAGTGCTTCTTTTATAATATTGTCTGGATCTTGAAAACCACCCCTCCAAAAGCTATCCATCGTAGCAATCTACGATTGAAAACTACGAAAAGAAAAACTTGTTCCGCATCCGTAATAACGCCATCTGTCGCTGTAGCTTTTGTTCAATTGTTTGATAAAAAACAAAAGCTTTTTTTCTTCTCCACGTTGTTGGCGGTAGGGATCGATCTCTGGCGGGTATGTTAGGAGGAAATTGAACTACCCACGTTGCCAGTCATGGCTAGTTGTAGAGTGACTAGTAAAACGTGCTACGCATGCTGAAACCGCCCGTTGATACTTTGAAGAACTTGTATAAGGACTCATAATGAAAGCTACACAATCTATATACACTGAGGCCTTTTGGACCAATAGGACATTGTTTGATCAATAGGATGTTGATTCCAACAATCCCCCCTGCAATGTCGTATTGGTACAATCTGGATTGGATCTGCAATCTGTCACAAACTGCAAACTATCAGAAGCTTCAAATAGTCTGTCACAAGCTTCAAGCTTGTACTGCCGCACTTCAAAACTTCAAACCTTTTCTTCAAAAGTCTTCTTCAAAACTGAATTTGAATTTTCTTCAAAAATCTGAACTTGCTGAATATGAACCATAATACTTGAGAAAATATGCAAACTAGATATCCAATAGTGTTCTCATCAAGTAATCACTGCTTGACAACAAATATAGCATGAACTGACTCTGAACTTGCTATCTCCTGTTTTCAAAAACTTGAAAAACATAAACTAGGATCCACATATTTGCATTTACCTTCCAAAAAGGTTTCCCAAAGTACTTCTGTTGTGTCATGTAGATACACTAATCAAGAACTGAATCCTGGAACCTGTGACTGACAACTCACAACTTAGTGTATTATGAACACTAGTGGTTCATCTCTGACTGTACTCAAGTCAAATCAACTCAACTCAATTGAAATCAACTGAAACCAAGTGAAATATCAGTAAAAATCTATGATGTCATCATCCTTGTTCATCTGTGAAACTTCATACCTCTTTCCTTCAGAATTTGGTATAAACATATATGTGCGCACTTTTCAAACATACCTTTCTGAAACATCAAGATTCTCTTCAATAGAACTCTGGAACCGTCTCCTGAAGAGGAACACCCTAATAGGAACTTTCTCCAGACATTCACCTTCTTCCTTCTACTTTCAAAGCTGGAACATAAAGAGAACCTGACAAAGGAAATATAGGAATACCTGATATAGGAATACCTCTAAGTATGAATCTGCATCCTTTCACATATGGTTGAAAATAAGTCTTCATGTTTCATCACCCCCTGGATGATTTAACACTAGTATCCAGTATTCTTCAAATATATCAGACTTTATGAAATCTGGAACGTCTTCCTTCATAAATTTGATCTTCAGTGATCAATACCTGTATCTGAAACAAAATCTCTGAACCTTTTTATTAGCATTGTGCACATGCCAATAGCTTTCCCTGTCATTCTTCAGCTTTCCAAATTATATAATAAGGTTAGCTGATTTGTCATAAAAACCTTGCTGAAAGCATTTTAGGATTCATAACCTTCTGTAACATAACAAGTATCTTCTTCTATCTCTGTGCAACATAAATCTGATAGAAACTGAATCTTTGACTTACTTCTTCCAATGTTAAGAATCTTCACAAACAAAGGATAGACAACTGACTCATAAAGACTCAAGATCATACAAGACATCCAAGATCAATGATCTCTCTTATGTAGAATCTGCTCTCATCAAACCTTCATGACTCAATGTTTGATTTGCTACCTGAATGTCTCCAAGTGTCCATGCTTCTTACAAAGTTGTAAAACTTTTCTTCAAACAAATCCTTTCCAAGAATCTGTAACTCGTACTTGAAACATAAGTGGACAAACTTCTCACCTTGAGAACTCCAAAAGCTGCAAGTTGGTACTTCATCTTTTCATATTCTACCCGGTAGAAATGTGATAGTGCCTGCTTGATTTTCTTTTGGCTAACTCCACTTCTCAATCAAGTAATAGGATCTGATGGAACACCTTTTTGAGTACAAGCATGTATCCAAAAATCAAGACACACAAAAAGTAGATTCTTCATCGACTTGTACATCAACAATCTGAATTTTCTAAAGTTTTCTGAAAATATTGAATATGAGGTAACCTTTTCCAAACATAAAACCTCAACCCAAATCTCCAACATCTGCTACAAAACTCTTTTATCTAAGAGTTAGATAAAGAAGAAATATACTTCTCTTCAACTTGTCATATACCAAGTAGCTCTGTATTGACACTCCAAGAACTCTTTGAGGGAATATATAAGCTATCTGCTCAAAAGCTTCAACTAAAACATAACTCATATACATATGAGTCAAAACATATATCTGCTGCTTTTCTTTCTCTCAATGCAATTCTTTGTCAAATCTACTAAATCATGAACAAGTGTAATGCAAAACAAGAAACCGCTTCTTCTTCACACAAGATGTTCTTGTAGACTTGTCTTTGGGTGTAGAGGATAAAATAGGAAAAGTATATGGAAAATATATGGGAAAAGAAAGTCTTAATTTTCTTTTGGAAATGATGGACTTTCTTCTTCTGCATCTTTCTTCCACCTGATGATGTCAACATCTTCAAACTTCTCTTCCATACCTTTTGTTATCTTCATCTTGAAGTAGCAAGCACTCTTGACCTCTTCAAATGAACTTTTCTCTTCCTCTAGTGCTAAGAGTAAGATATACAAATGGAAGTGAATATAGAATCGTGTTTTATCATCTCCTCATATCTCTGAATCAAAATTCTGCTTCAAATGTCTGAAACATCTAAATTCACCAATCTTTTGTCTGAATGACGAATTACCTTTCTAGAGTTACCATCTCTAGATACCTAGATTACATTCTGTACCTGGATATCTAACCAACTTATAACAAAAATTGTCTCAAAACAAAAAACTCATCCCATCTCCAAATTCGTCTTCTTAGATGAGCTTTCTTGCCATGAAAGCGATTTCTCAAAACTCTCTAGAAAAACCTCTAGATACCTATTTTGATGTAGCTAATGATTTAACTTTCAAAAGACTGAAAGTGTATAAAATCATTCCCTGAATTCTTCAAATCTCTTCATAACTCCTCTTCTAAGATATGACCTACAAATGATAATCTGATAGTAAAAACTCATACCTGTGATTTGATGTTGATCTGATTTCTTCATCATCTCTAAACCATTGTTCTTCCTTGAATTTAAAGTAGTCTTCTCCTGATCAAGTCTCGGTCTTCAAACAATACTTTTGTAAAGTATTTGCATACTCTTCCAAAAATATTCAGCTGCTAACAGATCATCAACTTCATACTCCACACTGATGAATACACATGTGATTGAATTGTCTAATTCTCAAATCTCTACTCATCTAGATTGTGTGTATGTCAAATGTCAAATGTTAGAAGATGCTCTTAAATCTAATATTGTAAAAGTGGAGATCTGGGAACTTAGGAATATGAATGAGCTTTAATGCATTGATGCCAAAGATCTAAAATTCTGAAATCAAAACCTTAGAGCTCTGATACCAAATGTTGGAAATGAGATAGGTCCTTGGCTCTTGTCACACGTGCGTGGTTCCATAGGTCCAGTATATACAACACAGAATCTAGTAATCTTCAATATTGACAAAACATGAACATACCACACTTAATCATACAAATGATGAGACAAAGATAGAGAAAGAATAGACGACATGTGTGAGGTGTTACGTAAGCCATCGCTTACTCATAGTATCATATATACCAATGTTCAATGTACAATGTGGGAGCAAAACTCTCAACCACTCTATGTGATGAGAAATAGATGAATGAGTGAATGTACAAATGTAACAAACATATTCAGAAAACATATTCAGATGTATGGGCAAAAATCTGAATATACATGAGATGTGTGACCTTATAGGTTATAGAAGAGTGAATATGAATGACTGAAAGAGGAAGGATTAGTGTGAAACTGATAATCAACAAACCCTCATCTAACCTTAGGCTATGGAAGAACCTAAGTTAGATACGTGTGTGAAAAGATTACATACTTAAAAAGTAGCATAGGATGCTAACAAGTTTGTTGCCAGAAATCCTCAAACTCATGTGAACACACCTTCTCAAACACCTCATCAAAATATGCATGAAGCATATATGTACTGATTCTCTTGTACCCATGCCGAATAGGACTCCTCCTGATATGGATGCTACTGCCTCCATAAAACTCAAGTAGTACCTGTGTGCATAAAGAGAATATGTACCTGATTACTTAACATAAGATGTAAATCTTATGTTAACCACCATCCAATGTCTTTGAAGTAGCCCGACATCTTCTTGTAGAAGAAAATCTTCAACTCCAACATGTAGATGGCCGATCCTCACCATCAAGCTGCTAATGACCAAGTCTTCTTGCCATGAACAAGAGATAACCTCCTCTCCATGAGCTAGAGTGTGAGCACACCCTTCATCTTCTCCAAGAAGAATCATTAAGAAGAACTCCATAGCTGCTTCTCAACATCCTTCCAGTTAGCACCATGGCTGCCCCATGTGCTAGAAGAAACACCACCTCTATGGAGGTCCAAGCACAAGGCTTGTGTTGAAAATTAGGTGAAGGATGGTTACAATGAGCCCAAAGTGCCTCTTTTATAGTATTGTCTGGATCTTGAAAAGCACCCCTCCAAAAGCTATCCATCGTAGCAATCTACGATTGAAAAAAGCGAAAAGAAAAACTTGTTCCGCATCCGTAATAATGCCATTCGTCACTGTAGCTTTTGGTCAATGGTTTCATAAAAAACAAAAGCTTTTTTTCTTCTCCACGCTGTTGGCTTCGGGGATCGATCTCTGGCGGGTATGTTAGGAGGAAACTGAACTACCCGTGCTGCCAGTCGTGGCTAGTTGTAGAGTGAATAATAAAACATGCTACGCATGTTGAAACCACCCGTTCATACTTTGAAGAACTTGTATAAGGACTCATAATGAAAGCTACACATTCTATATACACTGAGGCCTTTCGGACCAATGAGACATTGTTTGATTAGTAGGATATTGATTCCAACAAGCTTCCGGAGGGAGTTGATGACACAACACCAGCTATCTATGCAGCAGAGACAATACAGGATGATCAACATGAATTACCAGTACCCTCCTCTTACTATGACACCTTGCTTCTGTTCTTGACTAGTGGATGTGTGCCTTGTATGATTTCTTCAGCCGCTAAAGGAAGACTAGCCACGTAGAGTCGATGCTTTTGGTTGCTTGTTGGACAGGTATATTACATGGATCACTCAGGATTACTACTCAGATGTGTCCCCCCACATGAAACTGCTTTAGTCATTACCATGGCCCATGCTACCCCAACTGGAGGGCATTTTGCGGTTGACCTGACTCACCGAAAGATTCTGTAGAGTGGATTGTGGTAGCCCACTCTGTATCATGATATCACCAAGTATGTACAACACTGAGATGAGTCTCAACATTCCTATCAGCCTTTAAAGCAACACTACTTCCCTCTCCAGCCCGTTGTGCCTCTTGAACCCTTTCAGAAATGGGGTTTGGATTTTATTGGACCAATTACACCTCCAGCAACAATTACCACTAACAGATATATTCTGATATGCAGAGATTACGCAACTTGATTGGCCGAAGCATGGGCTCTCCGATCAGCTACAACAGCTACGGTTGTTCAATGTTTAATGAAGGATATCTTTCCGCGCTATGGGTTACCCTTGGAGATAGTAACTAATCAAGAGAGATGGGACCAATTTCTACCTGCTCTACTATGGGCTTATTGTACCACATACAAAGTGGCGACCAGAACAACTCCTTTTAAGTTGGTGTATGGATTGGAAGCAATTGCTCTTATGGAACTGGTGGTTCCCAATTTGCGTGTGGCCCTGGAACAGAAGCTGTTACCGGAAGAATCTTTTCCATTTCGATTGGAGGCTTTACGGTCTCTAGATGAGCAGCGTCTGGAGAGTTTCTTGGTGTTGTAGGAAATGCAGCTGAGACAAGCCAAAACCCATGATCGTTTCCTCAAAACTCCCGTGTTTACGATAAACCAATTAGTCCTCTTCTATAATGCTAAGTCTAATAGATCCGTCGGAAAATTTAAGCTGCGCTGCTTCGGTCCATACCGTATTGCCGAACAACTAGGACCCAAAACTTTTCGGTTATCCACCTTAACTAGTCACCTTCTCCCTAAAGTGATTAATAGTTCAAAGCTTTGATCCTACTATCCGCCGTCTACCACCTCATGAGGTGTCCTCAATATTTTTATTTCTTTTCGCTTGCCACTCTTTTCCATCGACTTTCTTTTCTGATCTCCATGTTTCGGTTGACCAATTGACTATAATCCTTCCGTTTTCTTATCTAACCATGATTAATAGTCGCCTCTGTGTCACCGATTCTATTAATGCATGCATGTCGCCATTATGTCGGTATATTTCCAATACTGCATTATCATTTGGGTCCTTGCCGCCTGATTTTTCAAGTGTTTTTACTTAATCTTGTTCTATCCGTTGTTAGTCGCTATTGTGTCTTTGTGTGTTTGCGACCCTTGTGTGTTTTGTGTTTTTTCCTGTTTTTGAGTACGCCATGGAAGCTCTTGCAAACGTCGTGACCTTCGGTGCGGGTCTAACTCCGGATGTGAGTGAGTACCTGCGTGCTTGAGGGCTCTTGGCCTTCACAGAATTGTCTTGGCATTACTTGGAGTGTCATCCCTTTCATGCGTAGATTATCTCTACTATAGCCGTCATGCCTACTACGGAGGAATGTTGGCCATTAACGTGCTTAAGCCCCCGTGTCGTAGTTACACTCCACACAGCGGCTGAGGGGTTCCGTCTCCCTCAAGAAGGGTTGGTCGATGGACTGCTTCTTCCGATGGCGACCATGAAAGAGCTTTTTCCCCGGCACTCATCCAATGAGTTTGTCATTCTCTACCGCCCCGAACCAGAGCGCACCGCGCTGCAATTTCTTGTACACACCTTAAACCTGCAAAAATGCACGTATGGTATCTCCCATCCTTTCTATTCCATGATAGACACTGCCTCTCGAGAAACCGTTAATTTCACATCTTTTCTCTTCCAACACATTCACTGTGAATGCTTGGCAGTTACCAAACAAGTAGCCAAACATGAGATGCCTCGTACCTGATTACCCCACCTCCTCACCCTTCTCCTTCCTATGATAGAAGCCGCGCAACCTCCTCCAACCAATACCATGATGTTACAGGAGGAATCTACACAGACACTTGAAGAGGACGATGATGAAGACCTATTACATTTCTTCCAACACAAACGCACGCACCTTAGCCCTTCACAAATTCAAGTAAAGGACACCACCGTGGTTCCAGAAGTTGAAGTATTCCATGATGCCGCTACTTCATTACAGGTAGAACCTGCCCCGTCGTCTCCTAGTAGGCAACTGGAAAAAGATATTATTATGGAAGATGTAGTTAAACTCTCACCGTGGGAGGAATCTCATCAATTGGATGCTGAGGCTGTGAAGGAGAAAGTAGAAGCTACCGTTTTTAGTGAATATCAATCTCCCTCTCCACGAGACGCATACGACCAAGCAGATACAGTCAATCACACGATCGGTAATGAAGAAGCGATTACCGAAGTCGCTTTGTCGGTCCCTCAACATGAAACCAAAATTGTATTAGTTCCAACCTCCCTTCTTCCTCTTCCTCCTCCAACCACCATTCTTGATGCTGCTGAAGTTCCTCCCTCTTCGCATTCACCTGCCCGTCGTGAGGCAATGAACAATCTCCTATCCTCTCTCAATTACTCTCCCCCATCATCACCTCACCTGCTGGCTGCCCCACCCTCACAGCTTACTCCTTCTCTTCCTCCAATAGTAATGTTCACTGAATTGGCATCCATGGGCCAACTACTCATTCGACTCTCCCAGCAGTTGCCCCTCTAGATGAAGATGGCCACTCAGACAATTCAACAGGAGCTGCAGAGTAAGGTTGATCTCCTAGAAGCGGACATTGCCCCTCTCGAAGAAGAAGTACTTGTAGCCAAGGCCGAAATTCACCCTTTGCATATTCAAATCCAGCAACTGCAAGAACAGCTCACCAAAAAAGACAATATCATTGCTCAACGCGACACAGAAATCACAGGCTTGAAGCAAGAAGTTGCAGACAAGATGGATGCTATGACCGCATTAGGCAACAAGCTCCATAGTACGAGGGATGCATTCAACATTTTAGAAGAAGCTTCACAGTCACTAGCGGCCAATGTACTTAAAGCCAAAGTTGAATTGCATAATATCATTGAGTGGTTGTTCCACCGAGATCAAGAGTTCACTTTTGAAATCGCCAAGACCATACAATTAAAGAAGGAATTTGCAAGTGTGCAAAAGGAGAGAGTAGACTTCTACAAAACCATGCAATTTCAAGCTTAGGAGCTCAATGGCCAACGGATTTTATTTATAGGAATCATTTTTGCGGACGCAGAAGAAGTTACTCATAAGCCAAATCATTGCTGCGAGTTCTGTTACGACTGATGCATAGCTTATAGAACCTGCGATTTTGAAGGATATGCTAGATTCCCTAAAGCAGAAGATTACATGTACCTTCAAATTAGCTCGCACTATGTATATTCAGGGCATCATAGATGAGCCTTGACTGTGTAACTACCAATTTTGGGTTCAAGTCCATCGTGCGTGCCAGTGTACGCCACCGGAAGGGACTCATACTTTTTGTAATATATATCCTGAAAAGTCGCAGGCATGATGTAAAGGCATAGCGCAAAGTTGTAACCTTTGGAAAGATTAATGAAAGATTCGCATGAAGCAGAAGGTGTAGTCGTCGGACTATTCGTCTAGGCAAGAGCCAGAAGCGAAGCATAGTTACCGAATTACTGTGTAATCTGAGTACTATCAATTCTGTTGATTAAGTTTAATCATTAAGTGAATTTCAATGAAGTATCAATTAACTTTATTAATGCGATAAGTGAAGAAGTTATATAGTTCACTATCTGGTGTGGAAGTGTGTTGAAGAATGCATTCAAAACAGTATTGGGAAGATAATCGGATTTAGCGCATTAATTCGGTGAAGTAGTATACTCTTAATCTGTGTATTTAAGAAAATACAAACAGGGCCTCTGTTTACATACCCCTAACCATTCCAAGAACCCAGACTTGAATTAAACTTTGAACAGATAATACGTAATCCTAATTTAACATCACCTTGAAGTGTCCATCCATCTTCCCAACATCCATTGTTGTGATAATGACATTCACATTATTTTAATTAACAAAAATTTTGTTATTTGATGTAGATCGTGGTTCCAAACTTCAAGATTATATTGAATCTAGAGGAATTTGAAATCATAAAGGGATGATGTATAGAGAGAGAATTAGTGTGATAGTCATGAATGAAGATATGGCCCATGCCATTATTCACGAAAGTGAAAAATCTACACATCACTTTACATAAAGTGTTCCATGCAAGAAAGGTATATGATGGTTAGGTGCTATTGAAGTACCTAAAGAATCCAATGATATTCTTTCATGGATTTTTAATAGGACCCATGGATCACAAAGGTGGCCTTGGTGATTTAGGGGAAGAGTGGCATTTGGGTGGAGACTTAACAAACATCAAATGCATGTTAGGGTGCAGACAAGGTGCATCTTCTCTCTATCATTATCCATATTGCACATGAGGTTATAAACCAGCAAAGAGAAAACAAAACAACATAGATGATTTAGATAATGATACAAATGCATCTCCATCTATAGAATGGGATATAGCTTGAATGAGATCTCCCATGTAAGGTACACCTAATTGTGACATGTCAAATAAGGATCAAAATCTTGCTATTTCATTTCCTTTAGTTAATGTTCACTTTTGACCTTGCATGCCTTCATGAGAATTTTTGATATACTATTGAAGCTTCAGATAGAATTTGCATATTCCATGAGGCTAAATGATAAATTTGTACAAGCTCTAAAAGAATTGGACTACTTTTTTAATTCCATTGGTTGCCATGGTGGAAACAAAACCCCAGTTGTTAAGAAATTTGAGGAATCTCAAGATAGATTAGAACAAGTGTCAATGACAAGGAATAAGGCAAGACACTTTTCTAAATGAGGTACTATCACTCAAAATAATGTGCATTATGAGATGTGGAAAGACCTATGCATGATCACAAGAGACACTCGCTTTGAAGTTGATGTTTGTAATAAAAGAAAGATGTTTTTGGTCACGCTTACATAAGTTGGTAGGCTTAATGGATATTACTAGCTCCAATGATATTCAAAATCAATTGTTTCAAGATACATTAGTGGATTTCAAGAAGTGTTTCATTCAATTTCGGGGACTGAGAAATATAACACAATATATTGTAAGTCTATTCAATCTTTCAAAATGTGCATTGCAATTACTTTTTTTGAATCTACTTAACAATTTTTAGAAAATTTTATATTTACATGGATTATTTCTCATGCATCGATATGGGTCATTGGAGATTTTCAGTACCCAAGGAATGGAGAAGTAGAGACACTACAAAGCTAGAGGTGTGTACTTCAAAAACATGCAACATGGTGATGGTACAACACAATCAAAATATATGAAGGAGATGTTTAATTAGTTTTACCACACTACATTGTCAAGAAATTTTGTTGTGGAATGAGCTAGGGAGTCACATTTGGCAAACATTGCGAGATGGATACAAAACAACATTGGAAGTGCGAAATGGAATTCATCATTAGGACTTATACATCATGCTCACTAGCATGCTAAAAGACTACGAGAGGGTTCAACTTTTAAGTAAAATGAACTCATTATATTCATTTATGTGGTAAATCATAGGATTAATATAATCTTGGTTTCAATGTGTTATTCATTGTATTATTATATTCGATATGTTTCTAAATAATTTTTCTCCATTCTAGTGTGAACAAATAGTTTTAAAGAAAATTCTATATATAGAAAAAACTCAGTCCATTTCAGACTTTACAACTTGAGAGAATGGCACGCACCAAGCAAACTACAAGGTGAGATCCTTTTTCTATCCTAGCCATGTTCAAGGAACTTACCACCCACCATGGTTGCAACCCCACAAGAGACGTCAAAGTGGTTCCCACACCACTTCTAGGTGCCCCCCACATGATGGCATAATGTAATGGAGAAATCCATCATGAGAACACAAAGTGAAAAATGATCAAATGGATTGGTCTCAAGGATAGTCAAATTCAAAGACTTATAAGCCACCAAAGAAGATTGCTGATATATTGAGGTAGTGATGTGTGTGAACACACTAGGATTGTCGGGGCACTTTTTCCCCTCTTTAGGAGGTTTTTACCCCCGGCTTGTATATATGCCTATAGCCCTAATCTGTTACTTATCTTTGTACATTCTAGTCGTAATACATTTAGTATTGTGTGTTGTGCTCCAAGTGTCTTCTTCTTCCTTGTGTTGTTCGCGTGCTTCCCCAGACGTCTAGCTCCAACAATCGGTATGAAAGCAGGTTGCCCCCTCATCTAGGTTGCCCCTTCATCTAGGGTGCTGAAATCATGATATGAGCTCGTTTTGACCTCCTAACACACTATCGTAGTGTTTGTGCAAGCTATTTTGTCTTTTTGTGCCAAAGATATATACAGGTTTCGGTTCCGGATTATAAGCATCTCAAAGTTTGCTATAACTTTAGTAGAACTGGTCACAGTAGTTCTGTTCAACTTTTTCACTTAGTCATATTCTACATCGGGGTATTTTAGTCATTGGCCATGGCTGAAAGTAGTGATGTATTCCACATGTTGGTTGTGATGGAGAGAACTGATTATTTTAGAAAATTCTGCTTCACTTAATCGACTCATTAACTAACCAAATGTGTAAAGTTTTCAATACAACTTTGTAGGAGGTATTTCCTAAAGCTTGGACACCTTCTCCAAGTTAAAACTCCTCAATAGGATTAGTAGATGTTTAGATTTCCTTCAAACAATGTACCTATGTTTGAAACTATTCTTCTATGTAGTCCACTTTGACACCTACAACTTCTAGGGCATGATTCTCCCAAATTAGACCCTCTTTATTCAAATTCTTTTAGCCACAAGTATCTTACCTTTCAATGTAAAGAATGAGTGCCTACTTGCTCAAAACTTTACACTATGGAGGGAGATCTGATCAAAACATTATCATCACATTTGCACGTGCACTTGTCTTCACTTCTTCACATTTACACATGTAAATGTTCCTACTTAAAATTCTCTTTGCGTGATTACAATTAGACTCTCAAAACTTGTAAATAGGTCATTAAACTATAGAATTAGACTTTCCGAGAAGCATTCTTCATTGTTGATGATAGATGTAGAGTTCATGATCTATCAAATGGTGACATGATTATTGTTTTGGCATTTTATCTCATGAATTGTATAAGCTCATAGATTATGAAAAATCTATGAGTGATCTAGCATGCGCAGTACATGATTCTCAGGCTATGTCAGATGCAAAGCTTTGGCATGCACTCTTTGGTCATCTGAATATTTCTGGATTGCTACGCTTGTAAAAATTTGAAATGGTTTCCTCTTTGCCCAAACTTGAGGAACCTATTAAACATGTATGTTAAGGTTGTATTTTGGGAAAAATGTAGTGTTTCTCCTTTCCAAAAGATGGTCCAGTTTGGACTACTCAGAAATTGCAGCTTGTATGTAGTGATGTCTGTGATCCTATGCAAATACTTTCTTTTGGAAACTATCTTTACTTCGTGAGTTTCATAGATGATTTTTCCAAGCATGCATGGGCATATCCACTCAAAGCAAAGTTTGAAATGTTCATGTGCTTAAAATAGTTCTTGGTTTTGGCTTAAAATCTATCCACATTTAAAATGGGCATCCTTCGTTCTGATCGAGAGGGAATATATGTCTTCTGACTTTAATGCATCTTTGGTTGAACATGGGATAAAACATCAGTGTATAGTGTTGTGTACACATCAACAGAATGGAGTTACTGAATGGAAGAATAGGTCATTGTGGGAGATGGCAAGGTGTATGGTCAAGAGTCAAGGTTTACCCCATAGTTTCTGGCTTGAGGCTATCATGTGTGCAGTATATGTACCTAAGAGGTGTCCCACTAAAGTGCTGCAGTCCATCACTCCATATAACACCTAGCATGGTCGCAAGCCATCTATTGTTGATCTGTGTGTTTTTGGTTGTCTCGCCTATGCATTAGTGCTTGAACAACATTACAAGAAATGGGATGATAAAGCACTAAAATGTTTTTTTGTTAGGTACATTTCTGAAACCAAAGGCTATAGACTATATCATCCACAGAATAAATGCATTTTTGTTAGCTGTGATGTTATTTTTGTGGAAGAAGCTATTCAGCCTTTACATTCATGTACAAAGGAGACACCTGTTAGCTCCAAAGAAATGTATGATACTTTACTACCTCTTTTTACAAGTGGATAATTTAGTCTTGGTCCTAATGAGACAACTTCTGAGCCTTTGCAGGTGTTAGGTGATGTAGATCATTCCATTTGTGATGTAGATTTACATGATGCACTTGTTGATGAGAGAGCTAATAATGAGGAGGCCAAAACTATGCCGAAAATGGCTGGTGCAGACTTTGTGTGACACCAATTAGATGCACTTCTCTCATACCGTACTTGTTCAGGCTCTCATAGTGCCTCTTTGGCATTGGATTGCTATGTTACAGCTGCCTCTAGTCTCTGTGATGAGATTGAACGTGTTTCATTTGATGAAGCACAAAATTCTAAACATTGGATGGCTGCACTGCAATCTGAATATGATGCCATCATGAAAAATGGTACCTGGACTTTATGTGAATTGCCTCCTGGCAAGAAGGCCATTGGCACTAAGTGGGTATACAAGCTCAAGGGTAAACGTGATGGAACATTTCACAAGTATAAGGCTAGGCTTGTTGCAAAGGGTTATGCATAGGAAAGAGGCATTGATTTTGATGGAACCTTTGCACCTACTTACCGAATGACTACTGCTTGTAGCATCTATGCACGTGGAGCTCATCATGGTTCGAATGTACATCAATTGGAAATTAAAACAACATTTTTGAATGGTGACTTGCATGAGGAGGTGTATTTTTCCAGCCATGTGGCTTTGTGTAGAAAGGGCATGAAAACTAGGTGTGCAGGTTAAAGAAGGCATTAGATGATTTAAAACAAGCACCATGTTCTTGGTATGAAAAGATACATGCCTATCTGATTGCACATGAAGTTGAGAATAATCCAACTGAAAGCACCATATATTTTAAGCATGCTAATGATGTGCTTTTGGTCATTGTTGTGTATGTTGATGACATGCTGCTCACTGGTCCTCATGAGAAGCATATTGCTAATTTCAAGGCTGAATTGCATGCCTCATTTGATATGTCTAATTTGAAGCATTTGTATCATTATTAGGGCATTTAGTTTATGCAAGTTGATGGCCGAATAGCTTTGTGTAAAATAAAATATATTGACACATTATCGTAGCATTTTGGCTTTGAAGACTGTAACCAACTACCACTCCTATGGAGGCAATTTTGCGATTGCGTCTTCATGATGTTGGAGATGCATTTGATGTTGTTCTCTATCAATAGGCTGTTGGATGCTTGATTTACTTATGCATTACTTGGCCAGATATTGAGTTTGTTGTCTCATAGATGAGCAGGTTTATGCATTGCCCAGGTGTGAAGGATTGGTAGGTTGTTAAGCGCATCTTTTGCTACTTGAGTGGTACCCAGCTACTTGGGTCATTTTATCCCAAGGGGGGGGATCACTACCACGAGATTTGCATGTTTTTTTTGACTCTAGCTCAGCTGGTTGCTATGACACTCATGTGTCAACTAATGGTTTTAACTTCATGCTTGGTAGCTCGTGCATACCTTGGCTGAGAAAGAAGCTTCCTACTCTCGGCACTTCTAGTTGTGAGGCTAAGTATAGGGCAGCTTTCACAGTGACTATTGAGTGTGTGTGGCTCAGAGGCCTTCTAGCTGATTTGGGTGTTGGTCAGTCTTGTACCACCACCATCTTCACTAAAAGTCAAAGCACATTAGCAGTTGTGAAGAACACTGTGTTCCATGCTTGCACTAAGCACATTCAGGTGCATTATCATTATATTAGGGAGAGGTTCTCTACGGGAGAGATCATCTTTGCATATGTGCCCACACAAGAGGACATTACAAAGGTTTTCATGAAGGCTCTGGCTAGGGAGAAGTTTGAAGCTTTCCGCAATGCTTTGGGCTTACTTCCTTTTGTGGGTTGATTCCACATAGCTTGGCACTTTCTTATACATGAGTGCCAACTCCTTGTTCACCACATCACTCCCAGGGGAGATTTGTTGATATATTTAGGTAGTGATGTGTGTGAAAACACTAGGCCCACCAACGCACTTTTCCCCCTTTTAGGAGGTTTTTTCCCGTTCCTTGTATATATGCCTATAGCCATAACAGGTTAGTTATCTTTGTACATTCTAGTGGTAATACATTTAGTATTGTGTGCTGTGCTCCAAGCTTCTTCTTCTTCTTCCTTATGCAGTTAGCATGCTTCTGTAGACATCTAATTCTATCAAAGACACCCATTAAGGCAAGATCAAAATAGGTGTTGAGGAGAAGGGTTATATTAGATATTGATTTTGATCCAGAACCATTGACTAATGAATAAAGTTGAACTCAACCACTATGGAATGAGATTCACATTCCAATGAGCCATATAATAACACATGGAGGCAAGACATGTCCGCAAGAAAAAATTCCAGATACCAATAGAGGAGGAAAAGAAGCAAAGTCAACACACACACATTGAAAACAAAATGTGAAAGATGAATTTTGACCTTCTCTTCATGTACATCCAAAAAAAAAGAATTATCAACCACGATGTAGACCTCAACAACAACCTAACATTCCTCTCAATACAAGAGCTCTAGAAAGACATTGGAGATACTACAAAGCGTTTGCAAAGATAGGAAATTATAAAAAATGAGTTGATCTTCTCATATTACTAACAACATTTGCAAATGTGGTAAGGAAGCACTACAAAGCTATTGTGCAAGTCTACAAATACATGGGATAGCACTTGAGGCACTTAAAAAGGTAGCAAAGGCCTACCTTATCTCCACGCTTAAAGATTCTAACCTATGTGCTATCCATGCCAAGAGAGAAACCATACAACCCAAACCTATTCCACTAGCTAGATGAATAAGAGGAAATAACCCATGACCTCTATAATTTGTAGTATTTATGAAACATACTTTGCAATGTTCTTCAATGATGAATGGAATGTTTTGTCTTAATCTATGTCACCTATTTGTTTTTGCATCTCTATATCTCTCTCATGTTTATCTTCTATCTAAGTTTTGAAAAGAGAAGTTAAATTTTTTTTTTGCTTTACCCATTATCTTCGATGAGTGCTCAAGGTATACATATAGAGTAATTAGGGTTTATACCAATACTTTTGACTTCATTCCATTAAAGTATGGTTAATGAATGACCATTCAATCCTCTCCTAAGTATTTAAAATCTTAAGAAACCACAGCCACAAAACTGCAAAGATTGGCTCTACAAAACATTTGCAAGCTAGATCCTGCATTTTTGTGGCAAGGTTGTTTTTTGCTTCTATGAGCCTAGAAAAGGAAAGACTTGTAGTTTATGAAGCTAAACCAAGATTCCAAACTCCCATTAGTAATAAGGATTTACATTTAGAATGCTTTGGGATTATTTGAGTACTTGTTGACCTTATTCTCTTTAGATATGGAATCTTTATAATTGTAACAACCTTGGATAGTCTTGAAATTTGCAAAAAAAAAGCCCTGGTTAGAGAAACCTGAGGTTTAATCTTGAACGTTTTTTGCACACTTGAATCTCGCGTTTCTATGGTTGGGGCTATTTTAGCATATATAGGCCATGAGGAGGCGTAGGTGTAGCTCAATGATGAGTAGCACCTCCTTTAATGTCAATCCGGGAAGACGTGAGGATGGTATGAAGACCTCGAGCAAGTGGCGGCACAAGTGCGTGAGTGAGAAGCACACAAGCATGCACACACATATACGCACACGCGCACACACGGCAAGACAAAGAGAGAGAATCAATGGAGTTCTTCGATTACTTTTCAAAATGCTCTTACAAGTTCGTTTCAATTACAATCTAACCTCAAAAATGAGCTCTCTAGCTCCTTTTATAGTTTTTGACTAGCTTTGGCCCTGTTCAGACCTAGTGTCCGGCCTAGTTAAAAATTAGGTTCCAGAGCTTATTTGAGGGCTCAAACGAGATCCAAAAATTACGAAAATTGGCAGGTAGATACTTCTAAAGCTCCTCAAGCTCAAGGACTCCTTGGCTTGCACAAAATGGAGCTACAAAAATATGAGATGGTATTTACAATGGTGTTTAGTGATGAGAATCACTTTTAATCGGTGTAAGGGTTTTTGAAAAGTTAACAGGTTGCCTAAGTGCTAGATTTGCGTGAATGCTCATACTTGCTTCTTCATGAGGAAAATTATTGGCCTATTTGCCAGATCTTCTTTGACTGCCGTGTCTGCTTGTGCTGTCCCTTCGCTCTGACTCTCTTCGTCTTGTAGCTCCTTCTGTTCCCTGACTGCTGCCAACACCCCCCCCACTCTCGCGTCTGTCGCCCCTGACAGACCCTTTTCTAGAGGATTTTTGAACATAGTATTGGACGACATCGGAGGCTAGGTGGTGTTCTTTGAGTCGCAGGCCACGTGCTAGATCTGTGAGCAGCTCATCCCAATTCACAGGACCGGGAACATCTGGATGAGGCACCCTCAATTGTTCTGAGTAGATAGTTCTCTCCACAACAAATAATTGGAGGAGATGGGATGGTTTGGGTATAAAGATTTCGGAGTGATATTCCCAGAATCCGGTGATGAACATCTCCTCAAAGGTCTGTTTAAAGCAGGCTGGGAGGTATTTGATTCTGGCGTGCCAAGCATATATTACTTCAATGGACGGGGTGGTACTCATATCATACACTAGATCTTGGTTTCCTGTCATAAAGCCTGCACCTGAGAAGTGAGGGTCCTTAATGTTTTTAAACGTCCTGAAAGTGATTAACATTAATTCAAATATTTTCATGCACATCTGGGCCATCACATCAGGATTATTGCGTAGCCTAGTACTCCAGTGACGGATTGTAGAAATCATGTAATTGACTGTGGGAGGTCCTCGTGGAGGCGCTAGATAAACATAATTCAACCATTTTGCACAGGCTTTGATATCTCTGACAGCTATAGTGAATTCAGGCCAGGTGCATCGTCGCAGAACTGGAATGTAACAAGGGTTGTACTTAATAAACAACGGCATATTATTCCAGGTTCGAACCATTTCTGGATACGTTTCCAAAAGCCTGATTCTCCAGGTGGGTTGATGGATGGACCCACGCTGAGCACTTTCCGGCAGATCATCTGGACCAAATTGTGTAGCAAAGGTGGGAGGTTTGCCACATTGTCGTTGAATCTCCGCGTTGTAATCGGCCAAAAGTATACAGAATGGCACATACTGGTCATTATTGGTGCCGATCCATCTATGGTGAGACATGCTTCTGAAGTATTCAGACTTTATGACGGTCTCTTCTAAATTCGCTAGTGATTGGATCTGAATTGCCACCCGTTCTTCGTGAGTGTTCGCTGTCCTTTCCAGTGTCTGAAGCCACTCGGGTGCTTCCACTTCCAATGTGTCTAGTCCCTCTGAGGTTCGTCGCCCGCCTGGCATTGGCATAGGAACATACGGTTCCTCGTAAGAATCATCTACCTCAATAGGGACGAGCTCTTCTTGCTCTGGTTCTACCACAGGGGATGGCTGCCCCTCGTATGTCAGTAACCTCTTTTGTAATTCTGCTACCTGCTCGGTTAAGACCTTTACTTCGTCTGAGGTGGAGGTTGATGGGACACTCTTCGGTTGTTCTTCCTGTTCCTTCAGCCTGCTCTGAAGTGTGTCACGCTCACTTTCCAAGTCATCATGGGCTTCCAGGAGATCTGCATAGCTTTCCAGAATGGTTTTCATCGTCTCCGTGGGAATTGCTTTAAATTGCTCGGGATCTATCTCGTGAGGGGAGCCTTCCATTGCCGCTTCCAGATTCTCTTCATTTTGTTTTTGCAGTCTTTTGTTCTCCTCCAGTGCTGTGGCCATATGTTTCCGTAGTAGCGCCAAGTTGCGTCTGACTCGCAGGTTATCGGTCTGGTATACTTCGAGCAAAGCTTCTAGTTGTTTGACACCTGATTCTGTCGATGGTTGGGGTGCCTCCAATAATGTTTGGTGAGCCTGCTCCAGCGTTGTGTAGCATTGATTCACTTCTGCATTTTCTGTTTGTAGAATGTGAAATTACCTTTGTAAGTTCTGATGGTGTGTTGTCAGTTGTTGATACCGGCCGTCCAGAGCTCTGTACTCATTCTGGAGCTCATATACACATTGATTTAATGCTAAAAATATGCTATTTACATTAAATAATGCTGGGAGGGGTGAAGATGCAGGGGGAATGGGGGCAGGAATGGGAGATGTGAATGATGTGGATGCAAGTGGAGATGTGGGTGGAGGGGGTATGGGAGATGAAGGTGGCCTGGGGGGAGGGAGCGGTGTTGTGGCAGGAGACGTTTCCATAGTGTCGATTGTTTGAGTGACAGTGTAGATGGGGATCGTGGGTGGAGTGGATGTGATGTAAGTGAACAGAGTGGTGAAAGTGGGCATGGTGACTCCCCCAAATTGGATTCCCGGAGAGAGTGGGATGCCCATGACAATGGTAGTGGTAGTGGACGTGGTAGTGCTAGTGTCATGTGGTGGAGTGAAGTGTGTAGTGTGAGGTGGGGATGGTGGTGACAGTGGTGCTTCCTGATATTCTTCTGCTTACGTTGTCTCTCCTGGTGCTGATACATTGGTATGAATTTGTTTCCCGGACCTCTTGGGACGAACGGGAACCCTCTTCTCAAATCTGTGAATGTAGGCCATTGCCTCATGGATGGCCTCATCCAATCCTACTGCGTCGGCATGAAGGTTTATGGACTCAATGAACACCTCGTCCACACCTTCCTCAGCTAGCAACTGGTTCATGAGTTTCTTGCCCGATTCCAGTGACATCTTATGCTGTTCTTGAACCAGTTGCATGGTTCGATATAGTCTCTTGATTTGTGCCGAATACGCAGGGGCACTTGCCAGCTCGGAGAGCTCGTCATATTCTTGTTCCTCGTAGGTTTCTTCGTCTTGTTCGGCCTCTTGTTCCTCAGCGTCGACTTCTACCTCCTCTGGTCGGGTGGGGGCTGCTGTTGTTGTCTGGGGTTGTGGTTCCTGAGCTTCCGTTTCAAGATTAGAGTCATAGATCAGTCTAGCCACTTCTTCATCCGTGAGATCGTTGAGAGTAAAACCTTGTGGGAATTCCAGATCTGAAGGGACGGGTGGAAATACCAGATTAGGCCCCTCTGTGCTTGGTCTTGGTAGCCGGATTGTGAATGGCCTAACGCGTCGTGTCTGGGGAGGGGTAATTTCTGGTGTAGTGGTGGCCCCCCTTGGTTGAGCACAGGGTAATTGTACTCCCCCCCTCATCTTCTTTGATGGGGGACCTGCTGCTGATAGTCTTCTTTGGAATTCCTGGGCACGGGGCCATATGAGTGCCCTCTGAATAGGCACGTCATAAGCCAGACATCGGTAGATTATCTTTGTTAGAGCGCAACATCCATGAAGCACATTTTTCTGCTTCTTGTTCCACCTTTGATGGGCTAGGTGGATCTGATCTATGATCCAGTGTGGCACATTGATGGGAAGGCTTTCTGTCTCTGCTAGATACAAGCTGAACCATATTTTCTTCGGGGGCATTGTGAATCGTTCCTGGGCGGGGAAAGCAAAATGTTGCATGATGGTCCGCAGGTGAAGCGCAATGGTAGGTGTCATCGCTACCATATCCTTCAACTTATTAAGATCTTTGTGTTTCATTCAACCTGGAACCATGGTTTCCTTTTCCGTGGGGATGTGCATGCCATACATGCCCAATGCTTCTCTTACCAGATTGAGGGTCAACTTGAATCTTTTAAGCTCATGACCCGGCAGCAGTGATGGCAACACAAAGGTGTTGTCGCCTCCCTTGGCCCTGCTTGGCGTGATGGTACTAATCAGATATGAACATCGTAAGAAATCCGGCTTTGGTAAGTGGGCCCTGAAATAACTGTCCACACCCGCTTTGATCCAAACTGATCTCATGACTTCGGCGTTTTGATAGCTTTCAAACTCGCGCGTGAAAAAGTGGTATCGACCCCATTTGCCATTAAATTCCAATTCTGCTTCCCAGAAATAGGTTCCATCACCCAGTGGTCCAGCAACATCACTGAACCAATGCGCATGCTTACCTACTTGAGAAGTGTGCCCTTGAGGAGGATCCTGAATGGGGAGCACATGCACGGCTTGAAGTTCTTGCGGCCTTGCGGTGAGATGTGGCTCGAGGAGAAGTGTTTCTATGTCCACAATCTGGGCACCGGATCCGGCTTGAGAACTGGCACGTGCGTCTACCATGGCCCTGTTTGCTGGTTGGTTCTGTGAGAATATAGAACCACGTGTTAACATCGTAATGGACAGAATAAATCCGTTGTTGTCCCCATTACAACATTAACATGAGGTAGATGGTGAGTTAGTGGTTAGTAAGTGCACGAAGACAGTGTGTGTAATTAGTGCTTGGGTAGTCCTAGGAGACTAATGCAGTTAGTAAGTGGGTATGAATTTACAAATTGGGGTCGGGCGGTTTATTACAGGTCCTAGGCTGCCAAATGCAGTGCATGGGCTTTGCTTTCGGTTTCGTAGAGACGCTAGAGAGCTTTCTCGATGTCGCGGTTTGAAAATGAGGCCTTTTAGGGACCCATTTACAAGTGATTACATGCGTGCTCTTGGGTCTTGGTGTGTTCCTGAGTGTTGAGAACGAGTGAATACTGGCTGTACGCGTAGATGGGTTATGCTGTATAGGTGGTGGCCTCGGCATAGCTACTTGCGTCCTCAAGCAAGTCTTTGGCACCCAAATTTGTCTTGATTGTGGGCTAGCCTTCATCGACTTCTTGGGCACCCAAATAGATTTCACGTTAGCAGAAGAATTTCCAAAGGACTTCTTATTAGTGACGTGTTGTTGGTTACTAATAAGAGGCTTTGCCCGTGTGGTTGGCTTGAGTGCAACCGGGTGTTCGCCTTTCCGCACCCACACTTGGTTTACTTGCTGAGATATTTTGCTGCGCAGGTACTTTTGATTTCCAGCATAGGGAGTACTCTGCTTCTTCTTCCTTTGCTCCACCTTTGATTGCTGCCTCCTTTTGGCCTTTGGAAAAGAAGGGAGTTCCGTTGCATCCTTGACTCCTTTTTTGAGAATATCATTCCTCTGCAACACATAGTTTTGGACAAGAACAGCATGGTCATCTTCATGTGTACCCCTGGAGGGACCAGGAGTCTGTGCCTTTCCTAATTCTTTGAGTGCTCCATTATCTAACTCTAGTGTAATTCGACTATGATTGACCCATACCTGAAGAAGTCCACTTCTTAGGTTCAAGTTGACTGCTTGGTCATAGATCCAGTCTTGACCCAAGACAAGGGGTTCAGTGAGATCCTCGTCTTGACACACTAGTACTTTAACTGTCATTGCCTCATCATGAATGTAGAGGGGAAGTTCCACCTCGCCCATGCAAGGGGTTTCCACGCCCCCCAATCCTATGAGATATGCTTCCACAGGATTGACAGTTAACTGCAACTCTTGACAATAAGACGATTTAACAGCACTAGTGGCGGAACCTGAGTCAATCAAGGCTTTCACGGTCCTTGCACTCTTTCCTTGTCCTATATCTAGGGTTAAGAAAGGACGTCTATCAATTATCCTATGCGAGCTTGTTCGTGCAACTTCACACATGGCCATGGGATATCCTTGATCTGCATAGTCATTCGCTCTAGGCTGATCTCCACCTTGCCTTCGTAACTTCATCCTTCTGATGCGTTCTAAAGCTTCTGCTTGAGCCTCTTCTCGAACTCGCTTTTCTTCCTCTTTGCGTTTCTTAGCAGTGTTGAGTCGGCTGAGCATTTCCTCCGTGAGGGGTTCCTGATACAACTTGACTCTGCAACCGCTAATATAGTTTGGGAGAATATCACCCTCTAACGTGGCTAATTGTACTGCTCCACTCGTGGAGATCCTATTGATAATCATAGGTCCGTAGCCTCTCTTTTCTAGCTTCCTTGCGTGTTGTTTCAGTGTATAGACTAAAACTAGATCTCCTGCTTTCAAGCCCTTATCCTTCACATGGGCATTGAAATATGCCTTCTGTCTCTTCTTGGCTGCATATATTCCTGCAGCGGCTCTCAGTCTTGTTTCCCCTAATCGTTCAAGGTCAAAGATCCTAGAAGAGAGCTCATGACCTGTCCATTCGTGCTCTTGTGCTACTCTCAATGTAGGAATCAAGAAGTCCAGGGGTAGCACAGCGTTTTGGCCAAATACCATCTGAAAGGGGGTGGCTTGGAGTACCGTTTTGTAGGCAACTCGGTATGCCCAAACAGCATGGTGTAGCTGTTTGTCCCAATCAGAGCGTTTAGTGTTCACTAATTTTGTCAGTACATTGCATAAGATCTTATTAGTGCTCTCAGCTTGTCCATTAGCTTGAGGGTGATAGGGGGCAGACTTCTTGTGTATTACCAAGAATTCTTGGAGTAGATTTTCAATCACTTCGTTCAAGAAATGAGTGCCTCTATCACTTACAAGCTCTATAGGTAGCCCATATCTCGTGAATACATTCTCAAACAAGAATTTAGCAGTTGTTTGAGCATCGTTCTTTGTCGTAGCCTTTACCTCTACCCACTTAGTTAGATAGTCTGTTGCCACAATGATGTATTCTGCATGAGAACCCTTAGCTGGGGGATTAATAGGGCCTACGAAGTCTATTCCCCACTTAGAGAATGCACGTCCACCCATCATAGGTTTCAGTGGCATCTCATCTTTGCGTATAGGATACTGAGTCCTTTGACAGACATCACACCGTTTCACATAGGTATGTGCATCCATGTGAAGGGTAGGCCACCAGAAACCCGCAAATAGTATTGCCTTGATCACCCGATCCGGTCCAAAGTGTCCTCCTGCTACACTTTGGTGAGCAGTTTCTAAGATCTTAAGATATTCACTTTCATGGACACATAGCCTCAGGTAACCATCTTTACCACGCTTGTATAGATTATCACCAATAAGTGAGTAATCCAGGGCTTCTTGTTCTAAACTCCTTTTCCTAGCCAGAGTCATGTCTGGAGGGAATGCTTTCGTCCTTAGGAAGGATACTAGTGGTTCACTCCAATCTGGCACAATGGATACTTGATACAGAGTGGCGTGTTCCACTGGTGGTTTAGTGCAACAGATTGGGCATTCCTTGCACAACTTTTGGACATCCGCTTCCATAGTTGGCCAATGCACTCCGAATCTCTTTAGAGTCTGTAAAGTTCGTTGCTTTGAATGGTGTTGCTCTAACGCACCTACATGTGCTAATTGCAACCATTTAGCGTACTCATCCTCTTCTACGCAACAAGCCAAGATCCCTTGATCTGTGTGCTTGTACATGCTTCCTGCCATGATGTGGTACTTTTGGGCTTTTACGACCTCTCTATTCCGTGTGTTTACCACTGGATGGTTAGGCACGTATGTCAATACTGGTACCAATGGCTTAGCCCACTGCGGTACAACTTCCAAATTAAACAAGTAAGCATCAGGAAGGTCATCTGACACTCCTTGTGGGGCTTCTCCCGATGTGAGCCTAGAGAGATGATCAGCTCTCAAATGAGTCCTACCTTTCCTTACCACAACTTCAAAGTCATATTCCATGAGCAAGAGAAACCATCTCACTAATCTTCCTGTATTGCATGGCTTGTTTACGAGGTATTCCTGATGATCTGTAAAAAATTTAAACTTATTTGCAAGCAAATAGTGTCTAAATTTCTTAACTGCATATACCATGCCTAAGCCTTCTCTCTCCGTAGTGGTGTAATTCCGTTCAGCCGCATTCAATTGTCTGCTGGCATAGGCAATTGGAAGATCCATATTACCTTCACCAGTAGGTTGTGCAAGCACACATCCAATAGCATAATTGGATGCATCCACATGAACATGGAATGGCTTATTCCAATCTGGTGTGGTCAAGATTGGTGTTGAACACAATCTTCGTTTAAGCTCCTGGAAGGAATTCTCACATTCATCCGTCCACTCAAAGTTTCTCAGAAGTCCGTACATGGGCTTTGCAATGACAGCATACATGTGTATAAATCGTCGGTAATAACCACAATGCCCCATGAAAGCTTGTACTTCCTTGACATTCTTTGGCCTAGGTAGCTCTGCTATAGCTCTCACTTTCTCTTCATCAGTGGATATGCCATTCTTTGACACTATGTGTCCTAGAATCTTGCCTTGCCTGACCATGAAAACACATTTTTCTGGGTTTAGGCAGACTTGATATTCTCTACATTTGTCAAAGATTTGTCTGAGCTCAGGGATATGGGTTTGCCTAATGTTGGAATGGGCACAAAGATCATCAACATAGACTTCTAAATTCTTCCTCAGGAACTCCTTAAATACGTGGCACATCAGCCTCTGGAACGTAGCTGGTGCATTGGTAAGCCCAAATGGCATTACTCTAAAAGCAAAAATGCCCCATTCTGTGGCAAAGGCCGTCTTATGCTGATCCTCTGGAGCTATGGCTACTTGATTGTAACCTGAAAATCCATCAAGGAAGTTGTACACTTCCTTGCCTGCCACTCTTTCTAAGAGATGTTCTGTGATGGGAAGCAGATAGTTATCTCGAATCGTGGCTGCATTAACCTTTTTCAAGTTAATACACACACGCAGCTTTCCATTCTTCTTGGGCACCACTACGATGGGGGATACCCATTCAGTGTGCTCAATTTCATAGATAAATCCAGCTTCGACCAGTCTATCTATCTCTTCTTTGATCTTAGCAGCGTAATTATCGTTATATGTGTAAGGCTTCTGCTTAGAGGGTTTGGCATCTGAAGTCATGGGGATGGTGTGTGAGCAAATGTCCGGGTCAACACCTTTCAAATCCTTGTAACTCCAAGCGAATACATCTCTGTATTCTCTTAGCAAGGCAATCAATTCGTGCTCTTCTTCTTCTGTCAGGTCATGGCCTATATACGTGCATCTCTCCTCTCCTTCTTCTATGGCCACTACTATTTTCTTGGTAGTTTCTTTGTTATCATAGGCCTCTCCTGATTGTGCCTCTCGTTTAGGCATTCTAATCATGACCCTCCTGTCATCTATCTCATACTTCTTAAAATTTTCTGGGACCTCAAACAAAGATTCTTCCTCTTCTGGTGAGGTTTCTCTCTTTTTTCGTTTCTTTCCTTCTTCCTTCGAGGTCACATGTGTTGCTAATCTTACATCGTTTGTAAGCTCTCCATGCCTCTGGGGTTGAAATTCTACTTCATGGAAGTATTCTTCGTCAGATGCAAATGGTGGGTCCATAATGATTGACTCTAGATCGGAGTCACTTGCATCCTCATATGCATCAGGGCTAGGTTCGCATTCTTCTAGAACTGCCTCTCCCATGATTGGCTCTATGGAGAAGACTAAAATGTCATAGCCATCCTCATCACAGTGAGGTGTCCATTGTTCTTCATTGATGGCTACGTCCATTGTTGCTAAGATTTCTGCCCAACCGTGAGGTTCAAATTCTTTGTATGGAAAAACTACATGTGCATAGGCTGGGTCTTGGATTGATCTATGGGTTTCCTTCGCACCTACCTCTCTGGCTTTCTCTCTCTTCTCTTCTTCTACTGCTACCTTGCACATCCATAAGTGAGTGTCTTCATGCATCCATGAGGATCCAGACCCTATGGAATGCACAGATTCTATATCATCTTTGGCTCTATGGATGGGATTCCATTGGATAGGAGGGACATCTCTATGAGAATAGTCCTTGAGATTGACTTTGGTCGTAACGCCCAAGTGTTGCAAATACAAGGAGTTGGTTCCCCAATCCTGTACCACTTGCAACTGACGCATAAATGGTCTTCCCAAGATCATCTCATAGGCATGATTTTTGCTGAAGTCGCATATGGCAAATGTATGCTCAAACTCGACACCACAAGTGGAGAGAGTTATTCCTTCCAGCAATCCTAAGGGTCTCTTAATATGACCATCGGCCATCTGCAATTTCATTCTCGTTGGCCTGAGTGCTGGCTTGCCCCAACGCTTCCATAGGGAAGTAGTGGCAATTGCAACTCCTGCACCTGAGTCCAAAATCGCCTTGGTGGTGTACTCCTGGTAGGTAATGGGAAGATAGGTGTTCCCTTCTTCACCTTCACACATATCTCCTATCTTATCCAAGGGAATTTCTGGCACTGTCCTATGGGATCCTACCTGGGAACGAGGTTTTGCTATCTCTGGCACTTGTTTGGCTACATGTTTCCATAATTCAGGTCTAACCTTGAGTAGCTCTTCTAACTTGAGATTACACTGTACGTTAGTGTTCTTCACTACCTCTGTGTTCCTAGGTATGACTGAATTTTCGTTTCTTACCATGACTGTGGGTGCTCTCATGCACGTGGACTTTGCTTCCCATGGGCCTGTGAAGTGGGGTAACTCTTGTATGGAATTAGATTCAAAGTCCAATCTCTCGTGAGATTGGGTACTCTCATGTTCCCCGTAAATAGATGGGATGTCTTGTGGGAATTGGTCGTGTGCATCATCCACAAGTTCAAAGGGAGGGGCGACTTCACTTTCGTTATCCCATTTGTCTTCTTGAATCTCTCGTAGGAAGTCTGTTGCAAACCGATTCATAGAAGAAGAAGTGTCTGGCTCCGTAGAATTAGGTGCATAAGCAACCTGGGAAGGAGGGTTTATTCTATCGTTGGCTCTCTCCTCGTTCTCATAGATGGCTGGAGCACAAGCTTCCTGGGGAGGGTTACTTATTCTATTACTTTTCCGAACAGGCTCATACGCTCCCTGAGAAGGAATGTAGGCAACCTGTGGAGGTACGTAAGCTTTCGAGGGAGGCTCATCTGCCTTTTGGGGGGAAAGATAAGCTTCTTGAGGAGGCACATGGGCTTCCTGAAGAGGCTGGCTTATCCGTTCTCTTGCCCTTTCCTTTCTTTGAGGGGCAGGTTCCTTTTCTGATTGTGCAATTAGCCTCTCTATTCTTTCTAAGGAGGGGAGGTTGTCTGGTTTAGTGGAATTGGCCACATAAACTTCCGATGGGGGATGGTTCATGTTTTTGCTTGCTTTATCTTTTTCTTGATTTTTTTCTTCCTTGGCAGATCTTGCAATTATTCCCTCTAGCTTCTCTAGGAGTCCATCCAAGTGTAATTGCGTCTTGGCTGAGCCCGAGTAATTGAAAAGGCGACTGGCTTCAAACATAGTCTGAGCCAATGCGACCATTTTCGCGCACAGCTTGGTTCTTTCTATCTCTAGGTCAGCTCTGGGATAGCACTTGTCATGATCCGTGACGTTTGGCCCTTCTTGGATTCTGGCCTGATATGCCTTAAGCATCATGTCTATGTCTTCAGGAGTGGGATCAGCTAATACTGATCCTGCTTGGGGTGGTGGGTGGGTTACGTGGGGTGTCTTAGAGGGTGGAGGGATGGAGGGTGATGGGGATGGTAGCGGTGGCAATGTGTGAGAGTGCGGTTGAGATGTGATCTCTATGATTTTAGCCTTGGTTTCTCGTAGACTTTCCTCAAGTTCACTCATCTTCTTTGCCCATTGCCTTTTCATGTGTTCGCGGCTATCTCTCCAAGCTCTTGTTCTCTTTTTATTTTGGTTCTCAGTATCGCTAGCGTCTGGGCTCTTTTCCTTGCCTACCCCTTGGTTTTGCTGCACTGCTTCAGCTCTCGTGACTACCTGTACGGGTGCAGTGGAAGTAACACTTCCGCTGGAATCTACCACTAACTCAATAACGTTGAGAAAAAGTGGGCTATGGTGGGCTACTCTCCTCTATTTAAAGAGGGGAGTACGTACTCACAAGCTCATGTGATTTTCAGGTACTTACTTTTTGCTCTAGACTATAGTCAAATTTTGCACATGGTTCTATGACAGTTCTCTCACAGGAGGAGAGAGAAGGCCATCTCTCTTGCTTTTGTCCTTCAATTTATAAAAAGCAATTTTTTTCTGTTTTGAAATTCAAGATATGCAGAGATCTTTTGTCGTTCATTTCTTTCTTCTTCCTTTTCTTTTTCCTCCTTTCTTTATTGATATTCATTTTTATTCTTTCTTTCTCCCACCCCCCCCCCCTTCTTTATTAAAAAATGTTTTTTCTCCCTCTCTTTCCCTCCCTTTCTCTACCGGCGGCGCAGCAGCGCTGCGTGCGCAGCAGAGAGAGAGAGAAAGAGAGAGAGAGTATTAAGTTTAGATTATATATATATATGTATATATATATATATATATATATATTTATTTATTTATTTATTTATTTGTTTTATTTTTTCTCTGTTCCTCTGTTCCCTCTCCTCCCTTTCTCCTTTGTGGGCAGCACAACAGCGCTGCACGCGCAGTAGAGAGAGAAAGAGAGAGAGAGAGAGAAAGAGAGAGAGAGCGAGAAAGAGAGAGAGAGATAAAGAGAGAGAGAGAGAGAGAAAGAGAGAGAGAGAGAGAGAAAGAGAGAGAGAAGTAAGTTTATTTATTATTTTGTTTTTTTATTATTATTTCTTTTTAGTTATTTCTTTTCTTTTCTATTCCCTTTTTTCCTCCTGCAGCCGACGGCGGGCGCAGAAGAGAGAGAGAGAGAAAGAGAGAGAAAGAGAGAGAAAGAGAGAGAAAGAGAGAGAAAGAGAGAGAAAGAGAGAGAAAGAGAGAGAAAGAGAGAGAAAGAGAGAGAAAGAGAGAGAAAGAGAGAGAAAGAGAGAGAGAGAGACAAAGAGAGAGAGAGACTTATATTTTATTTTATTTTATTTTTTATATTATGTTTTTTCTTAAAAACTTTATGTTTACTTAATATATGGTTATTTTATGTATTAATATAAACAGTATTTAATAAATTTATAATAGAGTTTTATGACTTTATTATTTAATTATGAAAAAGAATATGTATTTAAGAGAAATTATATGTATCTAAGTATGTGTATGCATGAATATTTATATAAGAATATATGTATTTGTTTTAATATAAGTATTTCTGTATGTGTGTGATTGAATGTTTTTTATGTGAAAACATATATATGATTTGATATATGTCTATATGTTAATACTTTGTATTTGTTTTAATATAAGTATATATGTTTATGAATCTATTTATGTATGTATGTGTGTGTGAAAGTATTTTAGCTTAGGTTCATTATATCTTAATGATATTATGTTATGCATAGGCATTAAGTATGCTTGTTGAAATGAATGATATGCAATGGTTTATGATTTTAAATGACATGTAGGGTATGAAAGGGTATGCATGTATGTTTATTTATTTAACTTGATTTTATATATATGAGTTTTGCATTCCTAATCTTCTTTTATGACTTTCATGTTACCAGAAGGAGGGACCATTTAGCTTCTAGCCTTACCTTTCTCTAAGATTCCATTTCATTATCTAAACTTTTCCTTATCCATTCACTTATCCTAACCATTCTTAGCTTATTCTTTCCTTTCTTACCCTTAACCCAAGCTTCTTCAACCCTTAGCTTGTTAATCACTTAGTATTAAATGTATTAGATCTAGTTATGTTTATACCCATGTTAGATGTTGTTAAAAGATAAGTTCATTTACCCATATATCATGATAGGCATGTCAGTAATTAATTGTACCCATGTTAGTGCATGAACCCATGCTAGTTGTTAGTGCATATACCCATGTATGATTTTAGCGCATGTTAGTGCATGATAGGTATGTTAGTACATATTAGACATGAAAGTGTATATACGCATGTTATTAGATGTTAAGTAATGGATGTATATGTTAGGTACTACATGTTAGAAGTTAGAAATGTTAATGCATGTTAGTTAAGATAGTGCATGTTAGATGATAGGATATGCATGTAAATGATAGGTATGTTTATAAATGATAGAAGTATATTAAGTGCATGAATATGGTTTTGCATGTAAATTTAGCAATGCATGTTAGGAATTTATCCATGTTAGTTCATGCATGTCAATTAATGTATGTACTTTAGATGTTATGTGTATTTCATGTATGCATGTATGTTGATTTATGTTATGCATGTATAATAGTGTTTGCATGTATGTATGCATGTCATGCATGCTTGCTTGTTGCATGTATGCATGAGATTTATGTATGTGCATGTATGTTTATGCATGGTTATTAGTACATATATGCATGTTGTATGCATGTTCATTTAGTGCATGTGCATGTGTGTATGTGTGTAAGGGTGTAAAGTAGTGCATGCATGTTCATATATATGTATCTTATGTATACATGCTTACGCATGTATGTGTGCATGTCATGTATGTATGCATGTATATGTATGATATGCATATGAGTGTTAGTGTAATTCATTTATGCATGTATGTATCATGTATATATGCATGTTCATTTATGTCATAGTGTGCATGTATGCATGATCATTAATGCATGTGCATGTTTGCATGAAAGTTATGATAATGCATGTATGTTTTGCATGTGTGTTTGTGAATGTATGATTATGTGTGGTATGCGTGTCATTTATGTTAAGTGTATGTATATGCATGTATTGCATGTTAGCTTACATAATATGTTTAAATATGTATAAGTAAATTAAACAATGTACCTATATGAATGATTTATGTATGCTAAAGTAATTGTATGAATGTATTATTTTATTTTAATATGTATGTTTAAATAAATGAATTAACTAAATTTGTTTAAGTTTTAAATGAGTGTAATTATTTTATAAATGCATACTAATATTTCTCATGTGATTTTCAGATGTGATTTTCTGAAGAATTGCAGCCCTATTGATGAACTGAAGACTTGAAGCGAAAAGAATTACTTAGCTTAAACTATTGATTAGCTTGTATAGGTTTTCCTTTAAGCTTGAATAGGTTATCATTTTATGACGTTATCTTATAAGTGTGATTAGGAATTTGATCATTAATCTAGTTTCATTTTCAACTTATGTCTAAAGAGGCTTCTTCAAGTAGTTCCTTTCTACCTCCAGCTACATTTGAGTTATTATTTCCTAAACCAGTTGAAGAATTTGAAGAGTTAGTTAAAAATACTATAGTTAAAGAAACTTTGCATGATCCTAATAGAACTTTACATTTACTTTCCACTGTTCCACCTAGCATTGAGAATAGTGAAGAACTTTTTCCACCAACTGTAGATAGAAACGACGATAATTTTCAAGAAGATTCAAACGAAACTGAAAGCATTAAAGATCAAGTAGTTAGTGAAAAACTTATCTCACATTCTTATTTTGACGCTATAGAAAGATATAGGAACGCTTTGCCCTACGGACCTTAGGAAAAATTATACTTGTTCTGCATAGTCACCCTGCGTGCGCCGTTAGCGAGACGACTGAATTGATCCGTCCGTCGTTAGAAATCGCTCCAACATTATTCCTATCCTGTCCCAGATTATTTCATGGACTATAAAACTTATGATTTATTCTTATAAATGCTTGTTTAAATGTGGATTTAGAAATATGATAAGATATCTTTATAACTTATATCTACTTTGTGTTTTTTTAAATGATTTGTACTAATCTTTTTAATTGCATAAAGTTTGAATGCATGATGAAATAAAATTTTGAAAACAAAATAAAACTTCTTTTCAAAAGAATTTGATCTGTTCCACTTAAATCTGCAGGTTGGTCCATCGGGACGATGTGCAGGTTTAGTGGGGGCGGATGTCGGAGAGAATTTGTTACTCTTAAAATATTTCAAAAATTAAAAAATTATTTGATTGATATAAGTTTGGTTAAATTATGAAACTTTTGACTAATGTTTGATTTTAATTTCTGCAGGAAAAGAAGTTTGCTGAATAATATCAGGATGGGAAGTATTTATCTAAGTGTTTTCTTAATTTAATTAAGGGTATAGATGAAAATTCAAGGGTTAGTTAAGGGGTTTTCTATGTTTTGAAAGTAAATATAAGGGTAATAAAGGGTCAATTATAGGTCTTGATCATGTTTTATAGGATTCTAGCTAAATTGCAAAGGTAATTCAGGGTTAAATATAGGTTTTGAATATGTTTTATAGGGTTCTAGTCTAATTTCAAGGTTAATTAAGGGTTAATTATTAATTCTAGAGGATTATGGAAGGGTAGAAGATATGTTTAAGGGTTAATTGGGATTAATTAACATGATTTGAAGTTATTTGAAGGGTAAACCTAAGGTTAAATGAGTAATTAAGTAGGTTTTAGTCTAAAAATGAATTATTAATAGGGCACATATAGTAAAAGAAACCTTAGCAAAAATATTTCAAATTAAAAATATGATACATATTTACTTCCACTAAGCTTATGATAATAAATAAATTTATTGATGGGTTAAATTAATTTTATTCTAAAGTTTTGTATTTATTCTAAAGTATTTAAATGAATAAAAAAGAAGTGAAAGGTTGTATTTAAGTCTAAAGTTTTTGGTTCAATAAATTTATGGATGTGTGAATTTTTGGGAAAAGATCTAGGAGGAAATTTCCACGCCTATTTTTTGTTGGTTGAGTGATGTTGAGTTAAAGAAGAGTTACATTAGGTAGCATGGTTCAGATATCTAAAGGAAAAAGTGGGCTATGGTGGGCTACTCTCATCTATTTAAAGAGGGGAGTACGTACTCACAAGCTCATGTGATTTTCAGGTACTTACTTTTTGCTCTACTAGACTATAGTCAAATTTTGCACATAGTTCTATGACACTTCTCTGAGAGGAGGAGAGAGAAGGCCATCTCTCTTGCTTTTGTCCTTCAATTTATGAAAAACAATTTTTTTTTGTTTTGAAATTCAAGATATGCAGAGATCTTTTGTCGTTCATTTCTTTCTTCTTCCTTTTGTTTTTCCTCCTTTCTTTATTGATATTCTTTTTTTATTCTTTCTTTCTCCCACCCCCCCTTCTTTATTAAAAAATGTTTTTTCTCCCTCTCTTTTGTTGGAGCAAGTCTATGACAAGCCTAAGTATTGGCTTGAGTCTCACAAAGTCTTAGAAGAAGCTTTAAAAAGAAGACTATGTAAAGTTCACTTGTGAACTACCTCTTGTAACTTTTGAAGAGTTTACTTAATGTAAAAGTAAGAGAATCTTAAGTGGTTGAGTCCACTTGATCAAGAATGGAAAGAGGAGCCACGAACTCGTGATTTATGGTAGGTAGAGAATCAAATCAATCATTGATTGATTGGAGAGTGATTGAGGGAAGTTAGCCTCCCAAACTCAACTATAAATAGATGGCAGTTTTAGTTGTGGTTAGAGAGACCTATGTGAAGACCTCCAAGAGCTGGGCTTTATGCCATATCAAGGTGTGATTACAAGGCACACATATGTATCAGTAAGTCATTGTATTGTACAAGCAATATACTTTCATTTTCATTATTATTTGAGTTCATCTTTCCATGTTCTTGTGAAGTGTACTACTCACTGCCATTACTCTCAGTTTTCTCAGTCAGCTTGCAAAGATGTTTTCTCTGAGCTTGGTGCATCATTTTCAGTGATTTAACTTGGTAAAGTTAGCTCTATAAGTCTACTATATGCTCACAAATTTTCATGTCATTTGGATGTTGCAATCTTCAGTTATGTTCATTTGAAGTCAACAGGGTCTGTTCATCTTCACTTCTCTGTCAGGTACCCGACTTTTTCACTCATCTTGTCAGAGCCATTTCTCAGTGGTTACTTATCCACATTCAGTGCTTTAAGGCTTGTTGGATTCAGCTTACTGTCTAGTATAACCAAACAAAGTTTCATAATCATTTGATTTCTACATTGTGAGTTATGTTGATTTTTCTGCTCAATGGTCTATTTCTGTAGCAGCCCGTGAAAATCGGGATGATGTCATCACTTGTTAAAACTCATTCTCAGTGTGTGGTTCATTATTTTTGATGAGATTACTCTTGAAAGATAACTCTTTAAGTTGCCTAGACTTCCCCAAGAGGAAGTGAGCTAACTACGGCTGTGCTCAGAGAATTATGTAAAACACTGGACATGTGTATGAACCAAGAATAGCAAGTTTTCACCTCTGAGCTAACTCCAACTTATCTGTTTTGATCTATCTTTTTGAGAGTGATCTTCCAAGGTACATAGGGTGTCTAATACATCCATTGGCAAGCTAAAACAGCCCACCATATACTCTTGGAGTTCATTTGGCTGGTGTAGATCAAGGATTTTGCAACACCTCTTCATCTTCAAGCACATACCTATCCATCTCTTCACAGTGGTATCAGAGCAAGGTTGGACAACATGGCAGATGGATTTCCTTCATCAATTGACAAATTAGACAGAGGTAACTACTCAGCTTGGTCATTAAGAATGGAAGCCTATCTCCAAGGTAGAAGTTTATATGGTTATGTGGCTGGAGATGAAGTTATGCTAAGTTTCAGGAACAAAAGTCAACCAACACAAGAAGAGCAAGAAAGATTGAGCACATGGTGTTCCAAGGATGCACTTGCAAGGTCTTATCTCCTCAACTCTATCTCAGATTTTTTGTTGCCTCACATTAGAAGTTGTAAGACATCTCAGGAAGTGTGGGATGCACTTGAAGCTTTCTTTTCTTCAAGTACCAAAGCTAGGAAGCATCAACTATGGCTGGAGTTCACAACTCTCAAGAAGGCTCCCAAACAAAATGTGACTGATTTTGTCACAAAGCTCAAGGACATAGCGGATCAGTTGGGAAGCATTCGAGAGGTAATAGATGAAGAGCAAATTGTAAGGCAGGTCATCAATGGCTTGAAGGCAGATGATAAGTGGGAAGCATTCACCACAGCTATGGATTTGTACATGGACATGCATGTACCTGATTTCAACACACTCATTGGACAACTACTTACTCAAGAGGCAAAGCTTATCAAAAATGGAGAAAGCTCTAAAGGTAAACAATCTTCAGCTTTATACACGGATAAAAGCAAGTCTAAAGATAACAAAGGAAAGGCAAAGAAAGTGAGTGATGAAGCAGGTACATATCAAGCTAACTATGCAGGTAGAGGAAGACATGGCAGAGGTAGAGGAAGAGGAGGTAGACAAGGCAGGGGGAGATCCCAAGACTCCAACTCATGTTCTATTTGTGGATTAACTAATCATACAACTGAAAATTGCTTTAGGAATTCCAGGAATCAAAGAGGCAGAGGATACAATAGAGGAAGTTATGGCTACTCAAGAGGAAGGTTCAACAACTACCATGGCAACTACAACAACTACAATCATTCAAACTATCAAGGAGGCTACAAAGGAAGGAGAGACTACAATAACTACACAGAAGACTCAAACAAAGAGGATTCATTATTGATCATGAACATGGCTATGCCACAAGGTAAATCTTATGAGCATATTTTCTACATAGATTCAGGTTGTTCAAATCATGTGGCAGGAAATGTGACACTCCTATCAGATTTAGAAGATCCAAGGAATAAGCATGAGGTACAAACAGGAGATGATACAAAACATCTTGTGGAGAAAATAGGCAATGTCAAAGCACCTGATGGAAACATCAACCTACTCAGTAAGGTACTCTATGTCCCTACCATTACAAAGAATTTGATAAGTGTTGGGCAGATAGTAGAGAAAGGGTTGCAAGTCAGGTTCACAAAAGCAGGAGCATTTGTTGAAGATCCAAGTCAAGGATTCAGAAGAATTGCAAAAGGTGAAAAGACAGGTAGATTGTTCACATTTGAATTACAGGACACTAGAAACATTGCTCTCTTTAATTATGGTAGTCAGACACTCACAGAATTGGAAGTATGGCACAAAAGGTTAGCACATATTGGTGAAAGGTCATTAAAGCAAATGTGCAGGGACCAAAGTGTACTTGGACATCCTAATTTGTCAAAACAACATATGATTTATAAGTGTAGTGCATGTCAATTTGGAAAGTCTCACAGGTTACCATTCATGAAGAAAGGTTATATGTATGGAGACCTCTTGGAGTTGGTTCATACAGATGTATGGGGACCTAGCAAGGAAGCTTCAATATCTGGATCAAGGTATTATGTTTCCTTTATTGATGATTGCAGCAGATGGACTATCCTATTCTTTATGAAACACAAAGATGAAGTATTTTCATGTTTCAAAAGATATTTGGCTCTTGTGGAGAATCAAACAGGTAAATCACTAAAAAGGCTAAGGTCAGATGGAGGGGGAGAATACTTCTCCCATGATTTTGATTCTTTTCTTCAAGAAAGAGGAATCAAAAGAGAGGTAACTACAAGGTACACTCCTGAGCAAAATGGAGTGGCAGAAAGGAGGAATAGGACAATTGTTGAAGCTGCAAGGTCTATGTTAAATGAAAAGCATTTACCTAATTACTTATGGGCTGAGGCTATATCTACAGCCACTTACTTGATTAACAGGTTGCCTTCAAAATCCCTTGATGGGATGACTCCATATGAGGCTTGGAATGGAAGAAGACCAAGCTTAGATCATTGTAAAATTTTTGGATGTATTGCTTTTGCTCATGTTCCTTCATAGGTTAGAGGCAAGATGGATCCAAAGGCAGAAAGGTGTGTATTTATTGGATATGACAACAATCAAAAGGGCTACAGGTTATACAACCCTACCAACAAAGGATTCTTGGTAAGCAGAGATGTAGTTTTTTATGAGAACAATTCATGGTATGAAGATTCATGCAGGAAGGTCAATTTACCATATAATCTTGAAGAAGATTTTCCAAAGCTTGGTAGAGAACAACCGAAGATTGAAGAACAAGACACCTCAGAGGATGATGAAGAATCTCATATGGAAAAGATCAAAGCATGGAAGTCTAAAGGTAAAGCAAAATTGTAGGAACTTGGACATGAGGCAGAATCATCACATCATGGCCTAAGAAGATCTATGAGGGAAAAGAAAAAACTAGAAAGGTATGGGTTTGACACCTCATTAGTAACTAAACATTCTATCTACATAGCACAGGACATAAACCAAGAGGAGCCATCATCATTTGAAGAGGCCAAAGCAAAAACAGAATGGAAGCATGCAATGAAGGAAGAGATCGAAGCACTTCAGGAAAACAACACTTGGGATTTGGTGCCCAAGACTTCATCCATGAAGGTAATAGGCTCAAGATGGGTCTATAAACTCAAGAAGAATTCTGATGGTTCCATTAACAAGTATAAGGCAAGGCTTGTAGCAAAAGGCTTTGCACAAACTCAAGGAATTGATTATGAGGAGACCTTCTCTCCTGTGGCAAAGATGCCTACTATTAGGGTTTTGCTTAGTATTGCCTCTTCCAAGAATTGGAAGATACTTCAACTAGATGTAAAGAATGCATTCTTGAATGGTTGGATAACAGAAGAGGTATATATGGCACAACCACCTGGTTTTGAGAATCAAGTTTATCCTGATTATGTGTGTAAACTTAACAAAGCATTGTATAGTCTCAAGCAAGCTCCAAGAGCTTGGAATTTCAGGCTTGTTTCATTCTTGCAGGACAAAGGCTTTCAACCAAGCAAGGCATATCCTTCACTCTTTATTAAAAAGAGTAATTCCGAGGTCATCTATCTATGTGTATATGTAGATGATATTATATTGACAAGAAATGATGCAGATGGTATGAAGAAGATCAAAGATCAGATGAGAGAAGAGTTCAAGATAAGTGATTTGGGTTCACTTACCTACTTCCTAGGTTTGGAAGTTGTCTACAAAGATCATGGTTTGTTTCTCACTCAAAGAAAGTACATTAAGGACATGTTGGCAAAATTCAAGATGCAAGATTGTAAGATTGCAGGTACTCCAATGGAGGTCAATCACAAATTGAGCTCACATGAAGGTGAAATCATAGAGGACATCACATCATATCAAAGTCTAGTGGGTAGTCTCAAGTATGCCACATTGACAAGAGTAGATATATGTTACAGTGTGAGTGTGCTAAGTCAATCTATGCACACACCAAGGAAACCACATATGGATGCTACCAAAAGGATTCTCAAGTATCTCAAAGGAACCATAAATGAAGGACTTTATTATCCTTATGTATCTGATTTAGGTTTGAAGCTATTTTCTGATGCAGATTGGGCTGGCTCCAAGGAAGATAGAAGGGGCACTTCATGTTATCTTACCTTTGCAGGTTCAAAGCTTATTTCATGGTCATTTAAGAAGCAACCCATAGTTGCTCTCTCTTCTACTGAAGCTGAATATAGAGGTCTTGCCATAGCTACACAAGAAGCTATGTGGATGAAGACATTATTCAAAGATCTTGGATTGGAGTTTGGAACTCCAACTATTTTTGGTGACAATATGAGTTCTATTCACTTGGCTGCTAATCCTATTTTTCATGCAAGGACTAAACATATTGAAGTTCATTATCACTATGTATGAGAGAAGGTTCTAAGCAAAGAGATTCAAATATCATATGTGTCCACTCATCAACAATGTGCAGATATTCTAACCAAAACATTGGATGGTACAAAGCTTTGAAAATTCAAGGCTATGATTGGTTTGCAGGTAATCTTGGAAGATTGAAGACCTCAAGCATACTTGGCTTGAGGGGGAGCTGTTGGAGCAAGTCTATGACAAGCCTAAGTATTGGCTTGAGTCTCACAAAGTCTTAGAAGAAGCTTTAAAAAGAAGACTATGTAAAGTTCACTTGTGAACTACTTCTTGTAACTTTTGTATGATATGCATATTTGTGTTAGTGTAATTCATTTATGCATGTATGTGTCATGTATATATGCATGTTCATTTATGTCAT